>JBCEWE010000851.1:12500-52500 GCA_039877035.1 Silurus lanzhouensis
TATTGCAAACACACTGCAATACATACTGTACTGCATAGAGAGTATCTGTGATCCTGGTGTAATGCGATTTTCACTACAGAGTCTAAAACACAACTTTAATCACAAATACTCCCCTTTAATCTCAGAAAAAAAAAAATCAGGATAGAAAATAAGGACTGGAGACTGTCTATGTTCTCACAGAGAAACCTCATTCATCCCTTTACATTTATGGTCTCTGATGATGATGGGTCTCTTCCATCCTTCTCTGTGTGGAAAAAACATGAGTTTATATTGTATATATGCACTATTTTGTGTGTATTTTCAGGAACAAACCATAAAATCGTGTGTTTGTGTGTATGTGTGTTTGTATGTGTTGTAGTTGGTCCGTGCATGGCAGTGTGTGTGAATGGCGGGCGATGTGTGTTCAATGAGAGAGGACATGCACGGTGTGTGTGCAGGTTGGGGTTCTCAGGGGATCAGTGTGAAATTGACAACTGCACTGGATTCTGTCAAAATGGAGCAACGTGTTCTACTTCTTTAACAGGTAACACACTGGGCACAAAGGTAACACACATACACACACACCCACACAAACACACATACACTTTTTATGTCTCTGTTTTGTCCTGTATTGTTCCTTCTTTTTTTCTGTCTCTCTCACTATCTGCAGGAAGTCGTGTGTGTCGGTGTGTGTTGGGATTCTCTGGGGTAGTGTGTGAGAAGAGTGTGTGTGATGGATTCTGTCTGAATGGTGGATCGTGTGGTGTTACCACCGGCAACCAGCCATTCTGCCTCTGTGCTGCTGAATACACCGGAGAACGCTGCTCTAACCGTGAGTCTGTCTTCTGTCTGTCTTTTGTCTACCTCCCTGTCTGTCTTTCTTCTTTCTGTATTTTGTCTACCTTCCTGTCTGTCTGTCTTCTGTCTATCTTTCATTTACCTCCCTGGTTGTCTCTGTTTCACATCCAGTGTCTCTGTTTCCCCCACAGTGTCTCTGTTTCTCTCCCAGTATCTCTGTTTCTCTCCCACTGTCTCTCTGTTTTACTCCCAGTGTCTCTGTTTCCCCCACAGTGTCTCTGTTTCTCTCCCAGTATCTCTGTTTCTCTCCCACTGTCTCTCTGTTTCACTCCCAGTGTCTCTGTTTCCCCCACAGTGTCTCTGTTTCACTCCCACTGTCTCTCTGTTTCACTCCCACTGTCTCTCTGTTTCACTCCCAGTGTCTCTGTTTCTCTCCCAGTATCTCTGTTTCACTCCCACTGTCTCTCTGTTTCACTCCCACTGTCTCTCTGTTTCCCCCACAGTGTCTCTGTTTCTCTCCCAGTATCTCTGTTTCTCTCCCACTGTCTCTCTGTTTCACTCGCAGTGTCTCTGTTTCCCCCACAGTGTCTCTGTTTCTCTCCCAGTATCTCTGTTTCTCTCCCACTGTCTCTCTGTTTCACTCCCAGTGTCTCTGTTTCCCCCAATGTCTCTCTGTTTCCCCCACAGTGTCTCTGTTTCTCTCCCACTATCTCTCTGTTTTACTCCCACTGTCTCTCTGTTTCACTCCCAGTGTCTCTCTGTTTCACTCCCACTGTCTCTCTGTTTCACTCCCACTGTCTCTCTGTTTCACTCCCTGTGTCTCTCTGTTTCACTCCCTGTGTCTCTCTGTTTCACTCCCAGTGTCTTTGTTTCCCCCACAGTGTCTCTGTTTCTCTCCCACTGTCTCTCTGTTTCACTCCCACTGTCTCTCTGTTTCACTCCCACTGTCTCTCTTTTTCACTCCCTGTGTCTCTCTGTTTCACTCCCAGTGTCTCTGTTTCCCCCACAGTGTCTCTGTTTCACTCCCACTGTCTCTCTGTTTCACTCCCACTGTCTCTCTGTTTCACTCCCACTGTCTCTCTGTTTCACTCCCAGTGTCTCTGTTTCCCCCACAGTGTCTCTGTTTCTCTCCCACTGTCTCTCTGTTTCACTCCCACTGTCTCTCTGTTTCACTCTCACTGTCTCTCTGTTTCACTCCCACTGTCTCTCTTTTTCACTCCCACTGTCTCTCTGTTTCTCTCCCAATGTCTCTTTGTTTCTCTCCCACTGTCTCTCTGTTTCTCTCCCAATGTCTCTCTGTTTCTCTCCCAGTGTCTCTCTGTTTCTTTCCCAATGTCTCTCTGTTTCTCTCCCAGTGTCTCTCTGTTTCTCTCCCAGTGTCTCTCTGTTTCTCTCTCACTCACAGCGGTTTCTGAGTAGAATAAAGAAAATTGAATGTATTTATTATGAGCCGCACATAAATTTGTTTTAATACGTTTTTTCTTATTATTTACAAGTATTAATGCACATAAAACTGTGTGTGTGTGTGTGTGTGTGTGTGTGTGTGTGTGTGTGTGTGTGTGTGTGTGTGTGTGTGTGTGTGTTTGTGTGTTTGTGTCAGATATCTGTCAACATTACTGTGTGAACTGGAGGGCGTGTTCGGTGTTGAGCACAGGTCATGTGGAGTGTGTGTGTCCAGAGCGTTATGAGGGTGTGAGGTGTGAGACGGACCGCTGTGTCCACTGCAGGGATGCGCCGTGTTTCATCCACAATGCCACCGGAGACATCTTCTGCAAGTGAGTACACTTGTGTGTGTGTGTGTGTGTGTGTGTGTGTGTGTGTGTGTGTGTGTGTGTGTGTGTGTGTGTGTGTGTGTGTGTGTGTGTTCATGCCAGTAATACAAATAGAGTGTATGGTGTTAAACAGAGGATGTGATTTTTGTCCGGTGTGTAGTGAGCATTTAAAGTATATTCATATGAGTTTATGAGTTTTCCATTTAGAGTTTGTGGGGTTTTTTTTTTATTCATTCTCCTCAAATATTATATTTTTTATATAATATTTAATTATTCAGTATGAATTATGTTTTTATATTGCTGTGCATACAGAGTACTTACAATATGTAGCAAAAATTAAGTAAATGATTTTGTGTGTGTGTGTGTGTGTGTGTGTGTGTGTGTGTGTGTGTGTGTGTGTGTGTGTGTTTGTGTACACCTGTCTGCAGCTGCTCCAGTGGGAAGATTGCGTCCAGTTGTCATGTGTGTGATGTTTATTGCTATAATGGAGGAACCTGTCACCTCGACTCGGAGACATCGCTACCCTTCTGCCAGTGAGTCTGTCTTTCTTTATAAAGTGTCTCTGAATTCTCTTTACCCTGAAGACACTTTCACTGTCCAATTATGGAGACCAAACAACCAGGTAATCACGTAAGAATGACTCACTTCCTCTGCGAATGACTCCTGCATCTGTAAATGACTCTTGTGTGATCTTGTATGATAAAAATCGTGGTAATTAAGACTTCTTTCTAAACAATGGCTTGAATGATCAACATGTATTTATAAATAACTCTCAAATAGATTCTTTTGTATTTAGAAATGCCTAGTATGTCTGCGCTCCACACCCTTTTTAGTACCACGGACCATTTTCCAGAAAAACTAATTTTTCCACAGAACAGGCGCAGGGTTTTATAAAATAAACTGCGCCTGAATCAAGTGTGGGGAAATTGGAAGTGCTCATAGTTTAAAATAAATAAATAAAATAAAATAAAGTAAATAAAATGGAAATAAAAATATATTTTTTACATTTTTTTATTCTTTCTTTGTGGCCTGCCACTAAATGGCTAACGGCTAAATCCACAGCTTGGTGTTTCAGAAGCCCTGCTTTAAGTGATTATCTTACCTTAATAAACAGTTCAAGTGATTATCCTGCATTCTTTAGTAAATATATTAGACTCATACACAATTCCCCTGATGAATAAATTATATTCACATAATCCTCAAGTGGTTTACGTGCGTTTTGTTAGTCTTTGTTTGATTAACTGATGATTAGATTAGCGTTTGTATTTATAAAAAAAAAAAACATCCCTGGATTGATTATCATCCTTTATACAGGACTGCATACGTTCATAAACGAGTCCTTCAGTTATTTCCAGTTGTATATAAATCAGTCCATTTTATTGGAATATTTGATGTAGTAGATTTCTCTAGTGAATGTTATTTTTTATGTTTATTTAAAAACAAAAATGACTCTTTTTGGTGATTAGTGGAGTCATTAGTAGCGTCTCAAAAGTGCACTAATGTTACGCAAACATGGTGCCTACGTAGGGAAATAAATTCATTTAACCAGATAAAATCAGAGCGAGAAAATAATTATTTAGCCCTAAATTGATTTCACATGATGAGGTGTGTGTGTGTGTGTGTGTGTGTGTGTGTGTGTGTGTGTGTGTGTGTGTGTTTGTGTGTGAGAACAATGAGATAGTTGATGTACACTTTCTCGAACACGTTCTTTTGTCTGAATGCTCTCTTCTTTTTTTTGATCTATTAGACTATTCAGTTTTTTGAAGATTAAAGACTGCATCGTTTTCCTCCTGTTTTCTACATTCTACATTTTACCCTCTGTCCAGTCATTCATCAGCCCACACTCACACACCTGATGCCACGTTTCTGTCTATCCACATTAATGTTCTTTTACCCCCCCCCCACCAACCAACCTCTGCACGATCTCTCATTATCTCCCCCTCTCTCCGACCCCTCTCTTTCTGCTCTCTCTCTACACCCTCCCTCTCTCTCTCTTCATTAAGTCTGGGGTTTTCAAGAATGAGAGCGTTCCTATTTGTATGCAGATGACCACAGCTTGTTTAGCAAAGGTTAAAAGGCGTTAATGAAAAGGTGGAGAGATTGTGAAAGACCTGTCATGATTAGCATATTAACAATAAGAGTTTTTTATCTCAGGTTTGTCATGTGCTTTCGAAGCTTTCATTTATTTATTTCTTATTTCTTCTTTCTTTTGTACACTTTTTCCGTTTTTAGTTTATTTTTTTCGACAGTGTTTTTTGCTCTTTTTATTTTCAGGGTTCTGCGTCTCATATGAGCGGCTTTCCACTTTTAAATGTCATTAGTGTCTCAAGGAGAAACTCTGAAAGCTGTAGGATGTGCTTTTGTGCCGCCTATTCAACATGGACGTCGGGCTAATGGATCGAACTCTTCACGCCGGATCTGTATTTCCGCCATGCTTTTCACACGCTAATCTTACTGCTGTCTGACACACAATTATAGGCTATAGCACTTCTGCAGCCACTCTTCCCACCACACACCATCTTTTCATCTTCTTCTACATTCTGCCACTTAAATCCCTCATATTTACTCTTTTCTCACCACCAGACGATAGTTCTCAGTATTCCTTCTTTAAAAAAGTTTATTAAGTTTCGGGGTTGTTTAAGTTAGCATGATGTTTCACCGAGACATGCTCTAGGGGAGAGATAGTTTCTCAGTCTGAATAAACGACTTATCAACAAAACAGCTGTGAATATTAAATACAGGTAATAAAACAATGGCAAGAGTCTTCTGGACAGAGGAGTTTATGCTCAGAAATATTTTGTACATGATGCAATGGTTTTTATAGCTGCTAATAACAGGAAGATGTAAATAGAAATTGATAAAATTATAGCACTGGCTTTTATTTTATATATATATATATATATATATATATATATATATATATATATATATATATATATATATATATATAGAGGTAAATGCTTTCCACCAAGGGGTCGGCATCGTGCTGTCCCAGAGAGGCTCTCTCCCGTCGTCTAAATCCTGCCGAACAGAATTACCCCTTTGGAGAACAGGAGCTCCTGGCCATTAAATTGGCCTTGGAGGAGTAGCATCACTGGTTAGAGGGGGAATCTCTTTTTGGTTTGAATGGATCATTGGAACCTGGTATATCCGCTTAAAGCCCAACATCATAACCCTCGTCAGGCTCTCTGGGGCCTTTTCTTCGCCATGTTTAAATTCTCCCTCTCTTACCATCCGGGATCTAGGAACAGTAAGCCCGAGGCCCTTTCCAGGCTGCACTGACCGGACAAAGAGGGACCTTATACTTTCCCCTTTCATCACTGTGCACGCCCTGAACCTGGACTTCGAGGAAAGGGTTATGCTAGCCACCGCTGACCAGCCAGTTACTGAGAGTTGTCCTGTACATAGCGGTTGAGATCCCAGGTTATTCAATGGTGTCTCTGCTCTCCTCTGTTTTGCCAACCTGGTGCCCCCCCACACTCTAACCCTAAGCGGTTTTCGTGGCCGACCATCCAGAAAGATGTCTAGAACTTCATCGCCACCTGCCCTACCTGCGCTCAACATGAGAACCCTGGTCCAGTGGGATTACTTTATCCGCTCCCAGTGCCAAAATACGCCTGGTCACCCATCTCCCGGAGTTTGTCACAGGTCTTCCTCCCTCTGCTGGATACACAGTCATCCTTACTGTGGTGGATCGGTTTTCCAATATGGTCTACATTATTCCCCTTGCCAAACTGCTGTCAGCTAAGGAGACAGTCTCACTTCTTCTCAGTCACGTTTTTCGCCTGCACAGACTCTCTTGTAACATCTTACCTGACCGGGGCTCCCAGTTCACTGCCAGTTTTCGGAAGGACTTTTTTGCCTCCTGGGCACCTCTGTCAGCCTCTCCTCTGGGTTCCACCCTCAATCTAATGACCAGACGGAGAGGCTTAACCAGGAATTAGAGACCGGACTTTGCATACTGTGTGCCAAAGACGCCACCTCCTGGGCTTTCAAGCTGCTGTGGGTGGAGTATACATATAACTTCATTCCCACCGCTGCCACAGGCCAATCCCCTCATTTTTATCACTCTGTGGCTACCAACCCCCGTTTTCTTTTTTTAGCCCTGTTCTCGCTTCTGGCACAGTTGGAGGAAGGCATGCACGGCTCTCCTTAATACCTCTCATAGCTGTGCCCGTTGGGCCAACCAGTGGCACCACCTGGCACCCCGCTACCGGATTGGCCAAGGGGTATGGCTATCTAATCGGGACCTACCGCTAAAAGCCGTGTGCCGTAAGCTACCTTCCATCTCTCTTATCTCAGACCTGTCCAAGCTTGTTTCTTGTTTATTGCTCTGTTTACCAGTTATCGGACTTCTGGACTGTTTCTTTAGACTATGCTCTTTTTCTGGTCGTCTTGGTCTCATAGTTTGGTTTTTGTAGTTGTTTATTCTAACCTTGGACTCGTTGCCAGCTTTTATTTGTTCATAATCTTTTGGACAGTGGGAATTTTACCTTGCTCTATGCATTTATGAAAGACTGTGCATCCTGCATTTGGGTCGTTCCAGTCACTCCCTGACAGTAATGTACAGAAACAATGTAGAGAAATGCAGAAACCCCGGGGTGATGTGATGAGGTGAATATCGCTGCTTCTGCTAGAGATGTTGTGTGTGGGAGGTGCAGTTGTGGCTACAGTAAAAGAAGGCGTGTTACATTGTGTTTCTTTCTTTAGTAATGACTCACTGTATGAGATTTCTGTGTGTGATGCAGTGCTCTGTTCTACTGCACATCTCTATAATATTGAGTTTTTCTATAGATGTGGGGTGAAATACACAACCTGATACTTTAGTGAACAGCTTCTGAGCTTCCAGCTGAATGAGTGTAATGGAGGAAACTGGTGAAGGTGTGAAGAGCTTTCGTTGCTGCTTTTTTGCTTCCTGTTTATCACGTCTCAGCACTCAGGCTTTGGGTGCACGACAATGCGCCAGCACTTTCTTTCCCTTCATCATGCAGACCCTCAGTGTGGAGGGACATGGCTTTCACAGGAAGAAGGTCACAGTCCTAATCAGTACAAAGTGAAGAGCACTGCAGACCTGCTCTGTCTCTAGCACTCAGACAGCTGCAGAGTAGGATGAGATGAAGCAGGTGTGCTGATGCACAAACACATCCATGCGTGACATTTATGGGAAAATTATTTTGCTTTTACATCCGCTTCCTGTTTCTTCCTGGTTACGTGTGTTTTCAAGTTCTTTTGCAAAGTGGGCCTGGTTGAAATGTTCTGTACTCAGATGGATGAAGTGTGCGTGGTTTAAAAGTTCTGTATTTAGGCGAGAAAATTGGGCATGGTTTAAATGTTCTGTACTCTGGTGAGTAAAGTGGGTGTGGTTTAGATGTTCTGTATTAAAGTGAGTAAAGTGGGCGTGGTTTAATGTTCTGTACTCGTATGCATGAAGTGGGCATGGTTTAAATGTTCTTTATTTAGGTGAGTAATGTGGGAGTGGTTAAAATGCTCTGTATTTAGGTGAGTAAAGTGGGCGTGGTTTAAATGTTCTGTTCGCTGGTGAGTAAAGTGGACGGCTTGTGCTTTCAGGTGCTCAGTGAACTGGACTGGATCGCGGTGTGAGAAACCTACAACCAACAATGACAGGAGTGACATCGTCAATGGCAGTGAGTCTCTAAACACCCCACACACACACACACACACACACACACACACACACACACACACACACACACACAAACACACCAGAACACACACTCATTTATCCAACCCCCATACAGTTCTCCACTTACCCTACCACCTTTCCACCCATCCATTCATCCATTTATTTTTCTATCCACCAGTCCACCTCCACTGCATCATCCCTCTATCCACTCATCTATATAGCTGTCTATCCACTTTTTTATTTTCTGCTCAGTGTATTATATAGAATTATAATGTTTTTGCGTTTTTTCCTCTCTCTGTGTTTGGTTTTTCCATTGTTGTTATTATTCTGTAATGTCTCATGTCTCGACCCAATCCTGACCCCTCGCTGACCTCCAGCCGTCCTGCTGTTGGAGGGTTCTGCGGGATGGTTGTCATTTCAGCGTGACATTTCTGGATCTCGGATCCTTCTTAGATGCAGCCATGATCAAGCTTAGATCAGCACTAGGATTTTCTGGTGTTTAGAAGGAAGGTGATATTTAACAGGACTTCAGCGTGTGTGTGTTTATGTGTGTGTGTGTGTGTGTGTGTGTGTGTGTGTGTGTGTGTGTGTGTGTGTGTGTGTGGGTGTGTGTGTGTGTGAATTATTCCACAATAACCTTAAAATCAGCTTCTTGTTTTTCTCCTGGTGATTAGTGAGGGATTTTTCCCTGACCCAGCACTTAATCTCTCATCATCATGGATTTCTTCTCAGAGAAATTAGGACAAATATCTTGTGAGCTTTGAGTAAGATTGATAGACATATAGTGCTGTGTAGAAGAGACGTTTCCTGTCCCGAGTAAGCTGCTTCTTCTTCTTCTTTTGGCTTCTCCCATTAGGGGCACCACAGCAGATCATCCATCTCCATACCCCCCTGTCCTCTACATTTGCCTCTTTCACACCAACTACCTGCATGTCTTCCCTCACCACATCCATAAACCTCCTCTTTGGTCTTCCTCTTTTCCTCCTTCCTGGTGGCTCCATCCTCAGCATTCTCCTACTGATATACTCCATGTCCCTCCTCTGCACATGTCCAAACCATCTCAATCTCACCTCCCTCACCTTGTCTCCAAAACGTCCTACATACGCTAATAAACTAATCGTCATCACTCCCAACAAAAACCTCAACATCTTCAGCTCTGCTACCTCCAGCTCCACCTCCTGTCTTTTACTCAATGCCACTGTCTCTAATCCATACAACATCTCAGGTCTCACCACAGTCCTATAAACTTTCCCTTTCACTCTCACAGATACTCTTCTATCACAAATCACTCCTGCTGTCACTCTTCTCCACCCACTCCACCCTGCCTACACTCTTTTCTTAACTTCCCTAACACACTCTTCATTACTACATTGCACTGTTGACCCCAGGCACCTGAACTCCTCCACCTTCTCCACCTCTTCTCTCTGCAACCGCATCCCTCCACTGCCCTCCCTCTCATTCACACACATGTACTCTGTCTTACTCCTACTGACTTTTATTCCCCTTCTCTCCAGCCTGTACCTCCACCTCTCCAGGCTCTTCTCCACCTGCTCCCTACTCTCACCACAAATCACAATATCATCCGCAAACATCATAGTCCACAGAGACTCCTGTCTGACCTCATCCTTTAACCTGTTTATCACCCTCACATACTTCACTGCAAACAGGAAAGGGCTCAGAGCCGATCCTTGATGCAATCCAACCGTCACCTTGAACCAGTCTGTCGTTCCTACTGCACACTTCACTGCTGTCACACTGTCCTCATACATGTCATGCACCACCCTCATATACTTCTCTGACACACCAGACGTTCTCATACAATACCACAACTCCTCTCTCCACCCTGTCATACGCTTTCTCTAAATCCACAAACACACAATGCAGCTCCTTCTGACTTTCTCTATACTTCTCCATCAACATTCTCAAAGCAAATAAGGCATCTGTGGTGCTCTTCCTCAGCATAAAACCATACTGCTGCTCACAGATGGTCACCTCTTCTCTCAGCCTGGCTTCCACTACTCTTTCCCATAACTTCATGGTGTGACTGATCAACTTTATTCCCCTGTAGTTACTGCAGGTCTGCACATCTCCCATATTGTTATTAATGAGACTCAGAATTCAGACGTAGCTACAGTTTAAGGAATAAGATGTAGCTATTTAGGTTGTTAAGCTCTATAGCTATGGTTCTGTAATACAATATCTCCATTCATCTCCAAATCACCAAACATAGAGCTGTCCGGTCCTGAAGATGATCACCACCATGATGTCATCAAAAAACCTTACAATTTCTACCACACTGTCGTCTCCATCCTCCTTTATTTTACTGTCTTTTAGAACATATCAGGACAAAGTCAGATGATGTCTGGTGTCTTTCTCTTGTGTGTGTGTGTGTGTGTGTGTGTCAGTGTCAGGGAGCATTGGCATTATTGTTCCTCTAGTTCTGCTGGCTTTAATCATCACCACGGTAACAGTGGGTCTCCTCATCTGTAAACGGTACCAAAGGTAGAGTTCAACACACTAACAGCTAATATACCACACACAGACATACACATACACACAAAAACAGACAAACACACACACAGTAACACACACACATACACAAATAATATAGCACACATAACCTGATGAATCTTCTGATGTGGACTAGTTTCCTATGCCAGCGCAGTCCGCAGTGTGTTGTTAATTTGAAACCTGCATTTCATTGGCTCTGTACATGTACCAAGCACAATGACAATAAAGTTTATTCTAATCTAATAATCAGTGTTTCGTGTATTCATGAGGAACACAGTGCATGGTTGTTAACCTCTGCTTCATGTAACATCTGGAGTTACAGTCTGAGTCACACTGTAGCTGCCCATTGGTATCCATAAAAGAGACACAGAAAGTTTCCGACGGGTGCTTCTTTCTTTATTTCGCTCGTGAAGAATGCCATTAAACTTTATTTTGGGTAGCACAGTGAAACTCGCTCCGCTTTACCAAAGGGAACTAAGATGGAATTAAGCAGAATCTGGCCTCTATTTACTGGAATACACACACATATTAATGGACTGTTTAGGAACACGAATCCCCGCTCTTTTCTCTCTGCTGATCTAATTACCTTTGCTTTACTCCCCCTACTGCATAACCTAACATCCTCAAGAAAAATGTAAAGTGACACAACCATATACAGTCATTTACACACACTATTATATAGACGTAATACTCACCAACTGACCAACCATAGTCGAGCTTTGCTGTGTGTGATGTATACATGTATAATACAGTGGTGTGTCTATGATGAGTTATGTATGTTGTGTGTTCAGGGGGAAACGTGTTCAGAGGCAGCCGATGGCTAATGGCGGACTAAACGTGGAGATTGGAAACCCATCATACAACATGTATGAGCTGGAACATGACAGTCACATGGATGTGGGGGAAATCCTGCACCCCAACTTCACTCTGCACCCACAAAAGGTTACACACTATACTACTATCAGATAATAATCATAATAATCATCATTATTGTAATAAGTTCATATTTGGAGACAGATGATCCGCTGTGGCGACCCCTAATGGGAGAAGCCAGAAGAAGAAGATATTAATAAGTTCATATTTAATTATTATTAAGTTGTTTAGTTTTTTAATAATTATTATTAATAATATTAATAACTGTGTGTGCTTTTGCTGTGCTCATTACAGTGTCATTTTAGATTTTTTAGATCTTTTTTTTTAACAATTCCTGCATTCTGATTCTCATGGAATGTAATTAACAACAACAACAACAATAATAATAATAATAATAATAATAATAATAATAATAATAATAATAATAATAATAACAATAAGAGGAAGAAGAAGAAGCAGAAGAGTAATTTAATGTTATGTAAGAGATCAGGTAGGTCACTAAGCTCCAGTCAGAAATAATTCTGAATACTGTGTACCAAGATCCTCAGTATGGTGGTTCTCTGGTTTCCTCCCAACAGCCAGTAACATTAAGGTAGGGTCAGTTACCCTCTCAGTGTGTGTAAAATCATGCAACATTCTACCAGGGGTTATTCAGATCCATGCAGTCTCTCTATCTCCTTGTTCTCACCTATAGGGATGGTGTGTGAGGTCGAGTGAGTCTCAACTTCAACCCAGTCACACTCTTCCATTAAGAACTCTCCCTGTGCACCCAGTCCCCAAGTCTTTAATTCCAGGACAGGTGATATCTTTCTCAGTATCTCTCTCTCTCTCTCTCTCTCTCTCTCTCTCTCTCTCTCTCTCTCTCTCTCTCTCTCTCTCTTTCTCTCTCTCTCTCTCTCTCTCTCTCTCACCCCCATATTCATTTCATTCCTAGTTATCCTGACCCTTTTACTTCCTCCATCTTGTGTCCTGATTTATTACAAACCAGTGATTGATTTCTTTCTTTTTTTTTTTTGTTCTGTTTCATGTATTTAAACCTTTAGAAAGTGTTTAAAAGGAAAGTTACATATAAAAAGAAATCAGATCCTTCATGTCAGAGAACAATGAATCTGCAGACTGTAATGAATGTAATGAATATTTTACTGAATGTTTTATACGTTACATATGTATAAAATTGATCATACTATAAAATCTGATAAATACACACATACGTATTTACTGCGATTCTCCAAATTTTTTATGTCTGTTAAGATAAAAAAGCGAAATCAGCGAATGTTAAAAAAAAAAAGATTCTACAGCATCAATTATCATCATCATCATCAAGGAACTGACAGTACACAAAATGGGTTCTTTAATAGATGATCGAATAGATAATACAAGTTCTTGGCCTCCTGCTTGTATACAGCATCTTTCTGTTGAAGGGTTGTTTAGAAGGTCAGCTGTGGTTTACTGATTTGTAAAACAAATCAGTAAACATGTAAAACAGAGCGTGTGCTCGACCCTGATTGGTGACTCGCTGTGTGTTTCACCAGTTACGTTTTTATCCTCATAAATAATAAGGAACGACTGATTTCACTACATATAGTTAAATAAAAAGTGAGAGATTTGACTTTGAAATCTAGTGAAGTTACAGTAAACATCTGCCCACATAGAAACACCCCAGTAAAGTACAGAAAGAGAAGAATCTACTGAAGTACAAATTTACATTTACTTCATTACGGTTCATCACTGATTCAGTGTGATGACATAAAAAAAACATATACTCGTCAATAAGAGCAAGAAAACTCGTCTTTGTATTAAACCGCAATCCAAACAAATAACTCATACAAAAGTCTTCGTTTTAGTGAATCAAACACTTTGAGTGTGAGCAGCCTGATCACTGATAACAAACAAATGACTCAATTCAGGTATTTTAACAAATTAAATAATTTGTATAAATATTCATGTAAGTATTATATGTGTTATAGTTAATTCTAATTATATTTCTGCATGTATTAATGACCAGCAGCTTAACTCTAAACTAATTTCAATAGTATGATGTTCGGTAGCTTGCATCTTCAGGATTATCCCAACTTTCCAGGATTTCAGGATATATATATATATACTGTAAATATACAGTATATTGTATCTATATATAATCTGTATTACCTGTGGTATTTGTAATACTTAATAAATAAAACTCAGCACCGACTTTAACTCGCTACAGGTTTGTGTAGAACACAAGAAACAGAAGTTTAATATCCCTTACTATCTGATTTATGTCTCTGTCTTTACAAGTTGTCAGAATTTATTTATTTTTTATAACCCGCTTTAAAAATGTGTGCCCCAGTGTATACACAAGAACCATGCAAGGATGCTTGCTTCAGTGTTGCCACCCCTCATCATTCTCATGCCACCCTTTTGCCACCTCATAAATCATTTTCTAGATCTGCCCCTGTGGAGTTTAAAGCAAACATGATACTGAATCTAGGGTTTAGTTCAATTTCATTGGATTTATTCTTCATCCATTTCTTCATCCATATTTCTTCATCCATTTCCCTCATCCCTTCATTCATTCATGTGAATAATTGGGTGTAAATCCAATTTAAGCCGTTTGGGGGAAGATACGTTTCCTTCCCCCAGTGCGGAGTGTGTTCCGTAATCTATGTAAAGAGTGTTAAGTCGATGCTGTTGTGTGTGCAGGCGGTGAACTTCTCCCCCAGAGCTCACACAGAAGAGTGTCCGAGCCATAACACTGTCATCAGGCTGAGCGAGAGGAGAGACGTCTTTCCCAAAAAACTCGGGGGGACAATCCGTGAAACCACCGCGTGAACCGAGCTGAACACAGAAATCCTGCTTTTTTTACCACTAGACTTTACACAGGAGACTTTTTTCTATAACTGATCAGGTCCTTAGAAATCCGTGCCATATTTATGTTGGGACTTTCTTTACAACTGAGCTGTTCACGTTCCGCATAAAAATTGTTACATAGGGTTACTTTTGTTCAAAGCGCCTCGACCCCCTGCCTTTCACCTGCCAGTCCTCATCTTCACCTTCATCCTGTGAATGGAATCCTGGGATCTTCTTTCTCCATGCTGCTCCTCTTTAAATCCATCCATGATGGTGAATGACGTTATCCTCCCAAACGTGTCCACATCACGCTTGTGTGTGTGTGTGTGTGTGTGTGCGTGTGTGCTGAACCTCCTGATAAGGCATAGGAGCGATTCACCGCACCGTGCCTCATGACCCTTATACCAAATAATATTTTAATTTTATTTTTGATATTTCTGGGCATCTGTGCAAACAGAATTCATTCACTGATTAGTCTTTATCACACCAGTGCTCTTTATATCTGCTCTCCAGAAGGCGTCTGTTCTAAATGCATTGGATTTGATTTCTCATTTGATATATTTATTTGTCTTCGTTATTTATTCGGGTGATTTGCGTGGAAATGGATTAGTTTTTCGGTTGAAATGCATTAAAAAATCTGTTACACATTTAGTGATGTTTCATTTCAGGTCTTTCTTCGTGTTAATTTATTATCCAGTTCAAAGAGATCATAGATGATTTCTACACAAAATCACCTCCGCATGGAAAGTGGAAAGTAAATGTGACTCCTATTTAGGTGTAGACTTGTTAGGAATTAGATTAGAAAAAAATTGCAGGCATACAGTTTGGCCCAAAGTATTGGGACACCTGACTTTTCCACAAATATGTGGTTTTACCCCAAATGGTTCCTAAAAACTCTTAAACACACAATTGTATCAGACGCCTTTGGATGCAGGAGCATGAAATTTTCCCTTTATTTGAACTAGGAGACCCAAACCTGTTCCACCATGACAATGCGCTTGTCCACCAAGCCAGCTCCATGAAGGTCTGCTTTCCAGAAGATCTTCTACTATAGAGCTCCAACCCTCCTCATCTTATCTACATCAGTACCTGACTTTACTAACACCCTTGTATCTGAATGAGTGTAAATCTTCACAATATCTAGTGGAACATCTTCACAGAAGATTGAAGGTTGTTGAAGGCAAATGGAGACTAATTATGGAAATTAAGGTTAAAAAAGTTTCACATATGCTCATGTGTCCACAAAAAGGTGTCTGTCCATATAATTTATCTCAGGTGGCAGAAGGTGATCTTTAACTCCATATGAATCATACTTGTGTATGATAACTTCTGGTGAACGCAGAGCTACATGACCTTTAAGCACCACTCGACATTACAGACGTCATGCTTTTAGTTGAGGGTGTTTATTAGACTTCTATTATATGTAAATTAGAAAACGGTTGCCATTTAGAAAACCTTTACCTGTTCAAGCACCTCGGAGAGTTTTATAAGAAACAGAAACATAAAAATATTTTTTACACACATTTTAGACACATTTTATGAGCTAAATAAGCTCATCACCTGAGGACACGACAGTGTTAATCACACATTAGTATTCTAATCCAGCATGTAGAAGCTCTACTTGGTTTTGATGATGAGCAGGAGCATGGTGTCCATCTTTATCTGATTACTAACTGGAGTGATTAGACTGTAGTGTAAAAACACAGCTCACAAGTCTGAGCTTTCTCAAGAACTAACTAACTAATTATAACAGCAGTAACACATTCATATTTCTAACATTAATCTGGTTATATTCTGTTAATTTTAGAGTTCTATCAGGATTTTATATGCAGTTGTACACAAGTTTTTGCATGCTTATCAAATAAGGACAAAAAACGTTATTTAGAGTAAATGATTGTCTCTCTCTCTCTCTCTCTCTCTCTCTCTCTCTCTCTCTCTCTCTCTCTCTCTCTCTCTCTCTCAATGAACCGGGCCAGGAGAACCCTTGCAAAACCGAAAAAGTCACAGTGGACTCGAGCTGACAGAGGCAGGCACAGGGGTGCAGAGTCGTCGCTAGGGGACACCGGTCATATTAAAGCCCTTAAAAACAAAAAAACCAAAATGAATGCCCTACTGGACACAACAGCACAGGGGGCGCTGGTCCGCTCACGCTTTAGAAGCATTACTGAGATGGATGCTCCTTCCAAGCCAGGTATCGATGGTCTCCCTGTCGAGTTTTTTAAGGCGTTCTAGGCAGTAATAGGACAGGACGTCCTGGAGGTCCTACAGGACAGTTTCACAGGGGGTCAGCTACCAATGAGCTGCAGGAGAGCCTCATGACCCTGCTGCCAAAAAAATTGAGTATACTTAATTCATCACATTTTGGATGTTGGTCTCCAAGCTATTGGGCCTAAAGACTGGTCTGATTTGCCTAGACCATTAAAAGGCTTTTGACTGGGTTGAGCATGAATACTTGTGGAAGGTTCTGGAAAGATTTGGGTTCAACCCTGGTTTCAGAGCCATGATCAGGGTGCTGTACAGTGAAATTGAGAGTGTACTGAAGGTTAATGGTGGTTTATGTGCCCCTTTTAGAGTGTACAAAGGGATCAGGCAGGGCTGTTCACTGTCAGGAATGCTGTACAATCTAACTATTGAACCTCTATCAATCTAAGAAATCATCTTATTGGTTTTAATATTCCACACTTTAATGCTTCACATTATCTGTCAGCGAATGCAGATGATGTGGCTGTAATGGTGGGATCCCAGTCTGATGTAAATGTTTTAAATGATGTTTTAAAAAACTTTTTTTTTTCATCAGCAAAAGTTAACTGGGGAAAAGTGAAGCAGTTTTAGTTGGGGAGTGGAGAGGTGCGGAGCCGACACTTCCAGGAGGCCTTTTGTGAAAAAAAGAGGTGGTACTTGGGTGTCTACCTGGGGAGTCTTTTTAAATAAAAACTGGGAAAGGAACTGTAGAGCACATCAAGGGCAGACTGAGCAGGTGGAAACAGTTCTGAAGATGTACTACAGGGGGCGAACGCTGGTGATAAAGAACCTGGCAGCGTCATCTCTGTGGAATAAGCTGGCATGTGTGGATCCACCGCCAAACCTGCTAGCGAACATGTAGGCCCTGGAATGGTCTGCACTGGATTCTGCAGTGTTCCATTCATTTTCCCAAGGAGGAAGTGAAGCAGGGGCTGGTTCATCTCGCTAGCAGAACTGCAGCCTTTCACCTCCAGTTCATCCAGAGACTCCTAACTGGGCCCCGGAACCTGGTATGGAGGACTTGCAGAACATTACACTGGCTGCTGGAGGAGCCTCTGGTGCACGGGAGTCATCTGAACATCACAGGTGCACCCCCACACTGTCCAGAGCCCTGAACTCCTCAACGATCATCACACTCCAAGAGCTGGTGAACGTTGCAGGGACAGACCTGTCATGAGGGGAGGACTTGAATGATCATTCCCCCCATCCCCCCAATGTTTAACTGTCATATCTGATTTTATCCATCTATTTACTTAATTAACAAACCTGAAACCATCTTGGGTTTAACATGGTTTGTGTCAAATAAACGATTGTAAAAAGTAAAAAAAAGTCTCTCTCTCTCTCTCTCTCTCTCTCTCTCTCTCTCTCTCTCTCTCTCTCTCTCTCACAGTTAGATTTAGCAGTTTATCATTGATTACACACACAAATATTGATTATAAAAGAGAGGCCTTGTACTTATTATCCATTTATAGCTACAATTACTGTTAGTTCCTATTCTCACTTACATTATAGCAGCTATAAACATTGATCTCTCCTCATTCTTTTAATTTCCTTCTCATTTTCTTCATTCTCTCCTCATTCTCTCCTCATTCTTTTCATTCTCTTCTCATTTTTTTCATTTTCTGCTTATTCTCTTGTCATTTTTATCATCCTCATATCTGATAAGATGTTTGTTTATTTAGCTTCTGATTGGATGTTAAGTTCTTCTGGTTCTGATTTAATGTTGATTCTTTAGCATCTGTTTGGATTTTTCGATTTTCAGCTTCTGATTGGATGTTTTGGTTTCCAGCTTTTGATTAGATGTTACTGGTGCTTCCATTACAGTTCTTAATGCCTCTGTGCTGGAAGTGTGTCTTGAACAGTGCTGTTGGTCCTGCTTTTACTGGAGTACCAATACTTTATGTTGGAGCCTACATAAACAGGAAACAGAAGTGGTTTCTAAAATTCCAGGTTTCTACTGCTGAACATTTTGTTTGTATTGGCTGTAGTATCTAGGGCACTTTTTGAGATAGTATAAAAATAAATAGACTATAGATATGGCACTGAAAGTTCCCAGCACCGAAAAGTAGATTTAATGAATTAAAAAGCTCCTTGTGTTCACTTTCTAACACCAATGATGCTCTAAACTGCTTTACGTCCTCCATCATGGAGCCTGGGCTGTGAACTGGTTGATTGGTTGAGGCAGAACAAAGCTACAGTTGTTGCAAAAAAACAAAAAAAGCCATTTTGTTCAGATGAAAAACACAGACACAAACACTTTTTATTAAACGCTTTTTCTGATTCGTCTGCAGCAGATACCTGAGAGATTTATTAGAAACTCTGTGGTGGAGATGGAGGGAAATGATCCTGAACACAAACATGGCTGAAAAACACTACTCAGGGAGGGAAGGTTTTAACAAAGTCACAAAGTTCTTCTGTATTCCTGGTACTGAGGTTTGCGCATGGTTTTGTCATCTCTGACCTCATTCACGTGAACCAGCATTTGATTTATTTCTCTTTACGTAGATCTTAAAAAGAAAATCTGATCCTCGTTACTCCGACCTGCTCTTTGTTTTTCTGTCAGGCGAAGTGACCCATTTCAGTGCCGAAAAAAGGTTCCGCTAAATAATTCATTACAATCATTTTAGCAGCACGAGTCCCTGAGCACGCCGCGAGGCTTCTACACACCTCTCCTGCTTTACCAACCTTTTCACCATTGAGCTAAAGGACATGCAAGCAGGTCAGAATATATAAATACATGGACCTGTTTAAAGTGTTCACCTAAACTTTTAGTCCCGCCTTTGCTAGCTTGCATTCTGACCTTCTCAGTCCTCATGCTCCTCACTCTCGCTCGCTTTCGTCTTTGCCTGAAGCTTCATCAAGCATTTCTATTAATACTGAAATGGATAAGACGTGTTGCAGCAGTGATGTGAGAGACCTTGGACTCACAGAGATGTCCTGTGTGTTAAATATACCTCAGGGTTCTGAATTGTGATTGGTCACAAGGTGCTGGGGGGTGTGCTTGGCAGGGCAGACAGGCAGAGTGATCTCGGCAGGTCGGGAGAGCCAGGCGATACCCCAACCAGAAAGAAAGGGCACAGGACTTGCCGTGCTGAGAAATATTCTGTTGTCTGCTGGGGGCTAAGCTTCAAATATTGCTTGCTTTGGGTGTGCCCAATGCTTTGAAGCATCTGCTGGGGCCATGATTATGGCCAGATGATTCTGTCAGTGATGGTGACTGAGTGAAAGAAGGAAAGGACCCAACTGCAGAATGATGAAGTCTAGCAGAGAAAACACAGTTCCAGTGACAGAGCCGACCAACAGAGCAATGGGGCAAAAGCAAAGTTCAATAAAAAATCCAGTCCAGGCAAACAGGGGAAGACAAGAATCAAAAAAACTGTTTAAATATCGAAAGGCCGGCTAACAGAGAGGCAAAGCAAAAAAACACAAAACAAGAAACAGTCCAGAGTTCAAACCAGAGATCAGGGTAGCCAGGGCAGAAACAGGAATCAGAGACCGGTTTGGGAAACAGGAACCAGAATAGGCAGGGTGGCAAGAGTACTCTCAGGGGCACACAATGCGGTTAAACCGGAGGATCCTCTTTCTCTTTCGACCCCCATCTCTCTTCCTTTCTCTGTAGATGAACTGACATGGGACGCAGGCTTCGGTCTGACTTTCTCTCGTTGATTGTGAATTCTTTTGGTTTCTCTCCCACCTCTCAGTGAGATTAAACATGTTACTGCTTGTGTAACATGGCAGTTTTCTTAAAGCTTCTTTAAAGACTGCTGTCTAGACGCCTGCATAGTTCTTTATTTAAATCTACAAAATGGTAACGATCAGACAGGTCAAGTCAAGTCAAGTCAAATTTATTTCTATAGCACTTTTCACAACAGCCATTGTCTCAAAGCAGCTTTACAGAAATCAACAGTCAAGGTGACTGGTGTGCATTTATCCCTGATGAGCAGCCATGGCGACTGTGGCAAGGAAAAACTCCCTTAGATGTTATGAGGAAGAAACCTTGAGAGGAACCAGACTTAATAGCAGAACCTCATCCTCATTTGAGTGACATCAAGAGTTTGATCATAAATCTTTTAACAATACAGAGTGAGATTGTTGAGTGGAGAGTGAGAACTAACATGAGTACTGGAGTATAAGATTATAAGTAATGTTCTTTCTACAGTCTTATACAGTCTATATGGTTATAAAACTAGGAGCTACTGAGCAACTAATAAAATAGCTTAACATTTGTGATCATCACAGATCCAGCACCAACAGGTAGAATTTTAACCAGCTTAATGCCTGTCCCTGAATGGTGATTTAATTCTGTAAGCGATCCAGGAGAAGATCATGATCTATAGTGTCGAATGCAGCACTAAGATCTAGTAAAACTAAGAGAGATGAAGCCTTGGTCTGAAGCTAAAAGCAGATCATTGGTGATTTTAACTAGAGCAGTTTCTGTGCTATGATGGAGCCTGAAACCTGACTGAAACTCTTCAAAGATATTGTTCTCTTGTAAGTGGGAACAGAACTGGGCAGCGACAATCTTTTCTAAATCTCAGACATAAATGGGAGATTTGAAATGGGTCTGTAATTCGATAGCATGTTTGGATCCAAATTAGGTTTCTTAATGAGGGGCTTACTAACTGCTAACTTGAGGGGTTTAGGGACGTGACATAACGATAATGAGGAGTTAATAATATTGAGAAGAGACTCACCAGCTGTATATAACTACTTCCTTCAGTAGTTTAGTTAGAATGGGATCTAACTGACATGTTGTTGATTTGGTACATGTAAAAATGTGGAGTTTTAGGTGAGATTGGGTCAGAAGAGTGAGGTTGGACTGCCACAATTGTTTTTTTAATACTTTCAATTTTTCCACTGAAGTAATCATGAAGTCCTTACTACTAAACTGTGATGGAACACATTTTTCAGATCCCCGATTTGTTGTTAATTTAGCTACTGTACTGAAAAGGAACCTGGGATTGTTTTTGCTGTTTTCTATGAGTTTGCTCAGGTGTTGAGCTCTAGCAGCTTTTAGCGCCTGTCTGTAGCTGAGCATACTGTCTTTATACGCGATTCTAAATACCTCCAATTTAGTTTTCCTCCATTTTCTCTCCAGATTATGGCCTGTTCTCTTGAGGGCATGCGTATGACTATTATACCAAGGTGCAGGTGCTTGTTTTCGAACCTTTTTTAACCGGATGGGGGCAACAGTGTCTAATGTGCTAGTGAGGATAAGGTCTATGTTGTTAGACATTTCTAACTAATCTGCTCTACCGGTAGTGTGTACAGTATGAGATAATGGTCTGTGATGTCATCACTCTGAGGTAAAATATCTATATCAGTGACGTCTGATTCATGGGATATTATTAAGTCTAATGTGTGGTTAAAGCGGTGAGTTGGTCTGGTGACGTTTTGTTTAACCCCAAAACAGTTTAATAAGTCCATAAATGATAGTCCTAGAGCATCGTTTACATCATCTACATGAATATTAAAATCTCCCACAAGCAGCACTTTATCAAAATCGATCAAGAGGTCTGAAAGAAAACCAGCAAATTCTTTAAGAAAATCAGTGTAGGGCCCTGGGGGTCTGTACACAGTGACCAGAGAGAGAGAGAACTTTAAAAATGAGCACTTCAAATGATTTAAAGCTGAATACTAATCTCTGACTAATATTAAGAGAGGCACTATAAATGGTTGCTACACCCCCCCCACGACCAGTCTGACGGGGCTCATGCTTATAAACATATCCTGACGGTGTAGACTCGTTTAGATCCATATAATCATTTGGTTTAATCCAGGTCTCAGTGAGACAGAGTGCATCAAGATTATTATCTGTGATTATCTCATTTACAATGAGTGCTTTGGGTGCAAGTGATCTAATGTTTAGAAGTCCGAAATTTAGAACTTTTTTGTGTTTGTTTATTTGACATTTTCCAGTTTTAATTGCAATAAGATTATTTCTGGATCTTGTGTACCTCTTTATTAGATTAGATTAGATTAGATTAGATTCAACTTTAATGTCATTGTGCAGGGTACATGTACAGAGCCAATGAAATGCAGTTAGCATCTAAACAGAAGTGCATAGATAGCTTATTTACAGTGGCAGTGTAATAAATAAGGGTATGAGGTTATACAGAAGGTGTAGAAATATGTACATATAACTGAATAAGGGTATATATAGCGTGGTTTTTATTAAAGTATGATACAGTATGAAGTGGTATGACAGATATAGCTGTACAAAAGGAATGTCATTGTGAATATATACATCTATATAATATTTATATATATATATATATATATATATATATATATATATATATATATATATATATATATATATATATATATATATATACACACACACACACACACAGAATAAACAGAATAAATATGGATGGACATAATGAAGTGTAATGATGGGTGGTGCAAGGATGCATGATTTTAAAGTGGTGCAAAATAGTGCAAAATACAGAAGAAAAGAAACAGCCACTGGAAAGAAGCTATTTTTTAGTCTATTCTTCAGTCTTGCTCTGGCTCTGAGACAACGGTAGCGTCTGCCCGATGGGAGAAGTGTAAACAGTCCGTGGTTGGGGTGAGAGGGAGCTTTGATGATGCCCCCCGCCCTTTGCAAACAGCGTTTTTTTTTTAAATGTTCTCCAAGGTGGGTAGTTCAATACCGATGATTCGTTGGGCGGTTTTTCACCACCCTCTGAAGGGCTTTACGGTCTGAAGCTGTGCAGCTGCTGTACCACACTGAGATGCAGTTTGTGAGGATACTCTCAATGGTACAGCGGTAAAACTTCTTCAGTATCCTGTAGCACAGATGGGATTTTTTAAGTCTCCTCAGAAAATATAGGCGCTTTATAGGCCTTTCTGATCAGTATGGAGAAGTTCAGAGACCAGGTGAGGTCCTCAGAGATGTGTATTCCAAGGAACTTGAAGCTGGGTACACGCTCAACAGCAGTTCCGTCGATGTGAATTGGAGGATGAGTGTGATTGCCAGCACGTCTGAAATCCACAATGATCTCCTTGGTCTTTTTGGTGTTAAGTTCCACGTTATTGTCCTCACACCATGCTACTAGGTGCTGGATCTCCTCCCTGTAAGCCGTCTTGTCATTACCGTCAATCAGGCCTACCACTGTGGTGTCGTCTGCAAACTTTATAATGCTGTTTAAAGTATGGACAGGTATGCAGTCATGGGTGAAAAGGGAGTATAGCAGTGGAGACAATCCACATCCCTGAGGAACCCCAGTGCTGATGGTGAGACTGGAGGAGGTGACAGTGATCAGACTGTGATCTGTTCGTAAGGAAGTCCAGAGTCTAATTGCAAAGTTGTGTGCTGATGCCAAGTTGTTCCAGCTTCAGGATTAGCTTGGAAGGGCTAACTGTATTAAAAGCTGAGCTAAAATCAACAAACAGCATCCTGGCATAGGTGTCAGGGCAGAATGAAATACAGTGGAAATGGCGGTTGATCTATTTGGGCAATAGGCAAATTGGTAAGGGTCCAGGCTGGGTGGCAGACAGGCTTTAAGGTGGGTGAGGACCAGTCTTTCGAAGCACTTAGCGATGACAAGTGTGAGTGCGACGGGATGAAAGTCAGCCAGTTATGTTGCAGTGGAGTGATTTGGCACCGGCACGATGGTAGCAGACTTGAAGCAGGTGGGAACGATTGCCTGGGCCAAGGACAGATTAAAGATGAAGACCTCGGCCAGTTGCTCCGCGCATGCTCTGAGTACACGACCACGGATGCCATCAGGGCCAGCTGCTTTCCTTGCATTCACCGTTCCCAGGGTGGTGCACACTTCAAAGGTGAAGAGTGTAAGTGGCTGCTCACCTGGTAACGGTTTTGTTTTTATGCAAGGGCTCCATGTTCCCCTTTTTAAAGCAAGTGTAGAAGAGGTTGAGCTCATTAGGGAGTGAGGCAGAACTGGTTGAAGGTGTTGCGTTGGGTGGTTTGCGGTCAGTGATAGCCTGTATTCCTTGCCACATGCGTCGGGGGTCAGCAGAGTTGAAGTGCTCCTTAATCTGCTGTTTGTAAGCATGTTTGGCCTTGCAGATTCCCCTCCTCAGATCGGCTCTGGCGACGCTGTAGGCCCCCCGGTCTCCAGACCTGAAGGTGGTATTGCGTGCTTTGAGCAGGAGACGGACCTCCTGATTAGGGAACACTTTGATGTTTTTTAGTCTAGTCACCCGATCCACACAGCCCTGAAAATTGTGCGCCCCTCGAGCTCCAGCATGCTGTTTGGCATGCCGGTGTTGAGCCAAGTTTCCGAGAAGACCATGATATTGCAGTCCATAAACAGTCTCTGTGTGAGAGTCCAGATCCTGAGCTCATCCAGTTTGTTCGTCATGAATTGAACATTGTCTAGAAAAATACTTGGAAGCGCTGGTCGATGTGGGTTTAGCTTTAACTTAGCCCAAAGTCCTCCATGTTTTTCCCGTCTCTGTTTTCGGTCTCTGCCGGACACGTCCAGTCGGGATAAAGGGCTTGCTGTGTTGCAGCTTTGTAACCTTCCTTACGAACTCCGATGGTATCTGGTCAAATGTGAAAATAAAGTCAGAAACAGAGTTTGTGCAGATGTGACCAATATCTAAAAGTGACTGTCTGTTGAATGATATGCTCGCATGACAAAATCGCGCAAGCATGCAGGAGAACAGTGAGTAAATAAGCACAAATACGGCAAATCTGGAGAGACGCTGAGCCTCGCGATGTGTACGCACCGCCATCTTTATATTAAATCAGATGCGCTCCCACTGAATCGGGCCGCACCACATCATAAATATGGATGAGGTTCCTCTGACGTTTGACCTGTCGCTCACTCCGACTGTCTACAGGAAATGCGAATTATTCGTCACACTGAAAACAACTGGCCATTAAAAAAATGCACTTCACTTGTGTTCTGAGCTGCACGGCATCAAGAGAAAAGCTTCACGGATAGTGATTTTTAGATGCACGACGGTGCCAAAATAAAAAATCACGAGAGAAATTGTTGTGAAAGGAAGGAGGAAGACAGTGAACAATGACTTTCTTGGTAGGCTACTGTTTAGATACAAGCCGTGTAACAGACACTGTCTTTCATTAAAGCCTGTGTAAAGTTCATTAGTTTCAGTGTAGGTGCAGCTTATTTATGTTCAAAATAAAAATCTTTGTCATGGGTGCTGCTTATATTTGGGTGCGCTTAATAGTCCAGAAATTACGGTATTTATTTCTTGGTCTCACTACACGAGAAATAGACACGGTTCAACAGTGTGTATCTGCGCTGTTTCTACACTGCTGTGAGGTACATGAACACACACATGCCTATGTGGTGGTGTGGAGCCAATACACTACCTCTAACAGCAGGGTGGAGATCAGGAGAGACTTCACCCCTCAGCTATATGTACACGCCCAATATTTCAGTCCCACTAGCAACTGTCACACTCTCACTGATCCTCACATTCTCACCTTGGATGGCAGGTGTACAATTCTCCAAAGGAATATACACACCTGACACACACACACACACACACACACACACACAGTAATAATGTAATGTATAATTATTATTATTGCTGTAATAGTTTTGCCCCTGTGTCTCCCTCTTTCAGGCATTTTAAAAATCAGCACAGAGGGGCGTTTGTCCTCTACTCGAGCTCGAGTCGAGTGTTTGAGGTACAGGGGTGTCCGTGGGATTGTGGGAGTTGGCACTATCTGGTGTCCAGCACCTTTGGCCTGGTGGAGCGAGAGGACAATGATCTTGTGACCTTCGACATGTGAGACGGACAATTGCAAAAGACACGTCCCCTGCTGTCAATCAAGCACTTAAGAATGAAGTCGTCCAGTTGTTAAATCTGAGCTCAGTTGTTATGAGATGTAATCTCACTAAACACTGATCATGTGTCTGAGTCACATTCGTCGAGCATTTCATTCCCATTATCTCCGTAACGTGACTCTCTCACACAGATGGTGTTTGTCTTAGGGGCGTTTGTGCAAGCAGGAGTGAGCAACTGGGGAGACTTTGGCCACACCCGAGGTCAGTGTGGAAACTTCTACAAACATATTCACAATGACTTCCAGGGTCCTTATGGAACCCTGTATCACCACAGTAACCTGGATCTCTTCAAACATGCCTGGAGTTAGCGAGTGTAAACAATGATTCAATGAGACCAAAAAGCAATTTTGAAGATCCTTCATGGCCTTCATATCAGCCTTCACATCAGCCTTCACATCAGCCTTCACAGTTTTTAGGTCCCGATCCAATACTGTTTTACTGAAGGTTGCTTGACACTACCAGTTCCTTCCTGCACTCCCAGCTGGCTTATAGTGTGAGAAAGTAGAGATCATTTGCTTTTTGAGACGCTTCCACTTCCCCCTTCAGGTGAGGAAGTTGAAGCTGTCAGGGTTTATTTAAAACATTTGTAAAAGATAAACAAGAGGAAGAAAATATTCATCTAGCAGAGACTGCAATTTATTTTTACCTGAAACTTATCTGCACATAAATATACCAAAAAGTAGACCTGCTCAGAACACTGTGTACTGCTCTCAGCCAATCAAAACACACTGTACCGCTCTTAGCCAATCAGAACACTGTGTACTGCTCTCAGCCAATCAAAACACACTGTACCGCTCTTAGCCAATCAGAACACTGTGTACTGCTCTTAGCCAACCAGTAACACTGTGTATTGCTCTCAGCCAATCAGAACACATCAGTGATTGATGAATGGTTGAGTCGAACAGCATTAGTGTTTAAATGTAAATGTATTTAATATTGTATTTTTGAATGTAGAATAATGTTAATAATAAAATTGATTGGGTTAGGGTTAGGGTTAGATGCAGAGCTCTGTATTATAACATTTCTATTCTACACGGTATGAGGTCATATTTTTATCTCATAACCCTTTTATTGAAAGCTGCAGGCGATGCAGCACTGAGGGGGAAAAGGCAGCCATTAAAATTCAGATTTGTGTTCTTATCTCCTTTTAACCTTGAGTTCTTTTTATCTGAGAGATGAAAGTGCAAGTGTGTGTGTGTGTGCGTGTGTGTGTGTGCACTAAATTTAAACAGCTAACCTTTATCAAGCCCTAAATCCTCTCTCGATTATGTGCCTTCAGGGGGCTTTAATTCCTGAAGCTAACGGTGAAGCTCATTTGCGTGGTGGTGTGTCACTTTTATTCCTCTTTTCATAGTGTTGTGTTTATCAGACTGGCTACAGATAAGAGTCTGTTCGACACAGCACCACCTGCTGAGCAACACCATGATCGAAGCAGATACTGTGCCTGCAGGAACCTGGACATCTCCTCACCCTGTCTCTTTGATGATCACTTCGACTTCACCTCACTCTTCCCCTTCAGAGACGCCACAGACGAGTATGCCCAGGGGTCAGTGGTCACTCAGCTAGGATCTGAATGAACTTCTTATACTGGTGAAGTTTGTGTTAAAATTCCTGTAGTGGACACTTTTAGCAGTTTTCTGTGAAAAATGTTTGGTGTGTAGAAGTAGAGACAGGTTTGTTCTGTACAAACGCAATTACAAAAAACTTGGGACGCTGTGTAAGATCTAAATAAAAACAGAATGCAAAACATATTAAATGTTTAAACTGAAAATATAAACCATTTTAAGGAAAAATTTGGTCTTTATTCAATTTAATGGCTGTGACATGTTTAAAAGAGTTGTTACAGGTCCATGTTTCCCACTGTGTAGCATCACATCTTCTGTCCATATACATCTGGGAACTGAGGAGACCAATTGCTGAAGTTGATGTTGTCCCATGTGTGTCTGATACAGGATTTAAGCTGCTCAACAGTTCACAAGCAGGCCAGTACAATTGAACTCTTCTACTACGAAGTTTTGTTATTGTAATAGATGCAGTATGCAGTAAGCATTGTCTTGCTCCAACATGCAAGGCCCTGAAAAAGATGTTTTCTGGATGGAAGCATTTCATGCTCTAAAACCTGTATATAGCCTTCAGCATTGATGGAGCCTTTCCAGATGTGCAAGCTGCCCATTCCACAGGCACATGTACATGGTGTCCATTGTTTTGAAAAGTAATTGAAATGTCGATTTATCTGACCACAGAACAGTTTTCCACTTTGCCTTAGTACATTATAAATGAACTTCGGTCCAGAGAGGATAGAGGCATTTCTGTATCATATTCTTCTTCTTTGTTTCTTCTTCTGTGTTTATTAAAATTTTTAGTGTTCCAACATTTTTGGACTTGCAGTTGTAAAAGTGATTTTTTTTTGTTTTCTGTGTGTAACTAAAACTCAGTTTCCTTGTACCTGTCAGGTAGGAAGTGAAGACAAAGTGTGCACTTCATCCATTCTGTCCAGTGTCTCATCAATGTGTACATGAAGCGTTTTCCCTACTTCTTTCATTAGCTCACCTCTCCTCTGCTGATGCCACGTTCCCGGGTGCTTCCGGGCTGACTTCTGGTGGTCTAACGTCAGTCACTCGCCGCTACTGAACTCCACCATGGGCTCGGCGTGTAGGGAACTTGTGGGCCAAAGGATGGAGGATGCAGTGGATCTGTGTATCCTGGATCTGTAGATTAATGATGTCCTGGATTGGGAGAGGGAGCGTCTGTCCTTTCTGGAAAACAAATGTGAGAGGAGGTGGCTGGAAGGCTGTGCGACTTCAGCGGGTATGTCTAAGAACGGGGTTGGAGGTGGAGACTGTGCTGCGATATCCTGATCTGTGTAACGGGAAAGGGTGCTGTGTGGAGTGGGGGTGTCAGTGTGATTCAGGACACACCCATCACGATTGCAGCCTTGCCATCGGTAAGTGTTCCTTACACAAACGGCAGTGCAGCGCACTGATGCATTTAATTATAATCATGTGTTCTGATTGGCTGAGATCAGTAGTGATGGAACACCTGAGGAGTGAACTGATGGAGTCCCTAAGATGTGTCTCAATTTGTGACGACATATTTTCTAATCTCTCTACTCTGTACCAACTAGGGTGTGACTTCTAATGTAACCTATTGCTGTGCACTGGATATTACTCACAATGCTTTGCAGCTTTTTTACAAGATGGCAAAAGTATCTCTTTAACTAACCAAGCAAGTGAGAGAAAGCTAACCTAACGAGTGGGAGAATGCTAACCTAGGGAGTAAGAGAAAGCTAACGAGAAAACTAACCAGGCGAGTAAGAGAATGCTAACGAGAA
This sequence comes from Silurus lanzhouensis, assembly GCA_039877035.1. Classification (NCBI taxonomy): domain Eukaryota; kingdom Metazoa; phylum Chordata; class Actinopteri; order Siluriformes; family Siluridae; genus Silurus; species Silurus lanzhouensis. The sequence continues at coordinate 42,273 of JBCEWE010000851.1, forward strand.
AGCTAATTTAGCAAGTGAGAGAAAGCTAATCTAATGAGTGAGAGAATTCTAACCTAGCGAGTTAGAGAAAGCTAACCTAGCAAGTGAGAGAATGCTAACGAGAACGCTAACCTAGAGTGAGATAATGCTAACCTAGCGAGTGATAGAAAGCTAATGCAAAAGCTAACCTAGCAAGTGAGAGAAATGCTAACCTAGCGAGTGAGAGAAAGCTAACTAAGTGTGATTAATTAATTTCTGATTCTTTTCTTTAGTAACCTTTAAGCCAGAGCTTCAGACAGACAGCTGTGAATTAGGTGTGTTTATTTGCATATTAGACCACACCCACAGTGGAAGTGTGGCCAGCTGTTGTTTAAAAATGAAAGACGGAGTGGTGAAATCGTCTCCTCGGGACGTTTTACGCGTATTTACCCTGATCTCGTCTCCCAGCCCGAGCCCGGAGCCTGGAAGAGTTTTAATTAAAGCGGGACAGGACGACTTCTCACAGCTGGCACTCAAGATGGCAGGAGCGATCAAACGCTGCCAGAGGATCAGATGTTCTTCCTGTTCTCCTCATCAGCACTCTCTTCCTCTCTTCAGCTCCAAACACGCCTCTTAATTACATTCCTCTTCTCATGCTGATGTCTCACATCCATAAACCAGCTCCGATCAGCGCTCGGCTCCATCACCGGGGACGCGGCAGATGGTGCAGGATTTTAGGGTGTCTTCTTTTCGATGATTGCTAATGTGAATGTTTTTGAGCTGAAATAAAACGCTGCTCGGCGTTAATGTGTGACGTTCACACTAACCAGAACAGAACATTAAACGTACTGTTACAATTTAAAGGTTGTATAGAGAAAGCTGTTATTCTAAACTAAATAAAACTATTGCAGAATTGTTTTAGCAAGCAGTGTTTTTGGAGGTCCTTACAGATGTGCAGCAGCTGTTCCCTAATCAATCACAGGAAAGCTGTTATAAATTTAAAAAAAGACTGTAAGTTATAAAGTTATAAAGACTGTAAAAAGATAGGTCTAGAGCAGGGATTGGCAACCTTAATAGAGTTTAGGACCAGCATTTTTTCTCCTTAATCACCAGGAGGCCAGAATATTAATCTGCATGAATATATTTTAGATAATTTCTCAATTTACTCCTCATTGAGAGAACTCAAACTTAACTTATGTGCCTCCTTAAATTCGGTAAAAGATCTGTTTTCATTTTGCCTGGAAAACAAAGTTTTTTCTGTAAATTTTTCTTTCATTTTTACTTATTTTGGTAAACATATAATGCGCATATCCTTCTAGGTGACCAGCAGAAACTAGCGCCCTCTGCTGGTGGTAGAATTAACATCCTAATATGAAAGCAGTCTTATACATTTTCACCGATCAGGCTGACATGGTCCTGTATCCATCCCAAGGGCCGCCAGTTGCCCATCCCTAGTCTAGATGAAGAAATGGGCATGCAAGTGTATAAGTTGATGTAAAAAGTTTAATTTGTTGAATATCGGACAGAATTTAGAGGAGGAGGAGCAAAACGGCAGTTAAAAGTAAAATATTTTAGCATGTTATTTTAACTTTTGTCCAGTGGATAGCGCTGGGAGAATGTTTGTTGCATACTGATTTGATGACAAATTGCAGCTGTTTGGAATGTTCGAAATTCTTCCATCTAAAGATCATATTTTGGAACATTTGTAAAACTAGAGAAAAATGGTGCAGTGTAATTTGGTGGAATTTGGGTTGTCATAGGGTGTGTCCAAAGATGCCTGGATTTTTTAAATATGGTTCAAAAGTTATAGTCATTAACCTCCTTCCAATTTGACCCGAAGGTGGCGCTATAGCATTGGCTAGAACTTGGTCAGAATATTTCCTCTGACCCACCACAATCATTGTTAACATTTCACAATCAGCTGGTTTTATACACTTCTACCTTTTATAGACTCTAATAAGGAGAAGAAAATGTTCATGTTCAGGTGCTTGATATGCATGGATGTCTTCAATCCTCTGATATTAACAGACCCCCCAAAAGCCCCGCATACTTGAATGATGCAGCCTGTCACAGTAAACAGAGACTGTTGAAACCCCTTCATGTCTCAGCAGCATGGAAACATCTGGCAGGTTCTCTGTGGAACGATAACAGTGATGTCCGATGCAGTAACATGCTCTGGCCCCATCCCAATTCGATGTGGCGATGTAGCCTACAGCAGGTTATGGTCGCTGAACTGCTGGATGTCCTAATGGTGCTCTAAAAACTTCATAAATAATTGGAGCAATTTTGTGGGCAAGGCTGGCCTGTTAGAATGGGATGGTATCCATCCCACTCGGCAAGGTGCTGCTCTCATTTCTTGTAGTATAGGTCATAGTCTCAGAACAGCACTAGGTAACAAGTGACTGTCCAGAGCCAAGGCCAGGGAGCAGACAGACAGGCTAAACCGACTATCTGCAGTGTCATTATAACAGACAATCAATTACAAAGTTTTACTTCTATTCAAGAGAACGACTTCATTTAATTTATTTCCTCATCAAAATCATCAATCTGCACGCTCGATCCCTCACCTTCAAGTTTCCTCAAACAGATCATTCCAGAGGAAATTAAACCTGTTTTAAAATAATAAACTCTTCCATTAGCACTGGTTTTGTACCTAAATCCTTTAAACTGCAGTTATCAACCCCCTAATTAAGAAACCTGACCTTCACCCTGTCAGCTGTCCAACTACAGGCCAATATCAAACCTCCCCTTTATTTCCAAGATTCTAGAAAAGGTTATAGCACAGCAGTTCTGCTCACATCTACTGAGGAACAACATTTATGAGATGTATCAGTCAGGATTTCGGCCTCATCATAGCACAGAGACGGCACTAGTTAAGGTGGTAAATGACCTGTTATTGGCCTCTGATCAGGGTTTTGTCTCTTTACTTGTTTTGCTCGACCTCAGTGCAGCTTTTGACACCATTGATTATAATCTCCTGCTTGCTGGACTTGAGAACGTTGTTGGAATAAAGGGAACAACTCTCTCCTGGCTCAGGTCTTATTTGACTTATCGTTATCAGTTTGTTGATGTAAATGGTGAGTTCTCCACACTCTCTGAGGTAAAGTTAGGCCCACTGCTTTTCTCTTTATAACTGCTGCCTCTGGGTGAAATTATACATAAACATGGGATTCGCTTCCATTGCTATGCTGATGATACACAGCTGTATATTTCAGCAAAGCCAGATGAGAGAGATCAGCTTAACAATTTTGAGGAGTGTGTAAAGGACATTAGACAGTGGATGCTTGATAACTTTTTTCTGCTCAACTCTGATAAGATGGAAGTACTTTTACTAGGACCACATGCAGCTAGAAGTAAACGTTCTGATTCTAGGGTTAGCATCTCTGGATGGTGTTTCTGTCTCAGTGTGTACATCAGTCAAAGACCTTGGTGTGATTATTGACCCGAGTCTTTCCTTTAAGGCTCACCTGAATAATATTACCAGGATCTCCTTCTTTCACCTTAGAAATATTGCTAAACTTAGATATATGATGTCATTAAATGATGCAGAAAAACTAGTTGATGCTTTGTAACATCTAGATTAGACTACTGTAACGCTTTACTGTCTGGGTGTTGGAGTAAGTGCAGAAATGAGCTTCAGTTAGTTCAGAATGCAGCAGCAAGAGTCCTCACTAGATCTAGAAAATATGATCACATCAGCCCTGTTTTAATCATCTACACTGCTCCCAATTACATCTCACACTGATTATAAAATACTACTACTGACGTATAAAGCACTTAACGCTCTCACGCCGCAGTATCTGAGTGAACTTCTGTACCAATATGATCCTCCATGCCTACTTGGATCAAAAGGTGCAGGCTATTTGTTGGTACCTCAAATAATGAAGACTCCAGCAGGGGGCAGATCTTTCTCTCATAAAGCAACACAGTTATGGAACAACTTACCAATCAGTGTTGAGGTTGAAAACGTATTTATTTAGTCAAGTCTTTTATCAGTAGATTTTTCTTAGGTAAAGGAGCAGATCTGGAGAGATCATGGATATGGAGTGTTTGGTGAACTGGGATATTTGTATGCTGTCGTCCCCTCACATTCACACGTTCACTTAGGTTTGTTGACGGTGGTGTGGTGGGTCGTCTCTTATCCCAGAGATCCCTTATGTTGATGTTACCTTCTGGTTCTCCCTTTTAGTTCTGCTGCCAGAGTGAATCCCAACTGCACAGTGTCCTTAACTTTCATACAACAATAAGGACAGCTAATAGTCCATATCATTCTCTTCCTGTCACCCATTTCTCTCTCTCTCTCTCTCTCTCTCTCTCTCTCTCTCTCTCTCTCTCTCTCTCTCGGTCGAGTTAAACATGCTCCTGAGGTTCCAGTGACCACTGTTCCTGCCCTTCTTCCCTCCGTGGATCTTCCCACTTCGTCCAGGCCTGTCTCTGGATAGTGTTCTCTTCGACTGGAGACCACTCTATGCAGCTGGGGATGGTTTCTCATCAACACCTTGGGTGGTTTCATGAAATTACCGGAGTAAGAACGAGAGCTTTGAGGATGGATTTGGACTGTAGTTAAATGTCAACAGTCTGCTACACTGACTCAGGACTACAGTTTGCTTCTGATCATTACCACTGTACCCTGCAACATCGTGTAACCCAGAGTGATTATAAATAAATAAATAGTAAATCAGTAAGGGATACTAAATAAACAGGAAGGAGAAAATTATTGATTGAATTCAGAAATTTTTTTTTTATAATAAAAAAACATTTATAATTGAATAAATATGTATTTGTATTTCATTTTCTGAATGTGAGAAATGTTTTTGGTCGTTACTGAGCGTTTCTCCTTTAAGAGAGTGTGAGATATTGACCAATGAAGTGAGAGGACTCATTGCCGAGGAATGACTCAGACAGCGTGAAAAAAAAAAAAAAAAGAGAGGAATACTAAGGATTGTTGGAGATTTTAGAAAGAGAGAGAGAGAGAGAGAGAGAGAGAGAGAGAGAGAGAGAGAGAAAAAAAACACGTTTGAGAATTTAAAAAAAAAAAAAAAAAAAAAAAAAACAACGAAGGAAATTCTAGTAAAATATTAGTTTAGTTTGAACTGAATGTCTTTTTTTTTTTTTGAATTGGTTGAAGTTTGGATTTGGCAACAACACGGACTAAGTTGTTACCACATGGAACAAGATCGCGAGCCACCCAACAGACCTTAAGTGAAACGAGAATATCTGAGGACTTCAGTGGATTTACTACTTTGTTTTCCTGAATTAAAAAAAAAAAAAAAAAAGGGGAAAGAGGAAGAATTGCATAGGACGACAGATTGACCCGACATCGAACTCTTCGGTTGTTTCCCTCAATCGTTTGTGGACTATATTTTTTCTGGTCAGCATAACGGTAGGCCTGAACTGTTCCTCTAACATCACTCCGGTAGGCCTGAACTGTTCCTCTAACATCACTCCGGTAGGCCTGAACTGTTCCTCTAACATCACTCCGGTAGGCCTGAACTGTTCCTCTAACATCACTCCGGTAAGGACAAACTGTTCGCTTTGAATCAAAAGACTGGTGTTTGAAAGGAAAGAGATCTATCGAATTTATGCATTACAATTGTTTAATTTATTGACTGTTGAATTGTGTGGCATTATTGTTCACTCCACTTGATTGCTCGTTACAGTTTAGGGTTAAGGGTCATTGTGTTTTTTTCTCATGGTTTTTCATTTCTTTTGGCATACATTGTTAAATTGAGTCCTATACTTTGCAGGTTACAAGAATAGTTTTTTTTTTGCCCATTTTAAATGTTCTATCCAAGTTTAGAGTTATTGGGATTATAAAAGGTGGGATTTAAACTAGGGGGATTTCTCAGATTCTAAATTAAGTTCAAGGTAAAACAGTTGAGATTAAATAGGTTCAAAGTAAAATTAGATTGATTTAGATTAAAAAGAGAATAAATCTTAATATAAATATATAAAAAAAAGAAAGATAGAAAGTAATTTGGTTAATTCTATTTGCATTCTTTAAAGAATAAATTATCTGGGTTTATAGAATTCTTTATTTTATTTATTTTGTGTTTCTGCTAAATGAGAAGCAGTAATTGGTTTCTTTTCATTCATTTTCTCTTCGCTACAATATAACATCTTCATTATAATTTAACCACATCGTTGTTGTCTGTCTGTTTATTTATTCTCACTGCTGCTCCCTCCGAATCTAGAATACTGGTCCATGTTACCCTCTGTCTAATTCACCTGGGCATTTAAATAAGCCACGAGGTGCTGACTAACTTAAAGGGGTGTTACAATCGTATATCTGCTATAAACGGACAATCAGTGGCACCCAGATGAGGATGAGGTTCCCTCTTGAGTCTGGTTCCTCTCAAGGTTTCTTCCTTCTGCATCTCGGGAAGTTTTTCCTTCACCACATTTGCCACCGGCTTGTTGATCAGAGACAAACTTACACTTATAAAGAACATCTTTATTTTTAATCACCACATTATCTGTGTAAAGCTGCTTTGAGACAATGTTCATTGTTAAAAGTTCAATACAAATAAACATGAATTGAATTGATGTTTTAAAGCACTTTTTTGTTGGACTGTACCATTTTTATTTAAACATAATGACTGGAGATGATGAAACACTTCCACAGGCATGAATCATCTACGTCGTCGTCTTCTTGTTTCTCATGAAGTGTTTTCTTTTCACATTTGAATTAAGGGTTCTTCAGTTGCCTTCTGAGGATCCTGTAAAGAACGCTTTAATAAAAATGTTAATCTCCTGACAGATTTTGTGGATGAGAAGGAAAATAATGAGTGATCATTGTTTGTGTGTGTGTGTAGACCAGCACATGGAGCCGACTGATATAAAGAATGGTGGAATGTGGGATATTCGAGTGCTGTGACACCATGAGGGTTTTCGGCCTTGGATTCATCGACTCTCACAAACCCATCTGTCTTATCACCAAACTCACAGTGCCTGTGTGTGTGTACGTGTTTGCGTGTGTGTGTACGTGTTTGTGTAAGTGCTTGTGTGTGTGTGTGTGTGTGTGTGTGTGCTATTTCTCTTTAAGAATTATGTTTAATGTCAGGTTTATGAGTCCTGATTCTGCTGTAGTGTTGAGTCACTAGAGATGGGCGGAGACTTAGCAGCCTTATTAAAATATTCTGCTCATTAGGATATTAGGCCCACTCAATGCCACATGATTAATATTGTGTATTACTCGGATATGCAGTAATTAGAGTTGTGTGTTTGTGTGTATATTCTGTAGCATGTGGATGACTTGTGGATCAGTGGAGACGAGCAGAGAACCCAGGCAGTGGTCCTGAGCCTGAAGACAGTGGACTGCGCCATTCCACCTCTCAGCAGCATGGCCTCAGATAGCATGGACTTCCTGCCTGACTGGCAGCTGTATGCGAGATGAAAGAGAAAAAAAGGAACTTCAGCAGAGTCACGAAACAGAATTCCGGCAGCTGGTTTCCCACTAACATCGCTAATGTTTTTTATGTGAAATTAGCTAGTTAGCTCACATTTGGTCAGCTAGTATTGCTAGTTCCTGGCTCTGCTAATCCCTTTGTTCAGTTCTAGCAGACTCAGTGAGATTTGATTGCTAGCATCCTGTAAGGTTTGGACCTTAATCATACTTCATTCTTTTCAGCTCCATTGTGTCTGTGTGTGTGTGTTATAAATGAGCGGTGTGTGATGGAGAGGATCGTTAAGGTGAGCACGAGTGTGAATGTAGAGCATTTAGGAAGGTCAAGGGAAGGTCAAGAACACACTTGAGGGTAAATGGATCTCTGACAGCTTCATCATCAGCATCATAAATCTGTGTGCATTTCTCTATCACACCTTATCTTTGTACGCTAATACTTGACATATGTGGTGCTATTTTTTTACGCATCATTTGTTAACCGAGATGCTAGGGTAGCTAATCCAGTGCATAAGCATCATCTTTATGTGATGTGTTATGGAGATTTAGACTGAGGTTTTAGCTCACTGACTCCTTACTGCTCACTAAAATACTTTTTAACTTCGGCAGATTAATTGTTTCGACATAACGAGTAGTGAGACGAGAGAGAGGTGTTTTACAGATTTGTAACGCAGCCATGTTTTCTGTCTGATACCGGAAATATTACAGCTCCTTTACTCCATACACACTTCACAAATGTATCTCTTTTATATTTGAATCTCTCTGTCTGGTGGAAAAACACTTTCGCTTTACTTTGAGCTTTAGAACTTCACTTTCACATTTACTTCATTCTTCCTCTGTATTAAAACACTTTCACACAAATTTCACTAAAACACATTCTTACACTAATATTTCTAGTTTTTATGATGTGTATTTGGGTGTGTGTGTTGTGATAGAAGAGTATCTGTGAGAGTGGAAGGACTGTGGTGAGAACTGAGATGTTGTATGGTTTAGAGACAGTGGCATTGAGTAAAAAAAAGGAGGTAGAGCTGAAGATGTTGAGATGTTCGTTGGGAGTGATGAGGATGGACAGGATTAGAAACGAGTTTATTAGAGGGACAGTGCATGTAGGAGGTTTTGGAGACAAGGTGAGGGAGGTGAGATTGAGATGAAACACACACACACACACACACACACACACACACACACACACACACACACACACACACACACACACACTATTGCCAAAAGTCTTTAGTCACCCATCCAGATCACTGAATTCAGTTGTTCTCATCCCTTCCATGTTTACAGGTGTATAAAATCATCACCTGGTCATGCAGACCCTTCTACAAACATTAGTGAAAGAATGTGTGGCTCTCAGGAGCTCAGTGAATTCCAGCGTGGTACCGTGACAGGAAGTCACCTGTGCAATAAGTCCAGTCGTGAAATTTCCTCACTACTAAATATTCCACAGTAAAGCGTTAGTGGTTTTGGAACAAAGTGGAAGCGATTGAGAACAACTGAAACTCAGCCAGGTAAAACCACAGAGCGTGATAGATGAGTCTGGGTTCAGCGGGTGGCAGGAGAACACTACTTGTCTGGCTGCATTGTGTAAAGTTTGGTGGAGGGGGATTCTAATGTGGAGATGTTCTTCAGAAGTTGGGCTCGGACCCTTAGTTCCAGTGAAAGAACTCTTAATGCTTCAGCGTAAGACATTATGGACAATTTCATGCTCCCAACTTTGTGGAAACAGTTTGGGGACAACCCGTTCCTTTTCCAACACAAATGCACTAAAGTGCACAAAGCAACATCCATAAAGACATGGAGGAGTGAGTTTGGTTTGGAAGAACTTGACTGGCCTGCACAGAGTCCTGACATCAACCCTAATAGAACACCTTTGGGATGAATTAGAGCAGTGACGGTGATCCAGACCTTCTCGTCCAACATCAGTGTCTGATCTCACAAATGTGCCTCTGAAAGAATGATAAACAATTCCCATGAACACATTCCTAAAGCTTGTGGAGAGCTTTTCCAGAAGAGTTTAAGCTGTTCTAACTGCAAAGGGCCAACATCACATTAAACCCTATGGATTAAGTTTCAGGTGTTACTCAAGTTTATTTGCATGTGAAGGCAAACGACCGAATACTTTTGGCACGCACGCATGCGCACACACACGCACACACACACACACACACACACACACACACACACACACAAAAAAAACTCTGTATTTGCTGTTAATGAATCACTGACCTGCAGCTCATCCTTTACCCCATCCATTGATCTATTCATCTGTCTGCCAATAATTTGTTTTTCTCTCCATCTATCCGGTGATTCACTTTATTTGTCCATCTAGCCATTTTATTAAATGTCCTGTCCATCGCTCCATTTCTCTTCCCATCCTTCACTCTATTCCTTACCCCATCCCTCATTCTGTTCATCCAGGTTCGCTGAAAGTTCAGCATTACTGATGGATCAGAAGCACCAGCTCCTGGTTTCACTTGTGTGTGTGTGTGTGTTTGTGTCTGTCTCAGGACAGAGTGTGTGTTGCTGATGGGGACATGTGTGGCAAGTGTGTGTTTGTGTAACTCCACTTAAGTCACAGTATTCAAAGTGTTTCTGTGTCTCTCCATTATTCTATATTATTTAAGTCATTCATTTATTCATTCATTCAGTTTCTATCACTTTCCCTCTCGTCATCCTCCTCCTTGTCTCAGAGAACCTGCCTCCCTCTTCCTCGGCCCTCACTTTGCCCTACACTCGTTATCGGAGAGGACTTTGTGTATTAGCTGGAGGCCCTGGACTCCGAGGGCTCAGAGGTTTTCTAGTGTGTATAAGTGTATAGTGTAGTGTCTAAATGTGTGTAGTGTGTAAGTGTGTACAGTGTAG
>JBCEWE010000829.1:0-60157 GCA_039877035.1 Silurus lanzhouensis
CGTGTTATGTTTAATGGAGTTTGGAGCATCATTCTAGTACTATTAAAAAATCAATAAGATAGTGTCTTACATTGTAGGTAGGTTATGACAACCAGAGCTTTATCTCTTACTGGTTCTTATGGTTGTCAGGGCATAGGCATTAAGAGCTGATGCTTTAAAAAACTTCAAGGAGATGAGATTTCTTAAAGGGGGAAAAACAGAGAAAAATGCTACACCACCTGCTACTTTTCTGCATACAGCACTAAATTTTACATTGGTTGCCTGTTTATCAAGTCACTATCAACATTTATGATACTTGAAAGATGATGTACACAGCACCTCACACATTTACTGTATTCATAATACAGAGCCAATTATCCTAATCTTTTATTTATACAACTGAGCAGTTGAGGTTAAGGGCCTTGCTCAAGGCCCAGCAGTGGCATCCTGGCGGTCCTGTGATCTGAAACAACCAATTAGACATCAACATCTAAACCACTCTCACATTTCCTAAAAGATCATCACTGTTGTATTAATATATACATTTATTTAAGTTCACGTTCTCCATTTCCTTCAAGGTCCTGGGTTTCCGTGCACAGAGAACCGCTCAAAAACGTGTGACTGTCCGAGATCTGATATTCTGCATGGAACAGGATCGAGCCCTCAGACATTCCCTTACACTCTACCACGCTTTCTTACGATAGAAAATCTGTTCTGTTCAATTCCAAACTAATTTTCTGTGTCTTATATAAAAGAATGAATATTACTTTAAGAACCGTGTTGTTTTCAGAAGAAGGTTTGCTTCCTTCTGTTTGATTTCTCATCATATGTGTTTACTTATTAAAATTTAAAAATTCAAATTGGAATTATAAAATGAAATATTTTGCCACTTGATCATTATATTATTAAAACACTTAAGCATTGCACTTGTGTGTGTGTGTGTGTGTGTGTTGAGAACGATGGCCGGGAAATACATTTAATTTCTTAAAACAACTCCTCCATTTGTTTCCCAAAGTAATATTTGTGGATTTCTACTTGTACAGCTGTACTATTTTATTTCAATTAAATTCTTAAATTACTTTTTTTATTCTAATGAAATTTAGTCAATGAGTTTGGCAATTGAGTTTCGGAACAAGCTCGAGGGCATCCCCCTACGACACCAAGCCTGTGCAGAACACGATACTGCCTCAGGATTTGGGATCGTCCAACCAGAGTAGGGCACTGCTGCAGGGAAAGAGACTGACCAATCAGGGATGATGCAGCCTCAGGGGTTTGGGACAAGGGGCTGTCACTTTAGACCCTCGAGCTGACCAAAAGAAACTACACATAGCCATAGGGCCAAAAGAAGAGCATCCAGGCAAAACACCAGTGTGGACAAATCAACTCAAATCTCACGGCTGAACAACACTGTAAAACTCTGAAAACTATTCAGTTTTTAGCTTCTTTTAAATGCCTCTTGGCTACTGAGGATTAGACCAACTGATTAAGACTACAGCAGGATAGTACTATCTTGTATTAAAACACTGATGCAAAAGCTTATTTTATTACGAGGACAGTAAAGCAAGCACTATGTCTGACCTTGAATGCAGCACCTTTTATAGCATTCTGCAGACCCATGAGTCTGCTTATTCTATTACCTCTTAATAAGCAGGACTGTCACACTGGGAGGTATGAACAGTATGCCTTAAGCACTTTCAGTACTATCTACACACTGTGTCTCAGTGAGCTGTACGAATGCATTTCCACACAGCTGCTCCCACTGCCCTACAGTAACCTCTACACTCTTTTCTCGCTCTCACACACGTGCACACACACACATATTCCCAACCCATAAAGATCACTCATTTTAATTACAGTCTTCATACTGGACATCCTTGTATTCAACATGCCTAATGCATAAACACCCAGGTGGCAAAAAAAATATTTTGAACACTTACGTTATTAATTATATCTTCAATATCAATGATTAGTTCCTTGTCAACTGCATCTTGGTTGGCAGGAGGAAAAAGAATGCGCTCAGTTTCCAGCCCACACGAGATAATAATGTGAGATGACAGTGAGTTGCTCTCATATTAATGTTTATGAATACTTATGCAGCAACTTTTAATATTATTCCGTAACAAGCAGTGGGTTTGTGGCATCAGGTTTTAACATAAAACAATTCAAATAGAATTCACTGACTTAGAGAATACAAACCACAATACTTTATTTGGGTGAGTTGGTCTTTACAAAATCCTAAACTGTAATGGTGATTGGACAATACAGCATCACTGTATCTGAGCAGTTGTTAACAGAAATAAAGAAATGCCAGTCACTGTATAAAAAGAACTGTTTAGATACAGAAATTCTATCCAAAACAATCCAAGGTGTTTTCATATCAAATATTTTGTGGACCTGAAACCAGACATTAAACCTTTTTTTTAATGCACGACAAACAGCAATGCTGTAATCAAAAGGAATTTATTATTAATGTAACACTTCCAAAGGGTTTGAGAAGTATCGATGGTGCGATTAACTAACAGTGGATGAAAAATGAGGCTGGGTGAGACAAACTGTTGACCAAGTGCTTGTGCCAATAAAGAAAAAACAATAACGGCATATGGAAGTTAGATTGTGTGTGTCTATGACCTATTAAGGCTTCTTCTGCTTTTTCTTCTCAGCTTCCTCTTCTTTCTCCTTCTCAATTTCTGCAACCAGTGTCTCGATCTCTTTTGGACTCTAGGATCTGTGATTATGAAAAGCAGAATGATGTTAATGTACACCAAAAATATATTCTAATGGTGAAGAAGCTGCCAAGTAACAACTACTACCCTACTACAACTGCCTGTTTCATAGGCATTTTACAGCTGTGTTTAGTTTTGACATAAAGCCATTTTCAACCCTGCAACTACACCTTAAAGCATGCATTTGAGTAAAAAACATTGTGGTAACAGATTGAGGCTGGAAATGAATAGCAAATACTTTTGGCCATATAGTGTATGTTCAATTAGGATGATCATCCATAACCTTTGACAAAACCAGCTAAATGTGAATAGTAAAAAGGTAGAAATGTAGCCAACAAATGACGCAAGTCATGTTTAATAGCCATTTAATTGTTTTAAGTAGCATCAGAGACAAGACATTAAGAGTGCATTACCTTGAGAGGCTGGTTCCTCCTGATCACAGCCAGCTCAATATTCTTTCCACCAGACTGGACAACCTGAGGAACAGCATTTAAACGCCATTAAACACAAATAAATGTGATGTCTAGAAAAACGTGCTGATGTTGCTGCATCTGTTTATTACCTCCAGTAAAGCTTTAATTGCCAGTTTGATAGAGTCATTGTCACTGGCAATGGCTTCGTCCGTGTAGTTCTTCTCGAGAAACTCCCGCACGGTTTTGGCACTGCGTCCAATTGCGTTTGCCTAGTGATGAAAGAATCGGAGGTTATTTAATAATCATCGTCATGATGAAACGGTAATCACCTGTAGATTGTGTTGATAGTAGCATGGATGGCGCTAGCATTGTGGAAAAAACTAAATGAGATATGAATCTCCACTAGAATGAATATCATCTGGCTGAAGAAACTACATTTGTCTGTTTGCATACATTTCAGCAACTTGATATCTAATAATAGCTCGAATATATTAATATAGTTTAGAATCATTTAAAATAATTCATTATACAAAACAATACAATTTCAAAAGCCTCAAAAAGCTCTAAATTTCAATGTCCTTTGCAATAGCGACCTTCCAATGAATAACTCAGAGCCTCAAGCACTGAGCAACCACTTCTCCAGACACAAACTTGGAGAAATTAAATGAGAAGGCTTCAAACTCAAACACTGGACCTCTAAACTCCTTACTGTGTGTGTACGTGTGTGTCAGCAAAATGCATCTGCATCTTACAGAGAGGTTGGTTTTGTTGAAATGTAATCATTGTCCAAATCAAGGATACGAACATGCATTTTTTTATGTTCTTTTTTTAAAACCAGTTCTTGTCTGATTTAAGGTGGTCATCAGCTTTCTGATTTATGCAGCTCGTCACAAACAGTCATCGGTGATATTCTTAAACATTTTAAATAATAAAATGATATAGAACATGTTTTACTTTTGTTCATACATTTAACAGTGCCAATAACTGCAATATGTATTTTCTACCCAAATATTTGTAATAAAAGGTACATTTTCCTTAAATAAATCTGTTTCAACTAAAAGGTTCTATTAAGTAAAATGCAAATTAGAACTAAACCTTTTTCTAAAAAGAAATCTGAACCCTTTTAAAAATGTTGTAGAAAAATGATACATGGTGCATTTTGATGCCTCTTTTATTTACCATTTGTGGCACTGTGCTCTACTGAGGTGATTGAGACTCTTACCTTCCATGCATGGTACGTTCCTGAAGGGTCGGTCTGATACAGACGTGGAGTCCCGTCATAGTCAAAACCCACAATCAGGGCGGAAATGCCAAATGGACGACGGCCATTGCTCTGAGTGTAACGCTAGTAAAAAAATATAACAATAATATTGTTTTACTGACTATAATAATTAACTAATATTTATATAATTAATTAGTATTAATGATTGCATTCAGTTAGTGAAACTCAAATGCATATTGTAAAGGTACTTCACTAGTATACGTGTGGTGTTTGTACAAAAAGCTCAATTATATCTTTCCAAAATCATCTATTAAATAGAACTCTTGTGAACATTGTTAGATCGGAATACAAGACCCGGTACCTGTTTAAGTGTAGCAATGTAACGCGTGATGTATTCTACAGTAACAGGGTCTTCTACTGTAAGTCTGTGACTCTGGCACTCCACTCTTGCTCTGTTAATGACGATCCTTGCATCAGCCGTGAGACCTGAACAAGAGCAAAACACGCACGTCTGCTTTTCAGATATTACATTCCAACCTCAAGCTTTGCGTCGTTAACGAAAGAAAATGTTCAGCTTCTTTAGACTCTAACAAAAAATAGAAAATATAGCGTGTGATATAACCAAACACAAGATCAATTTCACACACTGGTGTACACGATTTAATAGAGTCGTGCTGGGGAACAATGTAAGCTTACCTGCAAAGGCCATACACACATGCTCGTCGAGGGCACAGATCTTCCTCACCGTTCTCTCCTCTTGCAACTTCGCACAGACTTTTTTTCTACACCCAGAACTACAATGTCTTCCCCCCGGATTCCACCTGCATGAGGAAACAAAAATAAAGGAAAAAGTCAAGACTGGCTGCACATTTAAGCACGAAATAGTATCGAAACAGACCGAGTGGCACCGTGATCTCCTGTGTTTCATTAGTGCCACTGTACAGCGTACACTCGCATCTCAATGCTGATCTTATATCTGCTGCAGGTGAGACCTGCCACTAAAACAATTCACAATCATGTCAGGTGTTGGCCTTCAGTGTGATGAAGTGATTAACTAAAAATCCCTGAAATGCTTTGCAATACAAATGTAATTAAAAGTTGAATGAGCGTGAAGGGACGAGACATGGGAGATTAAAGGCATGTGTATTTTAGCCTACAAGCTTGTGGTCATTCTTGAATTCCGTTCTTACCCTTATGGTCAAACTTATATATGGTCAAACATTTGTACACACACGACCATCGCAGCAATATGTGCTTGTTAAACATCCCATCTACAATTTATTCCCTCTTTGTTGTTACAAAACCTCCTCTGTTTAAGCTTTTCACCAGATTTCGAAGAATGGCTGTGAAGATTTGTGCTCATTCAGCCACAAGAGCATTAGTGAATCAGCTACTGATGGTGGATGAGGAGGTCTGGGGTTCAATCAGTGTTCCAGTTCATCCCAAAGCTGTTTGGAGTTCCTGCCTTGTGCAGGACACTCAAGCTCTTGGCAAACTGTGTCTTAATGGAGCTCAGTTTGTGCACAGGTGTGCTGTAATGCTGAAACAGATTCAGGCCTTTTACTTCCAGTGAAGGAAAGCTTACAATGATCGTGTGCTTACAATTTTGTGGCTACAGTTTAGGGAAGAAACATAATTTTTTTTTTGCCCTGTCTATGCAACCCCTACTGAACATAAAAATGAATCACAAAAAAAAAAATTCTTATTCGAAATACAACTGAATAGTTAATGCAAGTTGTTCACTTCACTAATATCTTTCTGTCTTCGATCAAAACCTAGGTTCGTGCTATATTAGAATATAGAGTAATATATGTCATTGCCTTCACAGGCTCACAAAAATGTTGATCAAGCCTGGTCAGATGTTACACCTGGTTTCTGTGTTTTATAAGTCTTTTATAAAGTGTACCAATATGGCAGGCACTGATAAAATGCCCACCAAGTGTTTGGGATGAAACACAACAGGAGGTGTGTTCTAGGAAAATTATTCAGCATGATGTAAAGTTTATTATTAATTTATTACTATTAATTATGATTCAATTACTTTATTCTCTTCTGCCACAGCCAACCATGTTAACCCTAGACCTTTTGACTTGACATGGCAACTTACACCCTGTACAGTGTCTTTAACTTTATGTAACAATAGAGATACTTAATAAATCATGAGGGCTTCTCCCCATCATGCCTCTAATTTCTCCCTCTACCTCAAGTTAAACATGCTCCCGAGGTACCAGTGAACATAAACCCAGTCCCTTTTCTACATTCCAGATCCACCTGTTTCTGACCTGATGCTCTAGACCTCTGGATGGGGTTCTCTACGACTGGAGAGCACTCTTTGCAGCTAAGGATGGTTCAACATCAAAAGCCTTAAGATCCAAGACGTTACTCATCAACTCGAGAACTATGGGGATGGATTTGGTCTGTAATTAATACAAACAGTCTGCTATAATGGCTTAGGACTACATTTGGCATGAATAGTTCTGCATTTAAGCGCCCTATCGGTGAACAGTTCACCGAACATAACACCTCAACAATAATGGAACTGTAATGTGTAATGAATAGACATTTAGAGTCACCCAGATAAGTATGGGTTCCCTTCTGTTTCTGGATCGTCTCAAGGTTTCTTCTTAATACTATTTCAGGGAGTTTTTCCCCTGTCACCACTGGATCGCTTGTTGGGGATAAACCTATAGGCACTAATGTATAAATTTAAACCATAGACCATGCATATGAAATTAATGACAGATGCTGTATAAGAATATTTCACTTTCTCTGCAGTGATCAGATGAGATGCTCCTGAAGTGTCAGAAATACTCGAACATAAACCTGTCTCTCTGTCGCCACCTACAGGCGCCCCCTACAACTCTACATTGTTCTTTAAACAAGAAAAAATCTCTTTACTATAAATAACTGCGAAGTCGTTAAATGACGCTAAACATTATAAATGTTTTTTTAAGAGATTTTCCTATTTATAGACGTTATAATTTAAGAATCGGTTCACTCTGCAACTCGGAGCTTGGCCTATAAGCGAGAACATGCAAGTCATGATTAGCCGACTTCTTATTCAATGGCGCTAACGTTAGCCACGCTAGCTCTGTGGCTAGTGTTGATTATTGTAAGCATTACTGTGAATATTTTACCATTTATACAAGCTAAATATTTATTAGACAGCGCCGCAACAGAACACTTCTATATACATCTCTACAATAGGCAAAGTTATATTCCGCGTGTATAAGGCAACCTTTTCTCCCGCTTCATCAAACCCTTACCGCCGTGGAACCTTTCTTCACTGCCTCTTGTGCGTATTCCACTTGAAACAGGTGACCATCCGGAGAGAAAACAGTTATAGCTCGGTCGTATCTAGCTGCCATTTTCTGTTTACTAGATAAAAACTGGTATTAACGTTAGCTCAACATGCACCAACTTCACTAGCCAGCGTTTGGGATCCAAGGATTTCAGCTCGCATGCGCGCTTGGGGTAACGCACTGCATTATGGGAGTTCAAGCACCCGGGCGCACCTACAGCGCCGCCATCTTGGTAGAGGCAACTTCTCAGATTAGCCACGTTGTCTCAACAGTGAGCAGTGTTTCTTTAGTCCAGAGGTGCTTAACGTTTCCCTCGTGAAAGGCCAAAAA
Organism: Silurus lanzhouensis; assembly: GCA_039877035.1. Classification (NCBI taxonomy): domain Eukaryota; kingdom Metazoa; phylum Chordata; class Actinopteri; order Siluriformes; family Siluridae; genus Silurus; species Silurus lanzhouensis. Next base: position 7,970 of record JBCEWE010000829.1, read on the forward strand.
TCAAAGGTGATTGAGGCCGAAAGTAAAAGATGCATGATACCGAACTGTATTATAATAAGTCAAGTTAATTAGGAAGCTTTTATTGTCATTTCAACCATACGTACCTGACGCACTACAGTGAAAAGAAACAGCGTTTCTCCAGGACCCCAGTGCTACATAAAACAACATAAAGCTTCATAACACAGCATAGAGCTAAGAACTAAAACTAAGTTGTCCTGTGCAACCTATTGCAAACAGTGCAATACAAAATACAGTGCAAACAGACAAAGCAAATCAGTACAGGACAGATACACAAAATAGCACCGACCAATATACATTCTGTATAACATACAGGAAAAAAAACAAAAAAACTGTAAACAAAACTCGAATAGAATAAATGGTTCCCCTCAATTATGATTTCATAATATTTAGAATAGAAATAAATTAAAAACTCTATTTATCTAGAATCTGCTCATCGAATGCAGTTTTTTGTTCAACTTATGACTTATAGTCAGAGGTGGCAAAAGTACACCCATCCTTCACTTAAGTAAAAAAAAGTTTAAAAATACTCGGTAAAAGTTGAAGTACTGATTATACTTTTTTTACTCAAGTAAAAGTAAGGAAGTTTTGGCTCTGACATGTACTTAAGTAAAAAGAAGTTATAACTACTACCTGTTTTAATGTCACGTTGGTAACTGAATCTCACATCATATTAATATTAGGGCTGTCAATTAAATTAAATATTTAATCGCAACTTAATCGCACATTTCTATCTTTTCTAAATGTACCATATATTAATACTTACTGTTTTTAATACTTTAAGCAACATAGACATGGAGAAATATGGATGCAACATTGAGCATGAAGACAAAAAAAAATATTGTAAATGTTTTAAAGTAATATTGGTGGTTTAAAATAAATCAGGACACCAAACGGAACCTTTGCTATGTTTCCGCACGGACAGTTAATGAGGTGATACTGGAGAAACCACCTCTTCAAGTCAAGCCAAGAAGCATTTATTATTTTTGTTTTACCGATTTATGGTATGGTTTTATGGGATTTGTGGTATAAATAATACTGATTTATGTAATTATACTTATTACATAATTCAGAAACTATTTTTGATTTATGTAAAAGACATTTCAAGCTTTCTATACATATATTTATTATGTCTGTGAGGCAAATATACACTGAGATTCAGGTTGTTTTATTTATGTTTGTGAAGAGAGATGACATGGCAGAGAGCGCCCCCTGTCTGTTTACTTTATTTTTTACAAAAGCTTTTGTTATAATAAGTGTATACAAATAAAAAGACATTTTACAGATTTTAATAATGTATTGTTTTTATCTGTATGATTAATAAATACAGTAATTTAAGTTTGTTTTGCCATTATGAGGGAAAACCCCACAAAACGCCACCCAGAGGGTTAATTGTGTGAATCATGGCGGATTTGGTGTTTGATTTGAGACTTGGCGGAGAAATAAAACAAAAGTTTACTGATTAAAAATATTTTCCGGTGAAGTTTATTTATTTATTTTATATTTAAGTAATGGTAAAAACAAAATGTGCGCTGAATTGATAGCGCATTAATAAAATTTAGTGCCGTTTAAAAGAATTAGAATTTTGACTGTCTTATATATATATTAATACAAAACAAATACAAATTTTTGTTACTTAATAAATGTGTCCAGGCTGAACATCCACAATTAGAACACAAGCAGAGAAAAGATGTTGTTGTTGATGATGATGATGATGATGATGATGAAGATCAGGAATGTCTATGTTCTCAGTCATGTTTACATTACTGACTCCCTCTGTCTCTTCCCATTAGCTTTACTTCTTGTTGCTTTCTGCCTGCTGATTCTTAGCTTCGTAAACTAGTCTACATCTGTGGTGAGTGAGAGACAGGACATTATACACCAGTGGATTGAAAAATCAGTTGATGGGCTGAAATCTGCGCGCAGTGAAAATAAAAAGAAATATTGACATTTCACCAAATCAATGGATTAAAACTAAAGCAATGAGCCGGTTTTGAAAATGTAAAAAGTAGAAAGTACAGATATTTGTGTAAAAATGTAATGAGTAAAAGTAAAAAGTTGTCTGAAAAATAAATAGTTCTACTTAGGTACAGTAACGAAGTATTTATACTTCGTTACTTTCCACCTCTGGATGTCAGGGCTTGAACCCCAAACAAGTATTTCAAAAAAGACAAAGAAATAAAGCAATCTTTTCAACAGGTCTCTTTAATTGACAAATAGATTTACAGTTTAATGTCACAAAGACGTCAAACTATTACAATTTAAAAAAGAAATAAATAGTTTACTTTTGAGACATCAGGGCTTGAACCCCTAACCTTGAAGGGACCTGCTGATTGGTAAACCAATGCTTTACCCACTGAGCTACCAGTTCCCACTAATGAACCAACATGGCTTCTTTTCCATACTTCAACACCATGTAATTCTGTCTGGACTGCGGCTAATTGGAACCAACTTCACCACAACCTGTGCTGTAAAGACTTCCTGACAATCCTATTTGTGTAAATCTAATAAAACCTTACTGGAAAACTTACTCCATTACAAGTTATAAGTAACCAATTCCAGTATGACTTGAGTAAAATGTAGAGTATGTGACTTGAACTGTTTAAATCACATACTCCCCATTTTATTTTAGTCGTTAAGACTTATAACTTGTAATGAAGTTTTGCAGCAAGATATCAAATGCTGTTCAACTCCCTGCCAAATTGGCCATAGTTAAGGTTAAAGGACATGCTGCAGGTTATTCAGAGGAAATTCAGGGAAACATGTTAACGGATAAAGTAGCTAAGGAAGTAGCAAAACAACCAGTAAATTTGGACATAATACATACAAACCCTGAGATCTTGATAATCACACATATCTCCAATATACCAGATATTGACCTAAAACACTTCAGAGTCAGCCTACTGAGGAGGACATAAGGTATTGGGCTTCTAAACAATGTAAATCAGATTCTAATTAGCAGGTCCTGATACAAAGTCTAAAGCCTACCAAGGTCTGTGAGCCGAAGTATCTGGGTCCAGCGACTGTTCTAGCTGTAACCAGGACTGGAGTTCTGACTTATTATCAGTCCCAGTGGATACACACAAGCAGGATCAAAACAGCACCCCCTTAATCTGTGCACTAATTGGTCTAATGGCCTAAGAAGCCTACCTAAGTAAGTACTTGGGGCTGAAACAGTTGAAAGCCCATGGAAAGATCCTTTCTTTATAGTAGAAAGCAGAGGTGGGAAGTAACGGAGTACAAATACTTCGTTACTGTACTTAAGTAGATTTTTTCTGGTATCAGTACTTTACTCCACTATTTATTTTTCAGACAACTTTTTACTTTTACTCATTACATTTTTACACAAATATCTGTTCTTTTTACTTCTTACATTTTCAAAACAGACTTGTTACTTTAGTTTTTATCCATTGATTTGGTGAAATATTATTTTTTTATTTTCACTGCGCGCCGATTTCAGCCGAACAACCGATTTCCTGTTACTGCGCGTTCAATCCACTGGTGTATAAAGTACGGACTCTCACTCACCACAGAAGGCAGTAAGAAGTTTGGGCTTAATGTGGATGAGACAGAGGGAGTCAGTGATGTAAATATGACTGAGAACAGACACATTCCTGATCATCATCATATTTTCTCTGCTTGTGTTCTATATGTGGATCTTCAGCCTGGATACATTTATTAGGTAACAACATTTTAAATTAGTTTTGTATTAATATATATATATATATATATATATTTGGCTGTCAAAATAAAATTATTTTAAACGGCACAACATTTTTTCCTTTCTTTACTTAGATATAAAATACATTAATTAACTCCAGATAAAAATATTTTTAATCAGTAAACTTTTGTTTTATTTCTGAGTCTCAAATATCACATGCTGTAAATATGATTCATGTTTAACACATCCAGGCTGCCAGTTTTGGGCACCTGAGCAAACCCTTAACTCACTACTGCTCATAAGTGAGATCATTAAGAGTCGCTCGGGATAAACACTTCCAACAGGAAGTGGCTATATCTCACTATGTTTGTCTCTCTATTTTCTCTATCTAATTGTCTCTGTGTCTCTTTTAGTAAATGTCTCTGTCTCACTGTATATGTCTCTCTCTTGCTGTCTCTCTATTTGTTTCTCACTCTTTCTAAAGCTGTGTCTGTGCCTCTTTGTCTTTGTCTCTGTCTTTCCTGCTTATTTACATGTCTAACAAAGTTTTGAGTTTTGAAGTAATGCCATTAGTGATCTATGATAAAAGACTTTCCTGGTTCGATTCTTACCTCTAGTTTCATATTGAACATTATAAGAAGTTTTTAAAAACAGAACAATGAAAGAGCATTAAAATTGGTTGCTGGTAAATCATGGTATATCAGTGGTGCAGGTGTTGGAGATGTGGTTCTTGTACCTGAGTCACTTCTCATAGACTTCGAGTTACTGAGAGAATGTACAGGAAGGAGAAGTTTTGACCCTCTACCATCATGATCTAAGAGAAAACGCTGGTTTCCTAACTATAGAAAAGCCAAGAGTCCAATAAGAATAGACTTGTTTGCCTCTCCTGTGTTGGTGTAATGGTCAGTGAAGTGGTCGCTGCTATCTGACTCACCTGGTTCGATTCCTACCCCTTAGATTTCCTTTAAATTGTTTTAAAAAGAACCAGAAAAGGTCCTAAAAATCAGGTTCTTGCAGGAGATCCTGTGGCTCAATTGGAAGAGCTTTACCTCTGGGTTGAGAGGTTGCCGGTTCAAACCCCGGCCAGGGCTCAAAGTTAAGAGTGTGGAAGGTGTCAGAAATGGCTGCCTGGAAGGTTGGATGTGGTTTCGGAGGGCGTTTCCTGAAGCCGGGAGGCAATATCCGGGCATCTGCCCCACCGGGGTCTGAGAAGCTAATACCCGGGGATTATGAAGCAAAAATGTTAAAAAAAAAAGTATCGACTTCGTTTTGCATATATAGGGAAAAATTCTGCCAAAAACCTATCACCCTCACTTTTTCTGAGGCTGTGAAGCAGCAGGTCTTCACAGACTTTGTTTACAGTCAACTACCTCATTGCTCACCACACACTATTTTCACACAGCTTACCCAGTGTGGGGACAAGCCAGATTTGAACCAGCAACCTCTGAGCGCAGAGGCAAGGCTTTCATCACAAAGCCATTAAGTCCCACAACACACCTTCTTTTTTGGGGGGGTTTATCATTTGTTTCAGGCTTCAAAGCAAGAAATTCAGAACAGACAAAAACACAGAAAGCAGGATTCGAACCCTGAACCCCGAACGCCACCAACAGCGAAACACCAGTCTTAACCCACTGAACCATCAGGAAGGACTGGCTGCAATGATTGTTTAGAGCAGGTCTATCTTTTCTTTCAAACCATCAACGCAATAATATAATGCTAAAGACAGACATAGGAAGCAAACCCATAACGTGACTAGCAGGGACAAAGCAGGACTCGAACCCTGATTCACACCATTAGCAAGGCACCAGCATTAACCCACTGAACTATCAGGAAGGACAAGCTGGGGAGCTTGTTTAGAGCAGGTCTATCTTTCTTTTTAACCAATCAAAACAAGAATATGAAGATGTAGGAATCAGGAATATAACCTACCGCATGACTAGCAGACAGAAAGCCAGGTTTGAACCCTGACCACCAACATTAGCAAAGTACCAGCCTTAACCCACTAAGCCATCAGAAAAAAACAGGATGGGAAGCTTGATTAGAGCAGGTCTATCATTCTTTTCAAACCATCAACACAAGAATTTAACGGTAAAGAAAGATGAAGGAAGCGAATACAGATGTAAGAAGCACAAGTTGAACCAACATTGTAAATAACAGGAAGAAAGCAGGATTCGAACCATGATCCCCACCACCAGCGAGACACCAACCTTAACCCGTTGAACCATTGGTGAGGACAGGCTAGGAAGCTTGTTTAGAGCAGGTCTATCTTTCTTTTCAACCCATTAAAAACAAAAATATATCGCTAAAGAAATATGTAGGAGGTGAATCCTGATCGTGACTGGCAGACAGAAAGCAGGATTCGAACCCTGAACTCCACCAAAAGCAAGAAACCTGATTTAACCCACTGAACCATCAGGGAAGACAGGCCAGGAAGGTTGTTTAGAGCAGGTCTATCTACCTTTAAACCATCAACACACAAATATAAAGCTAAAGAAAGATTTAGGAAGCAGGAACATAACCTACATTGCAACTAGCAGGCAGAAAGCAGGATTCAAACCCTGATCCTTACTAGCAGCAAGGAACCAGCCTCAACCCACTCAACCATGGAAGAGATCAGACTTGGAAGCATGTTTAGATGAGGCACAAGCCTCAAACCACTGAGCGACTTAAAAGTGTGCATGTGTGCTTTTTGGAGGGTTCATACTTTGTTTCATGCCAGCGCAGTAAGAAAGAAGGCATGTAGGACTGGCTTTGAAACCTTATCAACAGTGTGGACAATATTAAGGACCATGTTCAGGCACAAGCGTTAACCCACTGAGCTACCACAGAAGTGCCTTTTATTTGGTGGAGTTATCTTTTATAAGACCAGAAAATCAATCCAACACAGAATTGAAATGTTTTCAGAGGGGACAAGGTCCAGACGTTTTATTTACCAACACAGCAACCAGCTCGACCAGGAATCAAACTCTCAAACTCATCCTTGTGGTGATACTGACATTAACCCACTAGGCTATCACATACATACATCCAGCATGTGAGGTCCAGTTAACAGTTAAAAGAGGTAGCAGTAATAACTAGTTTTTACTTAAGTACATGTCAGAGACAAGACTTCTTTACTTTCACTTAAGTAAAAAAGTTTAATCAGTACTTCAACTTTTACCTGAGTATTTTAAAACATGAGTATCTGTACTTCTACTTAAGTAAAGGATATGTGTACTTTTGCCACCTCTGGTAGAAAGGGGGCCACCTCTGGGGTGAAGGTCTATTGTAACTCACTTGACAGTTTTGTTTATCTCACCCTGATACCTGCTCTAGGTCTAAATTCTATAACTATATGTGCATATTTGTAATTACACTCCGAATGTTCCTTATTCTCTTTAAACACATTATTCAGAGAGAGAAAACTGTTATGTATATACCTGATAATACTGTTTATAGACATATTGAACAAGCACTGAGAAGCTTTATCCTCATGATGTCTTGGAGAACGTGAAAAAAACGCTGAACAAAGTTATTTTGAGAAGATTAAGAATTTATTTACGAGTATTGAACACTACTTTGTTTTAGGTTTGATTGTTATATTGTATGTTGATTGTTGGGATTGTACTTTGTATGTTGCCATGTTTGATGATGATGGTAATAAAGGCCATAAAGTTCTCGATTGGCATGTTAGTGATGAAGGATAATATGCAAGTAGGGATGGAAATGAAATTAAATCGGTTGTTTTTTTGTTTTGTCTTTTCATTTGCAGTTTAAATCACCGATCCTGTTCCAAGGAAAAACATCCTATGTCATGGTGTGAGATGCTAAATCATAAATAATTGAAAGTGGCCATTGTTCGTTTTAAGATGGTTCTCACACTAGTTTTCTAAAAACATCCATTTACATTTGCGACATTTAACAGACATTCGTTGTCTGTTCAGTGTATATAGGATCTTTACTATGTGAGTAAGGTATACAGGAAGTCTTTACCTGGGCTCACACTTCTCCGGCTATTATGTTTTCTTACCCAACAGGACACAGCTTTAGGTTAGGTTGCATTAAACTGAAGAAGAACATATGCGCCAATCTGTGTGCTGTGTGATTCTTCCCTGATCAGAAAAGGCACCACGGGCATCGTAGATCGCATGGAAAACCTCTCCAAGAATTAAGTTTTGTTTGGGCATGATGAAAATCTATCACCTGTTTAAAAGATTGCTTAATTACTTTGTCTTTTTTCAAAGACTTGTTTGGCCTATGATGAATATGAGTAAAATATTCAAGTACTGTTCAACACACACACACACACACACACACACACACACACACACACACACACACACGCACACTTGTTTCTTGCATTTGCATCATAACTTTCTACATTTGTAACTTGTGTCATTGTTCTTTTTTCTCTCTCTCTCTAGTTTTCCTTATGTCCTTATTATGTCATAGGCTCCATGAAGGATCACAGAGTAAGAATTTCATTGTATAGTGCAACAGACTGGTCATGTATATATATATATATATGTGACAATAAATACTAGAATCTTGTTTCTTGAATACAGGTGTGATGGAATATGGAAATATTTCCATTTATTTATAGTGCCATTTATATTGTCCCAATAGTAACACTTGTACCAGAAATGTCTTTAAGAATCTTGACGAGGAACACCATTGTATATAAGGAACACATAAAACACAAAGATCACCAGTCTTTTGCATGCATACTGACATGTTTTATTAAAAAAAAATACAGTTTTGTGGAGGATTTTCTGAAAATAAGGTTAATTTATGCTTTAGTGTGAATTTCCTTATGTATGAAGACTCTTGGGACACACAGCCTAGTATATAGACTATACATTTTTGAAATAGATATAAAAAAAAAGCACAAAGAAATGATTTCCTGGATTACTCTGTGAAATGCCTTTTGCCAAATAGAAAGAGAATGGACCTTTGGGTTTGCATGATCCATTAAGCTTGAAAACTGATGGTTAACTGTTAATGGGAAACATAAGACCTCGTCTCCCATCAGTGTCTTGTGGTTCAGAAGGGATAGAGAATAGAGGATTTAATATAGAATATAGATTTATACAAAAAAATATATGTTTCACAGGCTTTAGGTATCTCACGTGCTTTTTTGGGTATGAAGTATAAACATAAACCACGTATTCAGTCCTGTCTGTTTCAGTCATCCTTTTTTTCTGGAGGAAAAAAAAAACTTAGCTCTTTCAGTCTACCGTACCATTAGGATTAAACGCGACCGTCCATTAGGAACCATCGGGAACCATTAAACACCATTAGTGCACCATTACAGACCATCAGTATAACATTAGAGGACATTGAGGAGACAGGTTTTAGTCCCAGTACGCTGTAAAGACTTGAAACAGTGTGTGCAGGGTGGTGGTGTTGGATGGGATGTATGTTAGGGTGGTGTGTATAATGGGAGAGAGAGCACAGTGAGACGGATGGAGGAAGACTGGGAGACACACGGCAGCGGCTTGGACGCGCTGATGTTCGGCTACTACACTATTTAAGGTCGCGTGTATCAAACGGAAGATCTGCTTTATTACACTTTAAGATGTCGCGACGGAAGCAGACAAAGCCGAGTCCTCTGGAAGGTAAGCTAGAAGACCTACAGCTTCGCGCACGCTTTGAACGCCGAACGGAAACTAATAGAACGGGATAAGTAAAGGGGAAATAGTCCCTGTAACACTGCCCAACTTCCGTCCGTCCTTCCGTCCGTCCGCCCAGTACCGGGAGTCAGAGCGGTGCGCGTGCACGTTAGAAATCGTTTCTATTGTTTCTCAACGCAAAAGTTTGAGTTACAGCTTGATAGGAAAAGCCAAACTGACTGCCAGTGTTTGCTGGGTTGAAGTGCAAATTCAGTTCCCTTGACTTTTACTTTATATATGTACATTAAATCATTATACAGGCCTGCAATGTTACATTAAAAGACGCACCTATTGGGCTTGGAGCTTGTGGACATGACAGATGAAGTGCTGAGTTGTGCATTTATTTAAATCTGCATTGTCTAAATGAAAACTATTGCATGCATAAGTTAAAGAATATAATCATTCATTCATTTATTCATCATTAGTACTGATTCATGGTTGACATTGTTGTGGTGGATCCAGAGCCTATCTTGAAAATACTGGGCATGAGCCTGAAATGCCTGCTGGATGAGACCCAGGAGAACATACACACATTTAGGGGCAGTCTAGAATAACCAGTACAGTTGTGATGTTTTTGGAAGGCTGGAGGAAACATGGAGAATGTGGCAAAAATTGGTGTGGATGAACAACATTTACAGGTGAATAACGGGTTCTCCGGTTTTTGCCAGCTTCCCAGTCGAACCCAGGATCAATCCTGGGGAGCACAGAGCTATCAGATGGCAGCATTACCTGCATGTTAAAAGCTTGTCTTTACAATATCAGGACATAATTTGGATGAGGGTGGGTTCATTTTTGGGTCTGGTTCCTTCTTTCAAGGTTCTTTCTAATATGTACACATATCTCAAGTTGCATTGTGACAATGTTCACTATTAAAAGCTCTCTCTCTCTCTCTCTCTCTCTCTCTCTCTCTCTCTCTCTCTCTCTCTCTATATATATATATATATAATATATATATATATATATATATATATATATATATATGCAAAAGGAACTTTTTTTATTTGACCCCCACTGCAAGTACATAGATTTCCAATAGGTTGTCATGTGCACAGTGTACACTAATCCATGAAATTCTTGCTTGCATATTCTCACACATCAGCATCACAACAATAGATACAAACCTACATTATCTACATAATTGCACAGTGAAGAACGGAAATTGCTTATTAAATCGAGAGTGCCTCAGTATTACATTAATTGCACACTTGCAGAGTTCTAGATTGCATTTGGTGTTGGATGGTATCAGTTGATTGAAGGGTTTTAAGTGGCGTGTGTACAGAATTTGGCTGAGGTTGTTCAGACGAAAATGCTACCTAATACCAGAAATGCAGCAAACCTGACATTTAAGAACTAAAAGTACATTACACATGTAAATTATTATGCAATATTATGTAGTTGAGGTAGGTGTCTGTATACACCACATTTTTATGTAGAAAGTTTTTTCATCTCAAATATATATATATATAGTGAGGAAAATAAGTATTTGAACACCCTGCTATTTTGCAAGTTCTTCCACTTAGAAATCATGGAGGGGTCTGAAATTGTCATCGTAGGTGCATGTCCACTGTGAGAGACATAATCTAAGAAAAAAAATCTTATTTATTTGTAAGATACAGCTGCAAATAAGTATTTGAACATCTGAGAAAGTCAATGTTAATATTTGGTACAGTAGCCTTTGTTTGCAATTACAGAGGTCAAACGTTTCCTGTAGTTTTTCACCAGGTTTGCACACACTGCAGGAGGGATTTTGGCCCACTCCTCCACACAGATCTTCTCTAGATCAGTCAGGTTTCTGGCCTGTCGCTGAGAAACACAGAGTTTGAGCTCCCTCCAAAGATTCTCTATTGGGTTTAGGTCTGGAGACTGGCTAGGACATGCCAGAACCTTGATATGCTTCTTACAGAGCCACTCCTTGGTTATCCTGGCTGTGTGCTTCGGGTCATTGTCATGTTGGAAGATCCAGCCTCGAACCATCTTCAATGCTCTAACTGAGGGAAGGAGGTTGTTTCCCAAAATCTCGCAATACATGGCCCCGGTCATCCTCTCCTTATTACAGTGCAGTCGCCCTGTCCCATGTGCATAAAAACACCCCCAAAGCATGATGCTACCACCCTCATGCTTTACAGTAGGGATGGTGTTCTTGGGATGGTACTCATCATTCTTCTTCCTCCAAACACGTTTAGTGGAATTTTGACCCAAAAGTTCTATTTTGGTCTCATCTGACCACATGACTTTCTCCCATGACTCCTCTGGATCATCCAAATGGTCATTGGCAAACTTAAGACATGCCTGGACATGTGCTGGTTTAAGCAGGGGAACCTTCCGTGCCATGCATGATTTCAAACCATGACGTCTTAGTGTATTACCAACAGTAACCTTGGAAACGGTGGTCCCAGCTCTTTTCAGGTCATTGACCAGCTCCTCCTGTGTAGTTCTGGGCTGATTTTTCACCTTTCTTAGGATCATTGAGACCCCACGAGGTGAGATCTTGCATGGAGCCCCAGTCTGAGGGAGATTGACAGTCATGTTTAGCTTCTTCCATTTTCTAATGATTGCTCCAACAGTGGACCTTTTTTCACCAAGCTGCTTGGCAATTTCCCCGTAGCCCTTTCCAGCCTTGTGGAGGTGTACAATTTTGTCTCTAGTGTCTTTGGACAGCTCTTTGGTCTTGGCCATGTTAGTAGTTGGATTCTTACTGATTGTATGGGGTGGACAGGTGTCTTTATGCAGCTAACGACCTCAAACAGGTGCATCTAATTTAGGACAATAAATGTAGTGGAGGTGGACATTTTAAAGGCAGACTAACAGGTCTTTGAGGGTCAGAATTCTAGCTGATAGACAAGTGTTCAAATACTTATTTGCAGCTGTATCATACAAATAAATAGTTTAAAAATCATATATTGTGATTTCTGGATTTTTTTTTTTTTAGATTATGTCTCTCACAGTGGACATGCACCTACGATGACAATTTCAGACCCCTCCATGATTTCTAAGTGGGAGAACTTGCAAAATAGCAGGGTGTTTAATACTTATTTTCCTCACTGTGTGTGTATATATATATATATATATATATATATATATATATATATATATATATATATATATATATATATATATATATATATAGTTATTACACCAGGACTGATATTACATGTCAGTGATGTATTTCTTTAATATGCTGTTTGTCTGATTGCTGTTGTAACGTCATTATAATAGCACATCAAATGGACCATGCATTAGAAAGCAGAAAAACCTCTAATGGTCTCCATCTCCATTAAGGTTTTTCGATCATGATGTCCGCTAATGGTTCTTACTGACATCCATTAGATTGCTGCCATTAGGATATTGTTCCACAGTTTCCTGATGGTGGTTTCACAATTTTTTTCTATGCGCCTCAGCACAGCGACCCTGCTCTGTGACTTTACATGGTCTTCCACTTCATGGCTCAGTTGCTGCTGTTTCTGAACGCTTTTACTTTCTAATAATAACACTTAGAAATAATAATAATACCATTCCAGTTGACCTTGGAATATCTAGAAGGGATGAGATTTTAAGTGACTGCAAATATGACATTCTATCTCAGTATCATGCTTAAATTTACTGAGCTGTTCAGAACAAATCATTATTTTTACAGTAAATGCATGGCTAGGTGCTTTTATTTATACACAGGTAAACAACTGATTGAAACACTTGAATTCAATAATTAAGCAGTGTGTCCCAATACTTTTGTTCGTATAGTGTATTTTTAAACCATTTTTGGTTGTTTGCTAGGATTCAGCTACAGCAACATGCTGTGTTATAATGGTGTTTTTTGTGCGAACAAGCTTCTTTTTTTTTTCTAAACCATCCCCTTTGAAATTGTTTGTATTTAAGATCATGAAATGGACTTTGAGATTTCTAGAATTCCAGCTCCTTACGTGGAAAACGAGGAGGAAGAAAGATTGCTGCAGGATGACTGCGATTATCAAAGTGAAACCTCAGAGGTAATACTTTTGGACAATCATAATTGGCATCATTCATTATGCATGTATTACATTGTTAGTTTATATCCATTTTGTATTGATTAACAGGAATCCATCCGTGAATTTGATCTATGAAATATAATACAATTGCTCATTATCAAATATAGCAGTATACGGCTCTTTTTTTTTTTCTTGCCGTGTCGACAGAGAGAAAAAAGCACAGTGGAGTCACCGAAAATCTCTCTGCTGGATCTCATGAAGAAACAGATCACTGTCAAGAGACAGATGGATTTCTTGGACAGTGATGAGGAGTCTGTTGTGTCTTATAAACTGTACCAGGAACTTCAGGATAGCTACGTAATGCTGAAGAAACGTTCCAGGGAGAAGGACGTGATGATTGCAGAGAAGGATGCTGCAATTAGAAAGCTGAGTGAAAAGTGCAAAGGATGACAGCAGAGCTGGACAAAATTAGACAATTAAATATTTGCCTTCAAGAACAACTCTTTTTAAAAGAAGAAGGTTTGAAAGTCATTTCCTGTTTCATCTTGATCACTTGTCCATCTGCTGTTGCATATATTTCGTTATCTAATCTTTTACGTGGTCACAGTTAGATCTAAGAATGTGTAACGGTCATATATTTTTTTCTTTTCACAGGAACACAGATACAACACACAATTTACACAGAAGACACAGAATCTTCATATGAGCACTATGACGATGTATTGATTCCTACAGTAAAGGAACTTAAAGAACCTCTGCCTGAGGATCTCATAGAGAGGGACTTCAGCAGGGTAAGTTGTAACACCAAATATTTTTATAGCTACACATCTGATTGAATTCTGACCTTAAGCGACACATGATTTTTAACATCCAATTCCACATTCCAAACATTCCAGTCCCCATTTGCTGTTATAATAACTTCCACTCTTCTGGGAAGATGCTCCACTAGACGAGATTTGTGCTCAATCATCCACAAGGGTGTTGGAAAAGACAGGTACTGATGCAGGTGAGGTGAGGAGGCCTGGAGTGCAGTCAGCATTCCAATTAATCCCAAAGGTGTTCAGTAGGGTTGAGGTCAGAACTCTATTGCAGGCCACTCAAGATCTTCTACTTCAAAATAAACCATATCTTCATGAAGCTGGCTTTTTCACAGAGGCATTGTCATGCTGGAACATTTTTGGGTATTCTAGTTCAATTAAAGAGAAATTTAATGCTATTGAGTCCAAAGACATTTAATACAATTATGTGCCTTACATTTTGTGGAAACAGTTGGGAAGTCAGGTGTCCTGAATAAATTGTCCCTATAGTGTGTATCTGGATAAATCTGAAAACTGCCTACATGTTACCCTTTTATCTACATAGATACTGCACTTTTGTCAAAAACACTCTCACAACTGTTCTTTCATTGTAATGTAAACCGAGAAAGTAGAGATATTTAAAAACTAATGGTGTAGTTAGTCATGTGATGCACTCGTGACCCATTCAACTCAAAACAAACACGATGATGGATCATACAGCATTTTTTTCAAAGGAGACAATGTCCACTAACAATTGATTTGATTTAAAGAGATGGGAAGTAAATGAATACTTGACAGAAATTATGCAGGCCAAGTTTCATCTGTTTCGCACTTTATCAGGATGTGTGTTTACAGATGTTTTAGGTGGGAGAGCAGTTTTTTGGAAAGCTTTTAAAGCACACCTGTAGGTGGAAAGTGTTTTAAAATGAAAACGCAGCTGTCAGATCTAGATGGTTTATTGTGGACATGTCAAACCAGACAGTTAAAAAGTTTAAACATTACCTCATCCTGATAAAAGTGGTACCAGATGCGGTCTTCGTCTTCTGCTTCAGCTGCTCTGAGCCGATCTGCCTCAAGGATCGATATGATATGCAGTCTTACCATGTTTGTAAAGAATAATTAGCTTGTATATTATACCTTTTCTGTCAGCTCACCCCATTTTGTTCATTATTCTCTGAGTTGTATCATTAACAAGTCATTTCTACTCACAAAACCTTTGCTCACTTGCTATAAAAAAATTAGCAATATTAAAAATGAGCTATATTAAAAAAATAATCTAAACAAATGATCAGCAGTTTTTGAAAAACAACAGTTAATACATATATCTTCCCATTTTATGGTTTTTGATGTGAGCATTATCTAAAAACTTTGTGCTGATTTTGTAGCCGATTGTATAATTGCACGAATGAGCAGGTGTCCCTATTAAAATGGTCATTAGCAAATTGCTAACAAATTGCATGTTTTTCCCAAGCCACACATATGTCTGATGGATTAAATAATCATATTACATAATTGTACAATGATTAATGTAACTTTGTTACACATAATGTGCACTTTCTCTATTGTTTTTTGTTAAAGGTCGACTTAGGACATGGGGTCTTTTGGACAGTCAAAAGTGGAAGGCCATCCAAAGAATGGATTCTCATTCAAAGTTTTGTAAATCATTGGCTGTAGCCATTTGGGGCCTCGAGACGCTGAAGGAGAGGAGCGTGACCGGATC
Source organism: Silurus lanzhouensis (assembly GCA_039877035.1). Lineage (NCBI taxonomy): Eukaryota > Metazoa > Chordata > Actinopteri > Siluriformes > Siluridae > Silurus > Silurus lanzhouensis. The sequence continues at coordinate 23,779 of JBCEWE010000829.1, forward strand.
CAAATCAAATGCCATCAAAGGGTCTGTGGCGAAGCCTCCATTATCACCAGAGAAAGTTGGTGTCATTAGAGGTAGTTCCTTACAGTTAATATTATATTATAGTAAATGTTTTTTTTTGTATAAAATTAGTTTTCAGCTCTTAATAGAAACAAAGGGTTAAACCAAAATAATTTCATTTAAGTCCAATGATCGTCACGAAAGAATAAAAAAAAATATTCCAATAGAATTCTCAGACCATCATGGACCTTATGACACAGCTATTTGTCCCTCAGCCCATTTAATCTCATACAGTATGAAAAAAAAAAACAACAGTTGTTCAGTAAAAAAAAGAATACTTATTTAATACAAATCTTCCCTTAAATTTAACCTCTTGGTACTGGTTGGTAGATGTTCCATAACAGGCCTCCACATCTGTTCAAACATGGCACCATCTCCCCTAACCACTGCAGTTAGTAGCTCCGTAGGCTATATTCAATTTGTCATCACCAGCATCTGAACATGGAGGTAGTAGTTCTGTGGTGTTAGATTTTGCTACTGCTGGGCCCTTGAGTAAGGTTCTTAACCCTAAACTGAGAACATAATGGAATTTGGAAAATGGCATGAATGTAAAATGGCCAAACCACCAGAGGACTTTCAATAGCATGTAATTACTACTGAGGATAAATTTCATATTTGTATTCATATTCTTGAACTAGAGTGCCTGAAGGAGCGACTACAGCAGCGTGGCTATCAGAAGGAAGAAGTCGATGGGCAGCTGCGATTGGTTCGGCGTTTTCTTTCAGAGAAAATCTGCGACATCAAAAGGAAGTCAGCACAACTATAGAGGTGGATTTCTTTACTGCTATATTGTGTTTCTCTTTATGGATGCACTGATCAACACTTGAGACTGATCCTGTGCTTATGTCCTCATAGTAACTGAGCAGATTATTGGTGGTGGCCTGATTTAGTCTAATTGGGTCCGATGTTTCCATGAAGCAAACATGTTATAAAAACATCTCAGGGAAATAGGTTGAAAATTTGATCCTTTAAGATTGAGAGTTTTCACATCTATACGATATTTAGTTATAAGTATTTCAGTGCAATATATAAGATATTAGTGGATTCCTAGTTGCTCAAATTCTAATAAGAGGCCAGGCCTGATGTTCACCTGCGTTATTGTTACAGGGTACCAGCCCCTCCACTAGTTCACAAGGTGCACAGACCTGAAGGTTTTCTTCTACGGTGTGCCACAAGATCTACATCTACAAAAGACTGTGAATGACTGTAAATTGGGAAAGAACTTTCCACCCACATATGGAACAGTCTGTACACTCCAGCGTTATCAAATGTGAACTGCAACGCTGATGAATTGTCAAGTTTGATTGGTCATCAGATGTTAATGAATTTTTATATAACCACAGCTCTGACAATAGTGTCATCTGTATTTCAGACCATAGGTTTATATTCATTGGGTTATTCAAATGTGCTACGGTTTCTGTAGTTTATTAAAAAAAAGTAAAGGAAATGAAGGACACTCCACAATAATCTACAGATATTAATACAAAATGTTGCATAGCAAAGTAACATTTCCATAATTAAATAATTGTTGATGGTGAAGCTTCTTGTATGGAAATGCTTATTCAATATCTATTGAAGGAATTTGGGTGACTGTTTGTAATTGACAGCTTCTGCTATAAAACAGAGAACGTACATTTTTTGGTTTCTTAGTAACTTCAAAGAGGAATTTAAGAAAGACTGGTGAGTGAACTGGTTTATAGCTGCTATAATGTTTTAATAACCAGAAATTTGTCTTGACCATTCTAAAACCTTAAACAAATAAGGTATGAAAGGTATAAAGGGGTAATTATTACTAAACTGTAAGCTTTTGGCAAATTACTGTGGCATTAGAGAAATAAAACACTTTGTGACATGCTCTTACTGGAAAAAAGTCAATTTAGGAGCGCCAATATGATTACTTTACACAAACACAAACTGTGTTGTTTTATTCCTTATTTGTAGTTTTATTGCTATTTTATGTAAACCCAGTTTGTCTACATATTGTGCTATGTAATGGTGTTCCTGTTTTTTTTTTTTTATTTAATTATTATCTTTTTTATTCTACCTACCTACTTTGTAATCCAGAACAGTATATTTCACCACATTTTAGACAAGATGATTTAAGTAGGTTCACAAGTCAGAAGCTTTTAAATTTGGTAGCATTCATAAAATTATAAAATAAATTTTATCAAATATAATGTCACAACATGCAACGGAAATCTAAGCTTACTGTCATTATTTCATTTTCTCAATATACAGGGAGTGCAGAATTATTAGGCAAGTTGTATTTTTGAGGATTAATTTCATTTGAGGATTTAATTTGAACAACAACCATGTTCTCAATGAACACAAAAAACTCATTAATATCAAAGCTGAATATTTCTGGAAGTAGTTTTAGTTTTAGCTATTTAGGGGGATATCTGTGTGTGCAGGTGACTATTACTGTGCATAATTATTAGGCAACTTAACAAAAAACAAATTTTATACCCATTTCAATTATTTATTTTTACCAGTGAAACCAATATAACATCTCAACATTCACAATATACATTTCTGACATTCAACAAACAAAAACAAATCAGGACCAATATAGCCACCTTTCTTTGCAAGGACATCAAAAGCCTGCCATCCATGGATTCTGTCAGTGTTTTGATCTGTTCACCATCAACATTGCGTGCAGCAGCAACCACAGCCTCCCAGACACTGTTCAGAGAGGTGTACTGTTTTCCTCCTTGTAAATCGCACATTTGATGATGGACCACAGTTCTCAATGGGTTCAGATCAGGTGAACAAGGAGGCCATATCATTCGAATTTCTTCTTTTATACCCTTTCTTGCCAGCCACGCTGTGGAGTACTTGGACGTGTGTGATGGAGCATTGTCCTGCATGAAATCATGTTTTTCTTGAAGGATGGCAGACTTCTTCCTGTACCACTGCTTGAAGAAGGTGTCTTCCCAGAAACTGGCAGTAGGACTGGGAGTTCAGCTTGACTCCATCCTCAACCCGAAAAGGCCCCACAAGCTCATCTTTGATGATACCAGCCCAAACCAGTACTCCACCTCCACCTTGCTGGCGTCTGAGTCGGACTGGAGCTCTCTGCCCTTTACCAATCCAGCCACGGCCCATCCATCTGGCCATCAAGACTCACTCTCATTTCATCAGTCCATAAACCTTAGAAAAATCAGTCTTGAGATATTTCTTGGCCCAGTCTTGACGTTTCAGCTTGTGTGTCTTGTTCCAGTGGTGGTCGACTTTCTGCCTTTTCTTACCTTGGCCATGTCTCTGAGTATTGCACACCTTGTGCTTTTGGGCACTCCAGTGATGTTGCAGCTCTGAATATGGCCAAACTGGTGGCAAGTGGCATCTTGCAGCTGCACGCTTGACTTTTCTCAGTTCACGGGCAGTTATTTGCGCCTTGGTTATTCCACACGCTTCTTGCGACCCTGTTGACTATTTTGAATGAAACGCTTGATTGTTCGATGATCACGCTTCAGAGCTTGGCTATTTTAAGACTGCTGCATCCCTCTGCAATATATCTCACTATTTTGACTTTTCTGAGCCTGTCAAGTCTTCTTTTGACCCATTTTGCCAAAGGAAAGGAAGTTGCCTAATAATTATGCAACCTGTTATAGGTGTTGATGTCATTAGACCACACCCCTTCTCATTACAGAGATGCACATCACCTAATATGCTTAATTGGTAGTAGGCTTTCCAGCCTATACAGCTTGGAGTAAGACAACATGCATAACGAGGATGATGTGGTCAAAATACTCATTTGCCTAATAATTCTGCACTCCCTGTAGACAGGCAACCTTGAAACAAAGTCTGCTATGAAGGGTGACGCTATATACACAAGTGCTGATCAGCAATGAATCTGAATCAGGAGCAAGTGACTAATGATCATGTAGGGGCTAATGAGAGATGCAATCCTGTGGCTTTAGGCATAATCGATGACCCGCCAATGTTTCAGTGTTGAAATCAGAAGATGTATTTGCATGCAAACACTTAAAGAAGCCAATAAACAATAACAGGAAAACAAATACACTAGTAAAAAGTTTAGTGTAAAATCTCTCTCATCTAAAGCTAATGAAGACAAAATTGAAATAAAAGTAAATGTATGTGTGGGTTTAAAAGAATTCTGGAGGTGCAATGAAAAATAGGTTAACATAGATTTCATATTCATCGAATGCTCAGTGTAGTAGAAAAGTTTCTGGAGTGTGGACTTAAGCTGTCTCACTTCTCTACACATGAAATATCTGCATGTTTTTATCCAGAGGTGGGAAGTAACGGTAGATTTTTTCGGTATCACTACTTTACTCCACTATTTCTATTTCAGACAACATTTTACTTTTACTCATTACATTTTTACACAAACAGACTCGTTACTTTAGTTTTAATCCATTGATTTGGTGAAATATTATTTTTTATTTTCACTGCGCGCCGATTTCAGCCGAACAACCGATTTTCCTGTTACTGCGCGTTCAATCCACTGGTGTATAAAGTACGGACTCTCACTCACCACAGAAGGCAGTAAGAAGTTTGGGTTAATGTGGATGAGACAGAGGACAGACACATTCCTGATCATCATCATCTTTCTCTGCTTGTGTTCTATATGTGGATCTTCAGCCTGGATACATTTATTAGGTAACAACATTTTTAATTCGTTTTGTATATACAGTGGAACCCGCTTATCTCGCCCTTGGTTACCTCGACAACCCTATTAAGTCGACGTTTTTGAAGTGGAACCGCCAAATTCTCGCTTTTTCTTAGCATTTTTTATCGGTTATGTCGAACCCTAATATCTCGAGCACAAGGGGGAAAAATTTGCCATTTAACGGCGGTTATCTCGGTGCAGCCGCAGAAGAACTCGCGAAGTGGCGGAAAAAATCAAGCCTTACAGCTGCTACAGGTGTTGTATTGTATACTGGTGAATCTCTGCTGTTAGTTAGTGCACATATGCCTTTATGTTAAATGTTATGCGATGAACGGGAGGAGAAAGTAGAAGCGAGGCGCTGAACAGCACACGGAGAACGTGAGATGACCAGCAAAAGCATAGAATGAACACCGGCAGGATCGGGGGGGGGGTTAGTGCCGGTGGGAAGGCACGTACCGGGATACGCATGCGCAATAACAACGACCGCCGTGAACCAACATATACCAACAATAACAGACAGTGAGAGTGTGGAAGTTTAAATATGTGCGCGATTGAAGCGGAGCTTCAGAGAAATCGGCCGAGAAAGCACCTGCTACGCTGAAGAGGGCCGGAGGGGCGTGGCAGGTGGATTCCTGACAGATAAACATGTACTGTATGTATTTTTTTAGCATGACTTCATCAAACAAATCGCGGCAACGCTGTTGTGTAAAAAAAAACTTCGAAAACACGTGCATGCACATTCTCATTTATTAACGCACATCATGTACACAAAGAAATTTCAAGCACGTTAATATATTGCCGCCATTTTGATTTTCGTTTATTTCGATCATCGGTTACCTCGATGCTTTTTGGCGACCCACTATGACATCGACATAACCGGGTCCACTGTATTATATATATATATATATATATATATATATATGGCTGTCAAAATTTAAATTATTTTAAACGGCGCGAAATTTTTTCTTCTTTACTTAGATATAAAATAAATTAATTAACTCCAGATAAAAATATTTTTAATCAGTAAACTTTTGTTTTATTTCTGAGTCTCAAATCAAACACCAAAATCCACCATGATTCTCACAATTAAACCTCTGGGTGCGTTTTGTGGGTTTTCCCTCATAATGGCGACACAGACTTAAATTACTGTCTTTATTGATCGTACAGATAAAAACAATACATCATTTAAATCTGTAAAATGTATATAATTTTATATACATAAAAGCTTCCTGACTTGACTTGATGAGGTGCATTTTCTTCGGTATCACCTCCTTAACTGTCCGTGTGGAAACATAGCAAAGGCTCTAAATGATGTCCACACGTCTCTGCACTGATATAGCCTTTATATTTAATCACTGTACATATGCTTACATATATATCACATGCTGTAAATATGATACATGTTTAACACCTCCAAGCTGCCAGTTTTGGGCACCTGAGCAAACCCTTAACTCACTACTGCTCATTTAGTAAATGAGATCATTAAGAGTCGCTCGGGATAAACACTTCCAACAGGAAGTGACTATATCTCGCTATCTTTGTCTCTCTATTTTCTCTATCTAATTGTCTCTGTCTCTTTTAGTAAATGTCTCTGTCTCACTGTATATGTCTCTCTCTGCTGTTCTCTCTATTTGTTTTCACTCTTTTCTAAAGCTGTGTCTGTGCCTCTTTGTCTTTGTCTCTGTCTTTCCTGCTTATTTACATGTCTAACAAAGTTTTGAGTTTTGAAGTAATGCTATTAGTGATCTATGATGAAAGACTTTCCTGGTTTGATTCTTACCTCTAGTTCATATTGAACATTATAAAAAGTTTTTAAAAAACAGAACAATGAAAGATCATTAAAATGGTTGCTGGCAAATCATGGTATATCAGTGGTGCAGGTGTTGGAGATGTGGTTCTTGTACCTGAGTCACTCTCATAGACTTTGAGTTACTGAGAGAATGTACAGGAAGGAGAAGTTTTGACCCTCTACCATCATGATCTAAGAGAAAACACTGGTCTCCTAACTTTAGAAAGCCAAGAGTCCAATAAGAATAGACTTGTTTGCCTCTCCTGTGTTGGTGTAATGTCAGTAACTGTATATGTCTCTCTCTGCTGTCTCTCTATTTGTTTCTCACTCTTTCTAAAGCTGTGTCTGTGTCTCTTTGTCTTTGTCTCTGTCTTTCCTGCTTATTTAAATATATAACAAAGTTTTGAGTTTGAAGTAATGCATTAGTGATCTATGATGAAAGACCCTGGTTCGATTTTACCTCTGGTTTATATTGAACATTATAAGAAGTTTTTAAAAAACAGAACAATGAAGATCATTAAAATTGGTTGCTGGTAATCATGGTATATCAGTGGTGCAGGTGTTGGAGATGTGGTTCTTGTACCTGAGTCACTTCTCATAGACTTCGAGTTACTGAGAGAATATACAGGAAGGAGAAGTTTGAACCCTCTACCATCATGATCTAAGAGAAACACTGGGTTCCTAACTATAGAAAAGCCAAGAGTCCAATAAGCAAAGGCTTGTTTTCCTCTCCTGTGTTGGTGTAATGGTCAGTGACGTGGTCGCTGCTATCTGACTCACCTGGTTCGATTCCTACCCTTAGCTTTCCTTTAAATTGTTTAAAAAGTTTTAATAATGAACTATAAAAGGTCCGAAAAAATCAGGTTCTTGCAGGAGATCCTGTGGCTCAATTGGAAGAGCTTTACCTCTGTGTTGAGAGGTTGCTGGTTCAAAACATGGCCGGACTCAAAGTTAAGAGTGTAGAAGGTGGCCGTAGTAAGGAAGGTGTCAGGAGTGGCTGCGTGGAAGGTTGGATGTGGTTCGGAGGGCGTATCCTCAAACCATCAACACAAGAATATAATGCTAAAGACAGACATAGGAAGCAAACCCATGACATGGCTAGCAGGTACAAAGCAGGATTCGAACCCTGAGTCACACCATTAGCAAGGTACCGCATTAACCCACTAAACCATCAGGAAGGACAAGCTGGGAAGCTTATTTAGAGCAGGTCTATCTTTCTTTTAAACCCATCAAAACAAGAATATTAAGATGTAGGAATCAGGAATTTAACCTACCTCATGACTAGCAGACAGAAAGCCAGGTTTGAACCCTGACCACCAACATTAGCAAAGTACCAGCCTTTAACCCACTAAGCCATCAGAAAAAAACAGGATGGGAAGCTTGATTACAGCAGGTCTATCATTCTTTTTCAAAACCATCAACCAAATAATTTAACGGTAAATAAAGATGTAGGAAGCAAATACAGATGTAAGTAGCACAAGTTGAACCCACATTGTAAATAACAGGAAGAAAGCAGGATTCGAACATGATCCCCACCACCAGCGAGATGCCAACCTTAACCCATTGAACCATTGGTGAGGACAGGCTCGGAAGCTTATTTAAAGCAGGTCTATCTTTCTTTTCAACCCATTAAAACAAAATATATCGCTAAAGAAAGATGTAGGAAGTGAATCCTGATCGTGACTGGCAGACAGAAAGCAGGATTCGAACCCTGAACCCCACCAAAAGCAAGAAACTGATTTAACCAATGAACCATCAGGGAAGACAGAGCAGGAAGGTAGAGCAGTTCTACCTACCTTTAAACCATCACACAAGAATGTAAAGCTAAAGAAAGATTTAGGAAGCAGAAACATTACCTACATCACACCTAGCAGGCAGAAAGCAGGATTTAAACCCTGATCCTCACCATCAGCGAGGCATCAGCTTAACCACTGAACCATGGAAGAGATCAGACTGGAAGCATGTTTAGATGAGGCACAAGCCTTTAACCACTGAGCGACCGCTGCTGAAAAGCATGTGTGCTTTTTGGAGGGTTCATACTTTGTTTCATGCCAGCGCAGTAAGAAAGAAGGCATGTAGGACTGGCTTTGAAACCTTATCACCAGCATGGACTATATTAAGGACCATGTTCAGGCACAAGCCTTAACCACTGAGCTACCACATAAGTGCTTTTTTTTTGGTGGAGTTATCTTTCATTAAAGACCAGGAAATCAATAAATTAATCCAACACAGAAAGGACAGAATTGAAATGTTTTCAGAGTGGACAAGGTCAGAAGTTTTATTTACCAACACAGCAACCAGGAATCAAACTCTCAAACTCATCCTTGTGGGGATACTGACATTAACCCATTAGGCTATCACATCTATCTATCTATCTATCTATCTATCTATCTGTGTCTCTGTCTGTCTGTCTGTCTGTCTATCTATCTATCTATCTATCTATCTATCTATCTATCTATCTATCTATTTATCTATCTATCTATCTATCTATGATGTGAGGTCCAGTTAACAGCTAAAACAGGTAGAAGTAATAACTACTTTTTACTTAAGTACATGTCAGAGCCAAAACTTCTTTACTTTCACTTAAGTAAAAAAGTTTAATCAGTACTTCAACTTTTACCCGAGTATTTTAAAACATGAGTATCTGTACTTCCACTTAAGTAAAGGATGTGTGTACTTTTGCCACCTCTGCCTGTCATCACCTTACATTCTTCAATCTCCTTCAGGTTGCATCTCCTACATAGAACATAGTCCACCTGTGTGCACCTTCCTCCACTCTTATACGTCACCCTATGATCCTCCTTCTTCTTAAAATAAGTATTTACCACTGCCATTTCCATCCTTTTAGCAAAATCTACCACTATCTGCCCTTCCACATTCCTTTCCTTAAGGCCATACCTACCCATCACCTCCTCATCACCTCTGTTCTCTTCATCCACATGCCCATTAAAGTCTTCCCTATTCACCAATCGTTCTTTTCTAGGTACATAATCTATCACTTTATCTAACTTAATCCAGAATTTTTTCTTCTCCTCCATTTCACATCCCTCTTGTGGAGCATAGGCACTGATGACATTTATCATCACCCATTCAACTTCCAGCTTCACGTTCATCACTTTATCAGAAACTCTCTTCACCTCCACTACACTCTTACTGCATTTTTCCTTCAGAATCACCCCTACACCATTTCTCTTTCCATTCACACCATGATAGAACAGTTTAAACCCACCTCCAATATTCCTGGCCTTACTCCCTTTCCACTTGGTCTCCTGAACACACAACATATCTACCGTTCTCCTCTCCATCATATCAGCTACGTCTCTCCAGTTACCAGTCATAGTACCAACATTTAAAGTACCAACCCGAACCGCCACTCTCCTAGACTTCTCCTTTCCTTGCTGTCTCTGTGGACGTCGTCCTTCTCTCCTTTTCCTCCTTTGGCCAACAGTAGCCCAATTTCCACCGGTACCCTGTTGGCTAACGATACCTGTGGCGATCGTTGGTAAGCCGGGCCTCGACCGATCTTGTATGAAATTCTCTTTTGTGATCCGCATATTTGATTTGGCACGTTTTTTGACTCTGGATGCCCTTCATAAAGCAACCCTCACAATTTATCCGGGCTTGGGACCGGCACTAAGAGTGCACTGGCTTGTGCATCCATAATGGCTAGGTTAGTGTATTGTAAATTGTATGTCACCTAAATTGATTGGACTTTTCTTCTTGTTAACGTGTTTTGCACTTGTTCATGTTTTCTGTTAAAGCGCCATTAGTATTTCACAGATTGTGCCGCACTCTTTGTGTAGCATTTGTTTAATTGGTTCATTGTCTTTTGTTTAATGTTATGATTGTTTTCTTCTCTTGCCTTCATGTGTCTTTATGTTCATATGTTTTCACTATTAATAAACAAATTTGCCACTTTCACCCACCTTTGACTCCATTAAAGGGCATTATGACTGTAAAGACTTTCTGAATCATAAACTATTTGTTTACTATCAATAAAATACAGAAACCTAACTTGCAATTGTAACCTTCTCTACCTCCAGGCAACAACACTATACTGCAAATCACACTCATACATTTTTGAGGTAAACACATTATATAAAGTCTAAACATTGTTTGGAATGATACTTAATCACAAAATTGCCATCGGCAAAGAAAACCACCCGGAACATAATATTTTGATTAGAGAGCTATGTGAGCAGATAGTAATATATTGAAACATAATGATTCACTGTGACATCTTTACTTGCTGGCTGGGATTCCTTAAGCATTCCTAGGATACCCATGTCTTTGTAAAAATATATATATTGTGTAATATATGATATATGTGACACTATTTATGCCTGTTTAACTCTTTTAAATTCTTTTGTAAATGAATCATTGATGCCAGCTACGGCAATAAACCTAATATTCCTGAACACCTGACTGAAGTGTAAGTGTGAATATAAATATAAATGTAAAGCTGTACAAAGCAGAACATAAAGCAATATGTACATTTTGGGTGATGTTTTTTTTTTCCTGCAAGTAGTCTGAGAAACAAAGAAGCCCTGACTAATACAAATGGATGTGCCTCCAGGATCATGTCACAACATATAAAACAGTACTAGGTTCTAATCACATAATGCTCAAAGTGTAGCTTGTGTATGATCATAATGATATATTTGTATAATTATTGTATGAGTATAAACCATGGTTATTTGTGAACTCTTGTAGTCACTTAATTCAGTACAGTACAGTACAGTAAGGGTGTAAACAATTTTCCCACACATGGTTTTTCCATCTCAGCTTTATGTTTGCGAAATAAATGACATTTAATATATCATGTGTTGTTCTTCATCTGAGATTGCATTTACATAATGTGTGTGTGTGTGTGTGTGTGTGTGTGTGTGTGTGTGTGTGTGTGTGAGTGTGTGTGTGTGTGTGTGTCTAATATTGATTTGACTGTTATTAATTAGGCAATTATACTATTAATTTAAATTACAATCTCAGAAATACAGTAATTTTAGATTAGATTAGATTAGATTCAACTTTATTGTCATTACACATGTACAAGTACAATGCAACGAAATGCAGTTTGGGTCTAACCAGAGTGCAATAACAGCAAGTGCAGGATATATAGATTTAACATGAATTTACATAGTTAAATAAAATAAAGACTATAAACAGTAATTTAAAGATGAATATGTACTATAAATGTTGTATACAGATGAATATATGTTATATAGGTAAAACACAATATACAGAGTAGTGTATATATATATATATGTACTATAAATATAATTACAGATGAATATATATGTACTATGAACAATAATATACAGATGAATATATATATATATATATATATATATATATATATATATATATATATATATATATATATATATATATATATGTATTATGAACATGCTATACAGATGCCTATTACTATACACAGAGATTTACAGAAGAATGTGAGCGGTAAACATAATAATATTGCTATAGCTATAACAGAGGACGGGTATATATACAGTGGTGATAAGTTTATGGTGAGCAGCAATACAAAGAACAGTGTGCAAATGAGCAAGGTTTGTGTAAACAGTCCGTGCAACAACAAAGTGTAAGGTGAGGAATGATCAGTGTCTTGGTGAGCATAAGTTTTGTTCAGAGTCCATTAGCAAAAAAGGGGGGAATGTAGTAGTGTATCAGTGAGTGTCAGAGTTCACTAAAGAGACAGCTCTAGGAAAAAAGCTGTTCTTTAGTCGGCTGGTCCTGGTCCGGAGGCACCTGAAACACCTGCCAGAGGGCAGAAGAGTGAACAGTCTGTGGGCGGGATGAGAGGAGTCCTTAAGAATGCTGCGAGCTCGACGCAGACAGCGTTTCTTTTGGATGTCCTCCATGGCTGGGAGTGGAGTCCCTGTGATGCGCTGGGCAGTTTTCACCACCCGCTGCAGTGCCTTACGCTCGGCAGCAGAGCAGCTCCCATACCAGACTGTGACACAGCTGGTCAGGATGCTCTCTACTGCGCAGCGGTAGAAGTTCACCAGGATATCCGAGGAGAGCTGATTTTTTAATTTATTAATTTATGTATATCTAAAGGTAATATATGCTATATATCAGTGGAACTCACAGCGCATTACATTACTAAATGTAAATAATTTTCAGCACAATTCATATACTGTATACTAAATAGATGTAGTGACACCACGTAGCCACATGACGATGCTAGAGATTATTTGTGAGCAGTATGAAGGTTATATAAATGTGTAATGTGCATGCCTTTTATGTTCACACAAACTTGTCTTTAATCGGAGCTAGTTGTTTGTTTGTTTGTTTGTTTGTTTCTCTCAGCCAGCCAAACTAATCTTCATTGTAATGTAAAATTAGTAACAAATGTCCGTTAACATCTATGTAAATATTTTCTTTATATTTATAAATGTATAAATATTGTTCTATGTAAATATTTAAAAATACAGGTTAGATTTAATGCTGTTCCAAAACCTCATTAAACTAAAGACCACATTAAACTAAAGACCACAATAACCAGTAACACCCCAGTGAGATCTCATACACACACACACACACACACACACACATATATATAATATATATATATATATATATATATATATATATATATATATATATATATATATATATATATATATATACTGTATCATATGTAAACCCTAAACCCTAAGAAAATGTACCAAAAATCTTTATTTTTAGATTATGAGGATGTCCCATGCGTATGAGGAAGATCCACTATTTAAAAAGGGGATATGGCACAGCTGTGTGTGTGTGTGTGTGTGTGTGTGTGTGTGTGTGTGTGTGTGTGTGTTTCTATATTTATCCTGAAAAAATATTTGTTGTAGGAAACAAATATCTTTCAACTTGCAGCTATTTCCTCTCCTGCACAAAAAAAATTCATTGTGGCCTTGATTAGGGAAAACACACACACACGCACACACACACACACACACGCACACACACACAAACACACACACACACACACACACACACACACACACACACACACACACACACCACACACACACACACAATTAGAAAGGATTTTGTTGATGAATCATTATTTTTTTAAGTTTTTTTAGGTAACATTTTAATTATTTGGATATTGGTCTTAAAATAATTATTGTATTTACATGATTACATTGATTGAAATTTCACTTGAATAAGTATTCAAATTTAGCTTTTAAGGGACTGAACTAAAATGCCCAGTTACAGGACCTCTGGAGCACTGGAGATCAAAGAGCTGCTGAGCTGGTGTTCAATGGTGTTGTAAATTTATATTGTAAACCACGTATTTCATTTAATAACAACTAATCCAGGCTAGGAAACTAAAATCAAAGATTTAACAGTGAGTGTACCCGAAAGTACATGTTTATTGAAACTGCAGTCGAGATACCAATTATCAAGCAGAAAAACTGTCACATCTCAACAACCATTAATCCATCCATCCATCCATCCATCTATCTATCTTGTATATGGTGGCAATCTCTTTAATTCAACCCAGTCTTTGATTGCTTTGTGCTGTATTTTAATTTTATAAAAACTACTTGCTTCTTCAGAGGCAATTACACTTCCACATTCATTCTCCCTTTGCCACCAACAGTGTTAATATAACCATGTAGTAGTGAAACAAACTTTCATGCAATGCCAGTACACTCATAATAAATTGGCAACCCCTGCATATCTGGCCTTGGCTATTCTGGGTAGTCATATTGAGCCGAGTACTTCTAAGAAAATGCTCAAGGATGGAAGCATGTTACTTCCTACACAAAAGTACACACATATCCACAAAAACAATGAAACAATGAGATGTACAAACTTCTGCCGTTCTTCTCTCACACCCCAAACTGTGTATATATATATATATATATATATATATATATATATATATATATATATATATATATATATATATATATATATAAATTTTATTATTATTGATTTAAACACACACACACACACACACACACACACACACACACACACACGAAAAATGCCTTTGAATGCATTGTCTCTTCAAGGCCGGTGCAAAACAGACACAGGAAGAGACATCAAAACACTGACATACATGCACACACACACACACACACACACACACCCTCCCACACACACACACACATACAAATTGTGTCTACCTTGCCTTAGAAATTTACAAAGTAGCCAAAGTTATGGTGGATACGAGTCAATGATACACAAAATCTGACAACTACAAGTATTAGAAATATATTCAATAACATTTTATTTTAGAAAACTACTTATGATCAAGACAAGTTTAATAAAATATATTGTTTTTGCTTGACCTATATTAAGATCTTCACTTAATAGCCTGTACATTCAGGAAGCAAATCATGAAAAAAGAATAAAAAGGTATAACGTACAGAACAAAAAGAACTCCTGATTTAATAAAATGCTGGCCGAGCATTAATAAAAAAAAAAAAAAAATTAACATAAATACAGAAAAAACAGATTAGGTGACTCAAATTCCAGTTGCTATTTCTTTCTTGAAAGAAAGGGGTGTGTCTTTTTACAGGAAGTGGGAGTGGTCTTAATGAGCTTATGTTATGTGTAAACAACGATTCCATTTACATGGCTTTCTCCAAAAAATACAATATATATAAAAAAGATTTTAAAGAGAAATGATTTGAATGACTATCTCACACGCTTAAATTGCGATTAAAACAGTAGTGTAGGTTTCAGCTAAGGCACTGTGTTCAACTATATGTTATATGTTATGTATGTTTTACTCAGTGATTATAATCCTGACAAAGTTTCAGTCATGTGAATGGAGCACGTTAACGCTCAAGATGTGCTGACTTGAATACATGTACCTGTCTAAATCATATATAAATAATCACTATAGAGAACACCATAATGCCACTGAACAGAGTATGAGAAAAACTGTGCTCAAATCGAATAGTTGCTTTGTCCTGTCTAAGAACCAGCCTATCATAAGCAGAAGTGTGTCTGTTTTTTATTGCTCTTAGCATAAAAGGGAGAGTCTGCTATTCCAGGCTGGAAGGATTTGCAAAACACAATTGCAATAAGACCAACACTTAGTATAGCCATATAGTCATGGGTTTTTAGGTGGTTCCAATCAAACAGGAGGAGTACTATAGCGGACCTCGGTGTTATACTTGTCGTCCTTCTTGGGGAATAGCGGCTTCATCAAAATGTCCCTCTTCAGGATCATTTCCTCATTGGCATACACTGGTGTTTCTGTGTCATCCGAGTGGTAGCCAGACTGGTAGCCACTAGTCTGATTGGATGATTCGGATGCCACGGATTCCTTACTCTTACATCGTAGAATAGGACTGAGGAAGGAATTTAATTTAATTAGTTAGTTAGTGCACCTCCACATGTGTGTGTGTGTGTGTGTGTGTGTGTGTGTGTGTGTGTGTGTGTGTGTGTGTGTGTGTGTATAAATGTCTGAAATCTCACCTAAATGTTGCTATCCTCTGTGCTTGATGATTTAGTGCTTTCACTTTGTCTGGTGATAATCCCAAATCACAGTCCATCTGACCATTCTACAGGAATGAATCATTAAAATATCAGCAGAGCTGATCTTTAAAAAAAAAAAAAAGCCAGAACTTTTTCACTTATCTATGCTCTTTACCATTATTGACCTCTGTTCCAGTTGAATGTCCTCGAATTTATGCTGAGCATATCTTTAAAAAAAAAAAAATATCCCACCACAAGTTCAATTACATGTATATATGTTATTATGAGTATAAATTAGTTTTTGTATGAACAGTGGTCTGTGTACTAACCCAACTGATGGAGCATTGTCATAGGTAACCAGGGTCTCTAAACCTTTTGCTCTCGGTGCATTGTTATATAAGTCACTCTGACCTGGGGGACTCCTGAACTTCCCTCCACATCCCCCATTGTCAGTGGTATATAGTCTTTACCATCCTAAATTATAAAAACATATTCATTGAGCTCAAACACTTAAACATGCAGTCATTATCTACAGAAACTAATAGAATAATAGAAAATCCTAACTCATAAAATTAAACTGTGAAAATCATATGTGACCTGCTGAGCACTGGCCTGTAGCAAGTTGCCCAGATGCTCCACTAGTTCTGTGAAAGTGGGTCTGTCTGTTGGATGATCCATCCAGCAGTCCAACATGGTCTGATAACTGAAGCACAACAGAATGTAATTAGACAGCATACAGGATTACAACAGTACAGAATTACTCTGCTAATATAATATTATACAATCCTAATTGTGAATTCCTTATAAAAAATAAAAAGGTATGCTGATGCTGTTACTGATGTTACTGACACCATTGATGAATTTACTGCTGAACCTCACTTGTAAATTGGAGACTTTCTTAGTTGTGAATCAAAATGTTTAATTGAAATCTATGTAAACTTCACAGTGAACAAATACCTCACTCGTTCCAGGACAATCAAAGTATTCGGCATATCAACATAGATATTGGTCTTGTACGTACTCAAATTTAATAGTTGTATCATCCATCCTGAGTGCTGATAACTGAGGCAGCTTTTTAACCAGAAATAAGAGCTCCAAAGCCGGCTAAAATGGCTATCTAGGTGTTGTAAATTTGCTACAAGCACATCACAATATCAACATAATCATATCAACATTATCACATCGCATATCAACATTATCTGTTGCCTTCAATAGCCCACAAACATCCCTGTAGATATGACAGTCCTCAATTATTTAAATATACTTGCAAGCTCTCTGTGAAGCTTCTCTATAGAGTGGGTGACCTTTCTTCTAATTACAAAAAGTCTTATTCCCATGATCTCAGCTACGTGACACATTTACTCCTAGCCTTCTAAAACATTTGAGGCTAGACCTCAAGATTCAGTATGAACTCCAGTGGACCATATTGTTTCTGATACACAATTCAGGGACACTGATTCATATGTGTTCGAACATGAATACAGAGAGCCGATATATATGGTAACTGTGTCAATAAATATTTGGGAAGAGTATATAAATATAGAATGTTGCTATTCCAGGAAACAGCAAAGAATGAAAGACAGATTTGAACAGTGTACATAAGATAATATTTCACACTTGTTGATATAAATGGTTATCTAGTATCCAAGAAAGCAAACGAAATCGATTTGCTAATGCAAATTTTTTGCCTCTAGCCATTTTTTACACAGTTAAAACTTTATTATATGAAAAGAGTCTATCTAGATTAAAAATATGTTTTTCAATAAATTCTGGATATAGATACTAATTCGGTTGACATTTCTACACAGGTTATGCTGCTTTCATAAGCGTACAAACATATTTAGCCAGATCATAATTTCACACTTGTTCTGATATGACAATTGCCTTGTTAATAGGCTTAAACCATAAGATTCTGGTTATGATAATGGTTACGTTAGATGATTTTTATCACACAAATAGAACGGCTATTTGCTAATAAGCTTAAACAAGCTCACAAAGCCAAAGCACAAAATCAATGCGAATTGGTACATCAGTTTAGTTAAAAAATTTTAAAGCCCATTAACAGGATACTGATCATATCATAGCAGTGGGCATATGAAGGTAAGGATTTTCGATAGAATTCCCTTTTATGTACACTATATGTAATATATTTAAAATATTGTATTTATGTATAATTATTACAATGGCTGCAAGGATGGCTGCAAGGGAAGTATAGTTACATCTCAGGGGTGGCATAGTCAGGCGGTCTCATCCTGGTACCATCTTTTAACCTCCTGCAAAACGACTCGTCAATGTTCACTCCCGGATATGGAGACGCACCTGCATTTCACAGCAGGCACAGTAAAGGATTATTTCTTATTACTTCAACATAGTATTATGAATACAGCAGTTGGTACGATGCTTTTCTCTCACCCAAGGAGAAAATCTCCCAGAGTAGTACTCCAAAAGACCACACATCACTTTGTGTTGTATAGACACGGTCAAAGATTGTTTCTGGAGCCATCCACTTCAGAGGGAGACGTGCCTAAGACATGGATTGGGTTTGACATTACTATGAGGTCTCTTCAATAGAGCTTCAAAAAAATACACATGCTATACATAATGTGCAGTCATAGTTTAATGTATTTATGTGTGCTCACATCTCCCTTTCGGACATAATCTGGGTCTTTATACACATCTCTAGCCAAGCCAAAGTCGCAGATCTTTACAATGTTGTTCTCAGAAAGAAGAATGTTCCTAGCTGCCAAATCCCGGTGAATGCACTGAGAGAGACACACAAAAAATTGTCCATTTACACACACACCTACTGTATATAGACACAAAAAAAATTCTTGTTTTGAGATTTACCTTTCGTGAAGAAAGGAACTCCATTCCTTTGGCTACTTGAAAGCTATAGCTGATGAGATCCTCCATAGTCAATTGATCCCAGTCTGAACTTTCTGCAGCACAAGATTTAAAACATTTTCAACAACAACATTGTAATCAGATAAAGTACATTATAAAATTAAAGCGATGTGAATGTCAATACTCTCTTTTTGGAACTTTATGAAGCTGATAAAGGCAATGCAATGCAATACTGAAGACACACTAACAAACGTCTCACAGTGCTATCCGAATATTTTATTACAATTATGCAAACAAGCTTAACATTACAGAATGCAGAAGGAAAAAATACAAAGTGATCCTTAAAAATGTTTGCCCCAGATTTGGTAGTAACAGTTTGGGAAAAAAATAATTATGGACAAAGTCATGTGTCTTCAGTATCGTGTTTCTTTATTGGTAAATTCATAAATATTCAAAATAGCATTACTACAGTTGTATCCTATTTATAGATACAGTAAAACCCCGTTGTACGAGCAACCTATAGTACGAGCAAACGGAGATACGAGCGACCTTGCTCGCAAAATTTTACCCAATTTCACCAGCAAATTTCGAAGGCACGAGCAAACCCACGCTGCCGGTTCACGTTTTCGGCGGAGGGTCGCATCAGTCGCTTAGATGTGCAGCAAAAACGTAACTTATTTTAGTTTTATATTTTTATTTTACTAGAAATCTTGAAAAATGTCTCCCAAGAAAATCAGTGATGGTGCTGTGAAAACGAAAGTAAATAGAATTACCATGGAAACCGAGGAGGTTACGAGTGTGGTGCGCGTCTTACACTCACACACACCACTACCACATGAGTAAGTGTTAAATTATGTTTACATTACGGTAATTTGCGGTGTATTTGTTTGTTCAAATAGGCTACAAATACTTTTTAAGTGCAGAAATAAGCGATCGGATGAGATCTCGGAACAGATTTAATCACTTTTACATTAATTCCTATGGGGAAAATCAGTCCGAATGTACGAGCAAATGGACCTACGAGCAATTTTCAAGAACGAATTATGCTCGTACAACGGGGTTTTACTGTACTAAATATGGATATACTAGCTTAGGAAAAGCGACATAAATAATGCAATGAATGACAGAGCCTGTTATTTATTTAGTTTATAATTAAGGTCTTCATTCAGATGGATCAGTTTGTCTAGTTAATAGCAGGTTATGGCAATGTCGCAGACTGACAGTACCTTGTTGATCCAGTTGAGGATTGGCGCTCCACTCACTTCTCAGCCCAGAGCAGATAGCAGTGCCAGTGCATATGTCTAATCGTGTAGTAGTGCCCATATCCAGATCCCCTTCTTGCAGCTCTGGTTCAATTTCACTAGCTCTGCACTGCATCAGCTGAGGCCTATGCTTCTGAAAAGACACATAGGAAGACTAAGTGTGAATGTGATCCAATGCAATCAAATAATCATGTTTTTAACTTTGTAATAAATAGAAAAACTAAATCACATTAATTACATCTTGCCCCATTTTTTAAAGAATCCGGGTTTATTTACCTTGAAGGGGCTGTATTCTCCACGCTTACTCTTAAGATAACTGGAGAGGTTACCATGCTTACAGTATTCCACTATTACCATCAATGGGCCTGAAAGAGAGAAAGAGAAAATAAAAAGTTTTCTGTGTTTTAAAGTAATTTCTTTTTTTTGTGGTTTAGAGATATGTACAGTGTTTAATAGAGGATCTACAATGTAACCATGGCTCCTTTATAAAATATACATGCACGTTCCTACAGAATAATATGTGTGCACTAGAAGTACTGACATTAGTTATTAAAGATCATAAAGACACAGACAGACCGTAAGTGTGACATTTAACTCTGCTATTTAGTATGAGCTTAATATTAAGCATGCGTTTAGATATGACAATGTGGACTTACCACCTGGTTTGGTGCAGGCACCTAGCAAATTAACCACATTTAAGTGGTGGCCAATATGGATAAGGATCTTCAGCTCAGACATCAAGGCACGGTACTCGCTGGATGTAGCACCCTCTGTATTTGGGAAAATGTTATACATTACTATCATTTCAAAGTTACAAGACAGGCAAAACAAGCAATTGGTTTTGGCTATGAGTTTTGAGAAGTCTCATGGAAGGCCAATACGAATTCCATGGAAATGTCAAATCACAAAGTGCACATCTTTCCCAAATCCTCTGATGGGTATTGTACAATTGTGTACTACAAACAATCTAAGCATCAACTAAATTCACCAGAGAAAGCTTTCATAACATATTGATGTAGCTAATCAGAAAGCTTGATCTTAACTACATCTAGCATGCACAATATAACAGAAACACTCAGGTTTACATTCTAAAATGTGTTTTGTGGATTTCTTATTTCTTATTATTTATAAAAGCATATGGGGATATAATGGCAATTAAAAGCGGTAAAAAGAGCAAGGAGGGCATTCTGTTGAAATCACCGCTGTAACTACTAGAATGAAGGGCAAGCATGCTTTGTGTTCAGATAAACAAATCTTCGCTTTGCCTATAGACAATACTATAAAAATTAAACTTGGATATATTTTAGATTAGTCAATGCCCAGCTCGTACAGCAGTACAGATTTACTGTCCTCTGATAATAATAAACATACAGCCATTATTGTCAAGATAGCTGGCAACAAAAGTGAACACACCCAAAGTGATAACAGTTGTACGTAGTGTAACCATGCAAATCCACATGTCCTATTCATCATGTATATGTTTTTGTCTGCTTGACAGGACTATACAAATTTGTGTATCTGTCAGGATCTTACGGGCATGCGGCATGCTTTACTGGTTTTGCGACGCGCACTTTCCTGGGTTGGCGCCCATCTTACCCTCTTTTCCCGGTATTTAAGGACACCCAAGTCTATAGCTCAGGGCTAAATTATCTCACCAGCTACCAAAGTCCCTGAGAATACTCTTGCCACCCTGCCTGCTCTGGATTCTGTATCTGTATCTGTTCCTGTTCCTGATCCTGTCCCTGATATCCGGTTTTGAACTCTGGACTGGTTTTTTATTTGTGTTTTTGCTCTGCCCTTTATTGTTCTGTTTGCTGGCTCTTTGGTTTTTTGGATTTGGTCTTTCCTGCAGTGCCCTGTTCACCTGTGTTAAGACCCTTGACTGTTTTTTGGACTTTGTTTTTGCCTTTGCCCTATTGCTCAGTTTGCTATTTTTATTAAAGCCTGTTTTCTCCTTACCCTGTTGCATCCTGCATTTGGGTCCTCACTCACCTAATCACCCTTGATCACTGACAAAATAATCTGGCCTTGCATTGTGTCCCGTGATTTCTGACAGTATCTTTATTAGAGCAGTTAAAATTTAGTGCTTTGAGTACAAGTCTCTCATACTGACCACTGGATGTTTAACATGGGTCATACAGAGGTTTTACAAGACGGATTTCACTCGGAACAGGCCTCGCAAGGGTCGATCAAAGTAGTTGAGTCCTTGTACTGTACGTCAGGTGCAGAAGCTGGCTTTGAAAAACAGATGTATGATGCTGCCAGCATTGCATAAAAAATTGCAGAAACGGAAGGTCTGCTTGTCATTGCTCAGACCATACGCACACAGCAACAAGCCGGTTTGTATGGCTGTCATCCAAAATGGAAGACTCCTCTGAAGCTGGCTTACAAGAAAAGGCTGCAGACAACCTGTCCAAGAGCATGGATAATTAGAACTATGTCCTGTGGTCTAATGAGACTAAGATAAACTTGTTGGGCTCAGATGGTGTCCAGGATGTGTGGTGTTGCCCCGGTGAGAAGAACCAAGAAAATTGTGTCTTGCCTACAGTCAAGCATGGTGGTATTAGCATTATGGTCTGGGGCTGCATGAGTGCTGCTGGTACTGGGGAGCTCTGGTTTATTGAGGGAAACATGGATTTCAACATGTACTGTGAAATTTTTAAGCAGAACATAATGCCCTTGATTCAGAAACTGAGCTGAAAAGCAGTTTTTCAACATAATAACGACCCCGAACACACCGCCAAGATGACAACTGCCTTGATGAGGAAGCTGATGGTGATGGATTGGATTGGTAGCTCAGTGGTTAAGGTGGCGGGTCACTGATCGGAAGGTTGAGGGTTCACGCCCTGGTATTGCCAAACTGCCACTCTTGGGCCCTTGAGTAAGGCCCTTAAACCTCTGTTTTCCAGGGGTGCCTTATCATGACAGATCCTGCACTCTGACCAAATGTGAAGAAAGAATTTTACTGTGCTGTGATGTATATGTGACAAATAAAGACTATTCTTCTTTTAAGCACCTGTGGAGCGTGTCTAATATCCAGCTGCTCTATGATGTCATTATGGAGGAGTGAAAGAGGATACCAGCAACAACCTGTGCAGCTCTGGAGAATTCCATGCCCAGGAGGATTAAGGCAGTGCTACATAACAATTGTGCTCACATATATATATAAAGGTAAAGAGGAATGCCATGGAGGAGGATTATGGATGTGGCAACCTCCAATGGGAGAAGCCGAAAGAAGAAGAAGACAAAGAAGACTCAAATCTAAAGGGGCCCAGTTACTTTAATAATTTCAAGCTGGAGTAAATGGTACAAAACTTCTAGTACTGAGAATGTAAAAAGTAAAAAAAAATCCACCTACCTTTTAGCATCTTCACTGCTACTGTAGTGCATGTGGTGGCTTTTTCAATGCCAAATGCTGCTGCCTCCAGGACCTGACCAAATGCCCCGCGACCCAGCGGTTCCCCTATAATCAGAGATTTTAGCGTCTGTCATTTTTGAAAGTCTTCAACAACCCTCACTTTAATCAACTAATTTTAGTGTTGTTTCTTGAGGTAAAATTTATTTCCATGTTTAAAAGAATATCCCGCGTTATGGGTCTCAAGCTCACCTAGTTTAAGACGTTCACGGGGAAACTCCCACTTGCTGGCATCGTAGGTTAGCCTCTCACAATGCTCATCCATTGGCATGTCTTCTGCATCTAAGATCATGGACAAGTATCCTGTCTTCATGTCTCCATCAGTAGGCTGAGAGTAAGCAGGACAGAAAGAAGATAAGCATGAGGGAATTCAAGGACATTCAAGTTATATAGTGTGAATAAAGTGTGATTATGCACTCTTTTAGGAGTTCCAATTAATGACCCTAATTTCCTTGTTAGTTAAGTTATACAAGAAGATACTAAATCCCACACAGGCTGTCCCACACACATAACAAGCAATCATGCTGGGACACAGGGAGAAGGAAAATTCATAACACAGAGCTGGGCGTATAATTGTAGGAACTCACAAAGGAAAACGACTTCTACTGTGACCTAAACAGTTACTTAAACCTAAAAGTGCCTGTGGGACTGAAAGACTGAAAGTGAAATATTACCCGTTTTCTGCTGCGTATGACAAAGACAATGAGAAGCCAGAAGAACATGGCGATAACCACGGCACCAATCGGCACAATCAGCTCCACGTTCATCTTCTCCTCTGCGCCTGATATATAAATGATACTTTTAATGAAGTGGTAATTCAAATACATTATCTTACTTACAGAGCAATGATACACAATCGCACTTTTTTCGATTGTTATTAAACTTAAAAACATTCACAACAATGCCAGGGGTTTAAACGCCTACCACGTATGATTATGTGTCACTGTGTCACCGCGCATAATTATGATTATGTATAATCATGAAAACACTAAAGAGCCCATAGCGCTAGCATTAACCACGACGTGTCTAGCGGCTAACACTAGTGCTATGGATTCTTTAGCGATTTATGTCCAGCTATAAGAATTTCTCTTAAAAGGAGAAAATCCTGATAATTTCACATATCGAGGGACTAAATAAATAAAGGATAGAAAGAATGAAGACATTTGTAAAAGAATGCTAAAATAAGTAGAACATTTAAGTAGATCATATTACACACAAACACACACACACACACACACACACACACACACACACACACACACACATTCTAACTTAATTAATATAATAAATAAATAAATGTTTTTATTCTTTATTATATTGTAAAATATAGTTTTTTATATTATATTGTTTGTTTTATATATATATATATAATATATATATATATATATATATATATATATATATATTTAACCAGTCACTTTGATGAACACAAATGTTAACGAGGTATGTACTAAACTGTTAATTATGTTTACCGTTACATTACTAATTAAAAATGATACTGTAGTCACAGCAGTTTCAGTTTTAGCAATCTAAATAAAAAAAAAATTCACATTTACAATGAACCAATAATCTATTTTAGTAAATATGGGTTTGGTTTGACAAATACAGGCATGAATATGTGTTTCTGTTGGGAAAGTTATGGTCTATAAATATTTGACCTAATGTTTTATATAATCAAAATAAGCTCTGTTTACACCTTAAGGTTTAGTGTTCCCTGCTTTTTCTGCTTTTTCAGCTTCTGGCCCATTCTCTCATGACCTTTTATATTTTTAAAAAATAAGTTTATATATTTTTAACTTTTTAATTTTTCATATAAACTTATAAATAAGTTATATTTTCACGTTTACTGCTAATCAATTAATTACCAACACACCTCTTGTTCTCTTGTTCCTCTCTCTTTCTAACTGTGTTTATTTAAAATCTTGAAACCTTTTAAAACTGATACACTTATATAGTCACATATACCCAGTAAGGATTTTTATATGTTATATGCCATTTAGTACACATTCTTCCTTTTAATCTATAAAAAGCAAAAATCCTTTTGTGACAGCAACAAGCAATGCTGTCGAGACACATGTCACGTATACTCGGGGTGTCTCTACTAGCACAGCTCGCTCTTTTTGTGTGTCTCCTTGTGAAGAGGTGGGTGCTTCAAGTCTTTCTTACTATTCTGGGACTATGTGCTGTTTTTGTAGTGCGCCAGAAAGGATGTGCGTTCATGCAGCCCTCTTCCTGACTGACAAAAAAATAGTGCTATTTTTACCTCAAGACTTTAAAACAATTCCCCCATCTTAGACAATCAGAAAAAGCTAATTTCAAGCTCATAAACAGTGCTGAGGTTACTTACTTTAAGTTGTCGTGTGTTTGGCTACTACTCAGTCATTAACAGGACTACCTGTCCATTAGGGTTCCCTATTTGTTATCATTTCCTGCCTAGCAATGCTACATATGCAAAGAATGTGAATGATTCCTTTTTTACATAGGATTTCAATACTACATATAATGCCTAATAATACCAATTGTGTCATAATTCAGTCCTTTAATATTTCAACCTTAATTTCCTAGTCGCAGTTTTGTCTGATTCAGCATGGTGGCACAGTAGGTTTAATCCTGTGCTCAGGTTACCTTTACTGTCAGCTGTCTCGTCTAATGTGGGTTTCTTCCAGTTTCTCCTGTTTCCTCTCACCTCTCAAACACATACCAGTAAATGGACTGGCAAGTATGCATTTCCCCGTAGGTGTAAAGGTGTCAGAGAACCACCAGCCACGCCCCCCTCTAGCGCTCAACACTCCCATTAGGACGTGGTTGAGTGAAGTACTGTGCTCCTGTTGTCACCCTACAAGTGGGACTGTTGGAGGTCTACATTCAGGAAGCCTTACAACAGGGTTTTATCACCCCATCCTCTTCTCTAGCGGCTTCCAGCTTCTTCTTTGTAGGAAAAAAAGAATGGGGGTCGTGTATTGACGTAATAGTAATCTCAACTCCAAAAGTGTACAACTCCCTTACCCTCTCCCTCTAGTCACAGCCACCCTAAAAGATCTCCGTGGAGATGGAGTATTCACCAAGCTAGACCTCCATTGGGCTTACAATCTGGTGCGCATATGTGAGGGCGATGAGTGGAAGACGGCATTTATCACCCCCTCGGAGCGCTATGAATACCGAGTCATGCCATATGGGCATTTCTCCAGCAGTCATCCAGACATTTATGAATAAGTTGTTCAGACAGATCCTCCATTGCTCTGTCATCGTGTACATCGACGACATCCTCATATACTCCCAGAGTCTAGCCAAACATCGGGGTCATGTCACCCAAGTTATGGAACGATTAAGGGAACACCACCTCTACCTAAAGCTGTAGAAGTGTGAGTTCCACCAATCCTCTGTACAGTTCCTAGGGTACGGCATCAGTCCATTGGGGGTACAAATGGACCAGAGGAAGATCAAGGCTATTCTAGATTGGCCTTGTCCAGGCTCCACAAAAGAACTCAAACAATTCCTGGGATTTTCTCATTTCTACCGGAGGTTCATCCGCAATTTTAGTTCGATCACTGCCCCGCTCACCTCACTCCTAAAGGGCAAGGCCAAAACCAGGAGGCCAAGGAGGCCTTTGTAGAGCTCAAACGGAGGTTCAGTACTGCACCTCTCCTACAACACCCGGATCCCCAGTTCCCATTCGTACTGGAGGTGGAAGCCTCATCCACAGGCATAGGAGCAGCCTAATCCCAACATACGGGTAACCCTCCATGTCACAACCCTGCACCTTTTTCTCCAGGAAACTCTCACCTGCGGAACAAAACTATGACCTCAGGAATCAAGATTTTCTGGCCATCAAACTGGTTCTGGAAGAGTGGTGGCACTGGCTGGAGGGGACGACGCACCCGATTACCGTGATCACTGATCACAAAAACCTCCAATACCTTCGGGAAGCAAAACACCTAAATCCCTATCAGAGCCCATGGGCATTGTTCTCCACATGCTTCCACTATACCATTACATATTGTCCAGGCTCCAAGATTGGTAAAGTGGTGCCCTTTCAAGGATCCACGACCCCAACAACCTCATGGACCCAGAATCATTTCACCCACCTCATCCTCAGTCTCATCGTGTGGAATATTGATCAGGACGGCCACCCGTTTGGAACCTACTCCACCAGAATGCCCTGAGGGAAGGACATTTGTCCCAAGTACCTGCCATTAACCCCTGTTGAGATCAGTCCACGAGGCTCCGGGGTCGGGCTACCCGAAGAGGAGACGAACCCTCCTGCTACTCCGATCTTGCTACTAATGGCCCGGGATTATCAGAGACATGGCAAGGTACAACCAAGGCTTTTCTGTCTGCGCCATTTCAAAAACACCTCGCCACTTACCTGTGGGAAAGCTGGTTCCCCTACCAATCCCACAACGACCTTGGTCCCATATAGGGATTGTTTTTGTCACCGATCTGCCCAACTCGGATGGCCAAACCTGCATCCTGTTAGCCGTGGATCTTCTTTAAGCTGCTTGGTGTTACTGTGAACTTGTCCTCTGGTTATCATCCACAGACCAACAGCTAGACACAACGGAAGATCTTGAAGAACAGAACTTGGATGCTACCTCTGATCCTACTGCCACCAGGATCAGAACAGCTGGAACCGGTTCCTCCCGTGGGCCGAGTATGAAAAAAACTCCCTACGCCAAGAAACCACTGGCCTGACCTCATTTTGGTGCGTACTCGGCTTCCAACCTCCCATGTTCCCCTGGACAGAAGAACCTTCCAATGTCCCAGAGTCCCAGAGTCTGGGAGTCGGCACACACTCAGCTACAAAGGACTCGCTTCAGCTAAATTCATTATTTCCAGCACTCCCTTCTCTTATACTTCTTTGCTTGCTCTGTTAAGATCAATAAACTTCACCTTGCATTACTTCCGGTTTCCGACACCTGGTATTCCATGACAAAAGGAAATGTGTGAACAGTGCTTCTATTATCCTGTTTTGCATGTATTACTGCCTCACGCCCATAGTACCAGAAAAAGCACCTACTGGAGGTGACTTAATTAATGAGTTTTTTTTTTTACATCATATACTACGAAAGCATTGCATTCCCAAAAAAAAAAAAACAAGTGCATTCACAAAAATTACTTTTGTAAATATAAATTCACAAAAAAAACCAAAAACAACAAAAAAGCGCATTGCCTTCACAAAGTGAATAAAAAAAAAAAGTTGGGGCAGTCTGTGGCAAGGGGGCATTTTAGCACATAACACCAGATCTGATGTTACTGCATTCTTTGCTCAGAGCAGCTATCATATGGTTTCGCTTGATGACTGTATATCAATTTATATTAGCTACTGGACATTTCCTCGCTGACCTGCCCCTCCTGCTATTTAATTAAGTTACAATAAGTCTTGCTTCAGTTTATAGATATGGGGCATTAACTATTACTATATGGGAGATTCTGACTGTCCACTTGATAAAAGTTTGTTTTATCAAGTGAACAGTCAGAATGTGTAACACATATTAGTAGTCAATGTTAAAATATAATAATAATAATAATAATAATAATAATAATAATAATAATAATAATAATAATAATAATAATTGTAAGGAATCCACCTGCCACACCTCATTCAGTGGCTGTCATTGCCTCCGCGTGCTCCCAAGCTCGCAGCGCAAATCATGTACAGCTGAAGCGCGTTACTCACTCACTCCCGGCTCCCATATAAACCGCTCACTCACCCACGCTATAGTGCGTTATAGAGGAAGCGACGGGGAAGCGTCGGTAGTCCGAGGCGCGCTGGGAAGGAAAACGCAGCCGTGGAGTGAGCGTTATATATGTGTTCATGCGTGGTCGTGTGTATGCTGCTCCCGCTACATACGTTCTCCTCCCGGACTCCTCGCTCACTCCACGGCTGCGTTTTCCTTCCCCAGCGCGCCTCGGACTACCGACGCTTCCCCGTCGCTTCCTCCGCGCCGCGCTTCCTCTATAACGCACCGTGGATGTTCTTATTGGACTGCCGTTTGCCGGATTATCCCGATCTACGCGGGTATTTTGTGTTGGCTCTGCCTTTGTTAAATAAAGTTTCTGTTTGCCGTTACTCCGGCTTCCGCCTCCGCACCACGCCTAATAATAATAATAATAATAATAATAATAATAATAATAATAGTTAATGCCCCGTATCTTTTAACTGAAGCAAGACTTACTGTAACTAAATTAACTAACAGGGGGGGCAGTCAGCGAGGAAATGTCCAGTAGCAAATTAAACTAATATACTGTTAGATTGTTATTATGCCCAAACAAAACTTACTTCTTTCCTACGATGCCTGTGGTGCCTTTTCTGATCAGGGAAGAAGCACACAGCATGGTGCAAATGTTCTTCTTTAGTTTAATTCAGATAACAGACAAGTATATATACACATTGGAAAAAACCTGAGCTAAAACTGTTCCTGATTGGGTAGGAAAACATAATAACCAGAGATGTGTGAGCCCAGATAAAGACTTCCTGTATACCTTACATACTTACATTGTAAAGATCCCATAGACCCTGAACAGATAACAGGAATGTGTTTAGAGAACCAGTGTGAGAACCATCTTAACACTAACATATACAGTCATCAAGCTAAACCATTTGATAGCTGCTACATCTCCATGGTTGCGCAATGAGATGCTTCCGAGGAGAGAATGCAGTAACGTCAGATCCAGTGTTCAAACGTAAGCAAATATATGTGTGAAGCTTTGTACAAAAATTTCAATTGAAGCCTGTGCTCAGATGACACTCCAGTGGATTTCAACAAACGTCAAGTGCGCACTACAATTAGAGCAAAAAGGGGACGTACCAACACATTATTGGTGAAATATTGACATTAAACTTGGTGTAACAATAAAAAAGAAACAAAATGCAAAACAAAGGCATTTGCACTAGTGTTCTCAGACATTTGGTTTCTACTAAATGTAATAATGTTTAAATGAATCACTATTATTGTAATATCTAATTTAATCACTAATTTTAACTATATTTGCAGTCTTAACTTTAAATATGAAACAAAACAGTTACCCTCCACTGTAAGCTGGGCCTGGACGGAGTCACATCCTAGTTTGTTGCAGGCAGTGCATATGTAAAGACCACTGTCCTCTTTCTTACCCTCTGGATGGTCAGGATGCTATTTGATTGAGTCAGAAGAACACCTAAAATAGAATTTTACAAACCACATGCCAGCAAACATAATCAATATAATTATGATGACTATTTATACTAGTCAGTCACCAATCGTGCAAGTTCTCACACTTAAAAAGATGAGAGAGGCCTGTAATTTTCATCATAGGTACACTTCAACTATGTATCTCAAAATGAGAAAATAAATTCCGAAAATCACATTTTTCTGATCAGTCTGATTTTTTAAGAATTTATTTGCAAATTATGGTGGAAAAGAAGTATTTGGTCACCTAAAAAAAACAAGATTTCTGGCTCTCACAGACCTGTAACTTCTTTAAGAGGCTCCTCTGTCCTCCACTTCTTACCTGTGATAATGGCACCTGTTTAAACTTATTATCAGTATAAAAGACACCTGTCCACAACCTCAAACAGTCAGACTCCAAACTCCACTATGGTCAAGACCAAAGAGCTGTCAAAGGGCACCAGAAACAAAATTGTAGACCTGCACCAGGCTGGGAAGACTGAATCTGCAATAGGTAAGCAGCTTGGTATAAAGAAATCAACTGTGGGAGCAATTATTAGAAAATGGAAGACATACAAGACCACTGATAATCTCCCTCGATCTGGGGCTCCACACAAGATCTCACCCCGTGGGGTCAAAAGGATCACAAGAACGGTAAGCAAAATCCCAGAACCACACAGGGGGACCTAGTGAATGACCTGCAGAGAGCTGGTACCAAAGAACAAAGGCTACCAACAGTAACACACTACGCCGCCAGGGACGCCAATCCTCCAGTGCCAGACATGTCCTACTGCTTAAGCCAGTACATGTCCGGGCCTGTCTAAAGTTTGCTAGAGAGCATTTGGATGATCCAGAAGAGAATTGGGAGAATGCCATATGGTCAGATGAAACCAAAATATAACTTTTTTGGTAAAAACACAACTTGTCATGTTTGGAGGAGAAAGAATGCTGAGTTGCATCCAAAGAACACCATACCTACTGTCCTACCTACTTGTCTCTCATAGTTGAAGTGTACCTGTGATGAAAATTACAGGCCTCTCACATCTTTTAACGTGGGAGAACTTGCACAATAGGTGGCTGACTAAATACTTTTTTGCCCCACTGTACATACACTGCCTGTCCAAAAGAAAAGTCACACACTGTAATTTCACCAAAATCTTGTATTGATGATGGGAGAGTCAGACCGCTGTGCAAAGTCTTTTTCAGCACATCGCAAAGATTCTTAATGAGGTTAAAGTCTGGATTCTGTGGTGGCCGATCCATGTGTGAAAATTATGTCTCATGCTCCCTGAACCACTCTTCCACAATTTGAGCCTAATGAATCCTGGCATTGTCATCTTGGAATATGCCCATGCCATCAGAGGAAGAAAAAATCCATTGATGGAATAACTTGGTCAGTATATTCAGTAAGTCAACAGACTTCATTCTTTGGGCACATAACATTGCTGAACCAAGACCTGACCAACTGCATCAACCCCAGATCATAGCACTGCATTTTATCACATGCCCTTCTTCCAGAGTCTAATCATTATGCTCCCTATCAAATTGAATCATTTTCTCTGATTAGCCTCACTGATTGGTTTTCTTAAGGCTACAGCTGTTTAGTCCAATACTTTGTGTTCCCTTTGCATTGTGCGTGTGGAAAAAAACCTTACTTTCACTATAAACATAGCTGTGAGTTCTACTGTTGTTTTTTTATCATTCGATTTCACCAAAAGTTTAAGTGGTCGCCGATCACGATCATTCAAGATTTTTTTCCGATCACATTTCCTCCTCGAAGACGATGGTTCCCCACTACTCTTTCAGTTTTAATAATGCGTTGGACAGTTCTTAACACGCTTTTAGTAGTTTTAGCAATCTCCTTAGATGTTTTCTTTGCTTGATGCATGCCAATAATTTGACCCTTCTGAAACAGATTAACATCTTTTACACGACCACAGGATGTGTCTTTCGACATAGTTGTTTAAAAAATTTGAAGCTACTTACTGCATCAGTTAGGGTCAAATAACTTGTTGCCAGTTGAAACATAATCACCCATGCAGTAATTATCCAATGGGAGGCTTTTATTTTACCTATTTGCTTAGTTAAATCCAGGTGGTGACTTTTTTTTGGACAGACAGTGTGTGTATATATATATATATATATTTCTTTTATTTTTTTATTACAATTTTATTTATTGTAATTTATATATATAAATATAAAAAAACATTTTCAAAGGGTTTCTCAAAACTTACCAGATCCCTTAATAACAGTCTGGTTGTCTTTGGTCCAGGTGATAATAGGAGTTGGTGTGCACTTACATCACACACCAGCATGGTGGAATTGCTTACATTCACCCTCTGATCACTCAAATTGTTCAAAATCCTGGGAGCCTCCAGAGCTAAAAGCAAAAATTTGTGGAGAAATATTTTAACCACCATTAACAATGCTCGAAGCTTTTTGAATGTTTTTTTTTTAAATCTTTACCTCGGAGACGCAGGTTATGTAGTAAGCAGGTGCTCTCGCTGCTGTCGGTGTTCTCCATGCGGCATGCATACAAACCCTCTTCCTGCCAGCTCACCCTGGGAAATGACAGGTCCAGTGTGACATTGGACCCTTTTGGCCAGCAATAGTGGCATTGGCTTTGGGGAGAGGTGCCAGGCTGAGGCTGCCACAAGGCACAGTGGTAGGCAGCTCGGCCGGGTTGGAAACATTAAGCACTCGATACCAGCTCAGGCTGGAGTACAGCATGCGGTCAACAACACAGCGCAGCAGGACATCCTCTTCCTCTATGGAAACCTGGAGGGAACACACTCAGGTCGAGGTAACCTAGAGATAAAAATAAATATTTATATAGTAAGAAATAATTGTACTCATTATAAAATATATTTTAAATATATTCATAATTACATTATTTTTATGTATATATATAAAAAATTTTTTTTTACATATTTCTTATGAACTTGTTTGGAAGTTTGTTTCATTTTATGCATGGTTAATCATATGTATTTATTTATTAATTTACATATTTTAATGATCTTCTTTTGAAGTTTGTTTGTTTGTTTATTTAGTCTATTGTTTGTATGCTCTTTTGTTGCATCAAAACCTGCTAGCAAGAAAAAACAAAAACAAAAACGTTTGTTTAAAAATAAAAGATTTTTATTTCTAAATAGTTCGTCAATACACTTTTTTGGAAGCAATACTTGTGCAACATTTAGGTTATGTAGTTTAAAAATAATTTTTTGTAAATTAATTTGTTCTTATTCTGATTCTACATAAGAATCAGTTTTGCATTACCGGCCACACATTTTGTCACTTGTTTACTGTACACAAGTTTTTAGTTTTCAGCATCTGTACCTTTCTTGTGTTTTTCTTTTTTCTAATATCTTTAACTTTTAACTTCAATTTTAACAAAAAGATCTTTACTTTGTACTCTATACATTCTCAAAACTAAAACTCAGATCTCAATTCATAACAAATCTATATCTAACAGATTTGTCAGCAACAGTAGAACCTGATATACATTAATGTAATCTGTCAGTTAAAGGGCTGCATACACTTTGTACTTATTATTGAATGTTGTATTTATGTATTCAAGGCAATATTTGATAGAATAGGAATATATCACTGTTACTTTCCCATAGATAATATTTTATGTGATCCCTGCTTCCTTTATAAAATGAACACAAATTTACTATTAGCAACTAAAATCTGTGT
This sequence comes from Silurus lanzhouensis, assembly GCA_039877035.1. Classification (NCBI taxonomy): domain Eukaryota; kingdom Metazoa; phylum Chordata; class Actinopteri; order Siluriformes; family Siluridae; genus Silurus; species Silurus lanzhouensis. The sequence goes on from JBCEWE010000829.1 coordinate 58,070, forward strand.
GTAAGTAAAAGCAGCCTTTATAACTTCTTTAATTTAATTCAATAATAATTTCCATTAAGAATAACCTGGAGCAAATAATCGAATTATTATAGGACCCCTGGAAATCACTTACGTGCCACCGAAATATAATGACTCTGTCCTCTTGTCCTACTTTGTTGGAGGCAACACATCTGAAGTGCATGGGTCACAGCTTTCTGGATCTTCAGTGTGCTCACAGTCTGCAGGAAACCACACACCAGACAAGAACAAAAAATAACATTCCAATGCAATTCCAAACATAACGAAATTTGGATCCCAGAATCATAAGAAAACTTTATTCTTGGAGTCTTTATTTGTAGGATATTTCATTATTAAACTCCAAAAAACGTTGATAGATCACCAAACAAGATCAGAGGGCAAATTTCAGCCAAGCTTTTACCTTTTGACACCAAGGTTGTCACATATTTAAAAAAAAATAATAAAATTATAAATAGTAATTAAACATGATTTGAAGTCATTTGGAATTTGAGCTCCTCAAAACACATTGAGGAAATATTTCTCAAGGTTTCTTCTTCATTTCATCTCAGGGAGCTTTTACCTTGCTACTGTCACCACTGGTTTGCAGATTTCTGACACTATTCTGACAAATGTCTGACACTAAATTGCATATTTGTAATTGATTTATTTCTATAATACTGCTATGGGACTATTTCTATTGGTAAAAGTGAAATTATAATTAAAATTGAATTGAATTGAATCGAATCAAATTGAATATTTCAACAAAAGCTTGATGATTGGTATTGGATTTAACGTATCTCATTGGGAACAAGTGTGGGCGGTCTGAAAGGCTTCTGATCTTCATCTGTTCTCGTAGGGACAACATGTGCTTGGCCTCTTCAATTGCTGCAAGAATTTGCATTAATGGTACATGACCCATATGGGTTACTGGTCATTAGGTTATGGGTTCAAGCACCAGTATTACCAGGATGCCACTCAAGGCCCTCGACCCTCTGTGCTTCTGGGTGCTGTATAATGGCTGAACCTGTGCTCTGACCACAGCACAGACTTGTGACATGTGACAAGTTAAAAGAAAATTAACTCTGAACAGATATGCTATCCATGTAAGACCACCACTAAGCCAGGATTATTTTTATTATTATTATTATTATTTTATTTTATTTGTTTAATATTATTATTATTAATATTATTATTATTATTATTAGTAGAAGTAGTAGTAGTAGTAGTAGTAGTAGTAGTGGTAGTAGAAGCAGTAATCTTATATTTCAATTTTAACCAATGTGTAAATGCTTCCATGATATTCCATGCTTTTTTGATTACAAATTACTGAGTACTTTTTTGATTACTAAAATTAATCCGACATTGTGTCTAAAGCAGCTTCTCCTCAAACTTTCAACATATTAACAGGCTTTACAGTTATCTAGAGGTTTTGTTGACTGTGATTACCTTAAGTGAGCTGTCAATGAAGCTGGTAGGCTGGCCAATGTGGTTTTCCCCTGTGTTGTTGAAATCTCTCTCCATTTCCCTTTACACTCTGCAATCTGATCTGACCTGGGCTTAAGACAGGACGTACAATAATTTAATGTGAGTTTAACATGAGTCACACAATTTGCACACAAAAAACCCACATTATTACAGTGTGAGGAATGCACACAGCAAATAGAGTGCATCCGGAAAGTATTCACAGCGCTTCACTTTTTCCACATTTTGGTTTGTTACAGCCTTATCACAAAATTAATTAAATTCATTATTTCCCTCAAAAGTCTACAAACAATACCCCAAAATGACAATGTGAAAAAAGTTTGTTTGAAATCTTTGCAAACTTATAAATAAAAAAAAATGAAAGAAATCACATGCAGCCATTGCCATGACACTCAAAATGAGCTTCCTGTTTCCATTGATCATCCTTGAAATGTTTCTACAACTTGATTGGAGTCCACCTGTGGTACATTCAGTTGATTGGACATGATATGGAAAGGCACACACCTGTCTAAATAAGGTTTCACAATTAACAGTGCATGTCAAAGCACAAACCAAGCTATGAAGTCCAAGAATTGTCTGAAAACTCTGAGACAGGATGGAGGCACAAAT
>JBCEWE010000862.1:0-17500 GCA_039877035.1 Silurus lanzhouensis
GTGTTGTGTGTGTGTGTGTGTATGTGTGTGTGTGTGTGTGTAAAGGAGGAGAAGAAGAGATGGAGGATCTGAGTTTTGAGGTCAAAGGTCAAAGCCACTAGCATGGTAGTGACAGACTAGAAGTCACTGATTTTCCATAAAAGTATGTGTGTGTGTGTGTGTGTGTGTGTGTGTGTGTGTGTGACGACAAACCTGATGCTGTAAGAGCTGCTGTATATGATCCAACCAAACACCATCTGCTTCTTCATCACTGTCTTCCTCCTGCAGCATGCGCACACACACACACACACACACACACACACACACACACACACACACACACACACACACACACACACACAAAACTTTAGGTCTTGGCCTGTTTTACTGATTGACTTCATTTGACTTACAGATTTACTTTGACTCATCAAATGAATTTACTGCTTCACTCACTACATCATCTACTGCTTCACTCACTACATCATCTACTGCTTTACTCACTACATCATCTACTGCTTCATCTACTGCTTCACTCACTACATCATCTACTGCTTTACTCACTACATCATCTACTGCTTCATCTACTGCTTCACTCACTACATCATCTACTGCTTCATCTACTGCTTTACTCACTACATCATCTACTGCTTCACTCACTACATCATCTACTGCTTTACTCACTACATCATCTACTGCTTCATCTACTGCTTTACTCACTACATCATCTACTGCTTTACTCACTACATCATCTACTGCTTCATCTACTGCTTTACTCACTACATCATCTACTGCTTTACTCACTACATCATCTACTGCTTTACTCACTACATCATCTACTGCTTTACTCACTACATCATCTACTGCTTCATCTACTGCTTCACTCACTACATCATCTACTGCTTTACTCACTACATCATCTACTGCTTCATCTACTGCTTCACTCACTACATCATCTACTGCTTCATCTACTGCTTTACTCACTACATCATCTACTGCTTCACTCACTACATCATCTACTGCTTTACTCACTACATCATCTACTGCTTCATCTACTGCTTTACTCACTACATCATCTACTGCTTTACTCACTACATCATCTACTGCTTCATCTACTGCTTTACTCACTACATCATCTACTGCTTCATCTACTGCTTCACTCACTACATCATCTACTGCTTCACTCACTACATCATCTACTGCTTTACTCACTACATCATCTACTGCTTCATCTACTGCTTTACTCACTACATCATCTACTGCTTCATCTACTGCTTCACTCACTACATCATCTACTGCTTCATCTACTGCTTTACTCACTACATCATTTACTGCTTCATCTACTGCTTTACTCACTACATCATCTACTGCTTCACTCACTACATCATCTACTGCTTTACTCACTACATCATCTACTGCTTCATCTACTGCTTTACTCACTACATCATCTACTGCTTCATCTACTGCTTCACTCACTACATCATCTACTGCTTTACTCACTACATCATCTACTGCTTCATCTACTGCTTTACTCACTACATCATCTACTGCTTCATCTACTGCTTCACTCACTACATCATCTACTGCTTCATCTACTGCTTTACTCACTACATCATCTACTGCTTTACTCACTACATCATCTACTGCTTCATCTACTGCTTCACTCACTACATCATCTACTGCTTCATCTACTGCTTTACTCAGTACATCATCTACTGCTTCATCTACTGCTTTACTCACTACATCATCTACTGCTTCACTCACTACATCATCTACTGCTTCATCTACTGCTTTACTCACTACATCATCTACTGCTTCATCTACTGCTTTACTCACTACATCATCTACTGCTTCATCTACTGCTTTACTCACTACATCATCTACTGCTTCATCTACTGCTTCACTCACTACATCATCTACTGCTTCATCTACTGCTTTACTCACTACATCATTTACTGCTTCATCTACTGCTTTACTCACTACATCATCTACTGCTTCATCTACTGCTTTACTCACTACATCATCTACTGCTTCATCTACTGCTTTACTCACTACATCATCTACTGCTTCATCTACTGCTTCATCTACTGCTTCACTCACTACATCATCTACTGCTTCATCTACTGCTTTACTCACTACATCATCTACTGCTTCATCTACTGCTTCACTCACTACATCATCTACTGCTTCATCTACTGCTTTACTCACTACATCATTTACTGCTTCATCTACTGCTTTACTCACTACATCATCTACTGCTTCATCTACTGCTTTACTCACTACATCATCTACTGCTTCATCTACTGCTTTACTCACTACATCATCTACTGCTTCATCTACTGCTTTACTCACTACATCATCTACTGCTTCATCTACTGCTTCACTCACTACATCATCTACTGCTTCATCTACTGCTTTACTCACTACATCATTTACTGCTTCATCTACTGCTTTACTCACTACATCATCTACTGCTTCATCTACTGCTTCATCTACTGCTTCACTCACTACATCATCTACTGCTTCACTCACTACATCATCTACTGCTTTACTCACTACATCATCTACTGCTTTACTCACTACATCATCTACTGCTTTACTCACTACATCATCTACTGCTTCATCTACTGCTTCACTCACTACATCATCTACTGCTTCATCTACTGCTTCACTCACTACATCATCTACTGCTTCATCTACTGCTTCACTCACTACATCATCTACTGCTTCATCTACTGCTTCACTCACTACATCATCTACTGCTTCATCTACTGCTTCACTCACTACATCATCTACTGCTTCACTCACTACATCATCTACTGCTTTACTCATTACATCATCTACTGCTTCATCTACTGCTTTACTCACTACATCATCTACTGCTTCACTCACTACATCATCTACTGCTTCACTCACTACATCATCTACTGCTTTACTCACTACATCATCTACTGCTTCATCTACTGCTTTACTCACTACATCATCTACTGCTTCATCTACTGCTTTACTCACTACATCATCTACTGCTTCACTCACTACATCATCTACTGCTTTACTCACTACATCATCTACTGCTTCATCTACTGCTTCACTCACTACATCATCTACTGCTTCATCTACTGCTTTACTCACTACATCATCTACTGCTTTACTCACTACATCATCTACTGCTTTACTCACTACATCATCTAATGCTTCATCTACTGCTTTACTCACTACATCATCTACTGCTTTACTCACTACATCATCTACTGCTTTACTCACTACATCATCTAATGCTTCATCTACTGCTTTACTCACTACATCATCTACTGCTTCATCTACTGCTTCACTCACTACATCATCTACTGCTTCATCTACTGCTTCACTCACTACATCATCTACTGCTTTACTCACTACATCATCTACTGCTTCATCTACTGCTTCACTCACTACATCATCTACTGCTTCATCTACTGCTTTACTCACTACATCATCTACTGCTTCATCTACTGCTTCACTCACTACATCATCTACTGCTTCATCTACTGCTTTACTCAGTACATCATCTACTGCTTCACTCACTACATCATCTACTGCTTCACTCACTACATCATCTACTGCTTCATCTACTGCTTTACTCACTACATCATCTACTGCTTTACTCACTACATCATCTACTGCTTCATCTACTGCTTCACTCACTACATCATCTACTGCTTCACTCACTACATCATCTACTGCTTCATCTACTGCTTCACTCACTACATCATCTACTGCTTCACTCACTACATCATCTACTGCTTCACTCACTACATCATCTACTGCTTCACTCACTACATCATCTACTGCTTCATCTACTGCTTTACTCACTACATCATCTACTGCTTCACTCACTACATCATCTACTGCTTCATCTACTGCTTCACTCACTACATCATCTACTGCTTCACTCACTACATCATCTACTGCTTCATCTACTGCTTCACTCACTACATCATCTACTGCTTCACTCACTACATCATCTACTGCTTCACTCACTACATCATCTACTGCTTTACTCACTACATCATCTACTGCTTTACTCACTACATCATCTACTGCTTCATCTACTGCTTCACTCACTACATCATCTACTGCTTCATCTACTGCTTCACTCACTACATCATCTACTGCTTCATCTACTGCTTCACTCACTACATCATCTACTGCTTCATCTACTGCTTTACTCACTACATCATCTACTGCTTCATCTACTGCTTCACTCACTACATCATCTACTGCTTCATCTACTGCTTTACTCACTACATCATCTACTGCTTCACTCACTACATCATCTACTGCTTCATCTACTGCTTTACTCACTACATCATCTACTGCTTCACTCACTACATCATCTACTGCTTCACTCACTACATCATCTACTGCTTCACTCACTACATCATCTAATGCTTCATCTACTGCTTTACTCACTACATCATCTACTGCTTCACTCACTACATCATCTACTGCTTCATCTACTGCTTCACTCACTACATCATCTACTGCTTCACTCACTACATCATCTACTGCTTCACTCACTACATCATCTACTGCTTTACTCACTACATCATCTACTGCTTTACTCACTACATCATCTACTGCTTCATCTACTGCTTCACTCACTACATCATCTACTGCTTCATCTACTGCTTTACTCACTACATCATCTACTGCTTCATCTACTGCTTCACTCACTACATCATCTACTGCTTCATCTACTGCTTTACTCACTACATCATCTACTGCTTTACTCACTACATCATCTACTGCTTCATCTACTGCTTCACTCACTACATCATCTACTGCTTCATCTACTGCTTTACTCAGTACATCATCTACTGCTTCATCTACTGCTTTACTCACTACATCATCTACTGCTTCACTCACTACATCATCTACTGCTTCATCTACTGCTTTACTCACTACATCATCTACTGCTTCATCTACTGCTTTACTCACTACATCATCTACTGCTTCATCTACTGCTTTACTCACTACATCATCTACTGCTTCATCTACTGCTTCACTCACTACATCATCTACTGCTTCATCTACTGCTTTACTCACTACATCATTTACTGCTTCATCTACTGCTTTACTCACTACATCATCTACTGCTTCATCTACTGCTTTACTCACTACATCATCTACTGCTTCATCTACTGCTTTACTCACTACATCATCTACTGCTTCATCTACTGCTTCATCTACTGCTTCACTCACTACATCATCTACTGCTTCATCTACTGCTTTACTCACTACATCATCTACTGCTTCATCTACTGCTTCACTCACTACATCATCTACTGCTTCATCTACTGCTTTACTCACTACATCATTTACTGCTTCATCTACTGCTTTACTCACTACATCATCTACTGCTTCATCTACTGCTTTACTCACTACATCATCTACTGCTTCATCTACTGCTTTACTCACTACATCATCTACTGCTTCATCTACTGCTTTACTCACTACATCATCTACTGCTTCATCTACTGCTTCACTCACTACATCATCTACTGCTTCATCTACTGCTTTACTCACTACATCATTTACTGCTTCATCTACTGCTTTACTCACTACATCATCTACTGCTTCATCTACTGCTTCATCTACTGCTTCACTCACTACATCATCTACTGCTTCACTCACTACATCATCTACTGCTTTACTCACTACATCATCTACTGCTTTACTCACTACATCATCTACTGCTTTACTCACTACATCATCTACTGCTTCATCTACTGCTTCACTCACTACATCATCTACTGCTTCATCTACTGCTTCACTCACTACATCATCTACTGCTTCATCTACTGCTTCACTCACTACATCATCTACTGCTTCATCTACTGCTTCACTCACTACATCATCTACTGCTTCACTCACTACATCATCTACTGCTTTACTCATTACATCATCTACTGCTTCATCTACTGCTTTACTCACTACATCATCTACTGCTTCACTCACTACATCATCTACTGCTTCACTCACTACATCATCTACTGCTTTACTCACTACATCATCTACTGCTTCATCTACTGCTTTACTCACTACATCATCTACTGCTTTACTCACTACATCATCTACTGCTTCATCTACTGCTTCACTCACTACATCATCTACTGCTTCATCTACTGCTTTACTCAGTACATCATCTACTGCTTCACTCACTACATCATCTACTGCTTCACTCACTACATCATCTACTGCTTCATCTACTGCTTTACTCACTACATCATCTACTGCTTCATCTACTGCTTCACTCACTACATCATCTACTGCTTCATCTACTGCTTTACTCAGTACATCATCTACTGCTTCATCTACTGCTTCACTCACTACATCATCTACTGCTTCATCTACTGCTTCACTCACTACATCATCTACTGCTTCACTCACTACATCATCTACTGCTTCACTCACTACATCATCTACTGCTTCATCCACTGCTTTACTTATTGCTTTACTCACTGCTTTATCTACTGCTGTTCTCACTGCTTCATCCACTGCTTTATTTACTGCTTCATTTACTGCTTCACCTACAGCTTCAGTCACTGCTTTATCTACTGTTTTACACACTGCTTTATCTCCTGCTTCACTCACTGCTTCCTCTACTGCTTTGTGTACTGCTTCATCCACTGCTTCACTCACTGCTTCATCTACTGCTTTACTCACTACTTCATCTTCTGCTTTATCCACTGCTTCACTAGAAGTCTAATCTTACTGACACTTTATTTGACTCACTAACTGGCCTACATTCATTTATATAATAATAATAATAATAATAATAATAATAATAACACTAAGGGCACCTGGGCTGTATCCAGGATGCTCGCCAGGTCGTGAGCACTGACATTGAGGATAGATGCAGCAATGGACTGAGCTTTCACCATGGAGCTTTTGGACACTCCTCTTTCTGATCCCTCCTTCTTTTTCCTCTCTCTCCTCTTCCTCAGCTCAGCTCTGGTCTCCTTCACCTCTTTGTCCAAGTCCATGGCCAGAACCTGGGACAGGAAAGACAGACAGGAGAGAGAGAGAGAGAGAGAGAGAGAGAGAGAGAGAGAGAGAGAGAGAGAGAGAGAGAAGATTATACATAAAGACAGGGGAGAGGAAGACAAGCAAGAGAGGGAAATACATGATAGAGGCCAGACAGAAAAAGATCTTAGAGAGACATAGCAAAGCAGGAGAAAGAGAGGGAATAAATGGAGAGATGGCAGAAAGTAAAAAAAAGATAGTATAGTAAAATAGTGAGGTGCAGATAAAGAGAAAGATGTGTATATGTATAGACAGACAGATAGACAAGTATACTGATAGTAATGTACAAACAGATAAATGGATTAAAAATGGGTAGACAGGTGTATAAACAGACAGATATACAGAGAAATGGGTAGGCAGGTGTACAGACAGGTGTACAGGTGTACAGACAGACAGGTAGACAGGTGTACAGACAGACAGGTGTACAGAGAAATGGGTAGGCAGGTGTACAGACAGACAGGTAGACAGGTGTACAGACAGACAGATGGGTAGACAGGTGTACAGACAGACAGGTGTACAAAGAAATGGGTAGACAGGTGTACAGACAGACAGATGGGTAGACAGATGTACAGACAGATGGGTAGACAGGTGTACAGACAGACAGATGAGTAGACAGGTGTACAGACAGACAGGTGTACAGAGAAATGGGTAGACAGGTATATAGACAGACAGGTAGACAGGTGTACAGACAGACAGATGGGTAGACAGGTGTACAGACAGACAGGTGTACAGAGAAATGGGTAGACAGGTGTACAGACAGACAGGTAGACAGGTGTACAGACAGACAGATGGGTAGACAGGTGTACAGACAGACAGGTGTACAGAGAAATGGGTAGACAGGTGAACAGACAGACAGATGTACAGACAGATGGGTAGACAGGTGTACAAACAGATGGGTAGACAGGTGTACAGACAGACAGGTGTACAGAGAAATGGGTAGACAGGTGAACAGACAGACAGATGTACAGACAGATGGGTAGACAGGTGTACAAACAGATGGGTAGACAAGTGTACAGACAGACAGATGTACAGACAGATGGGTAGACAGGTGTACAGACAGACAGATGAGTAGACAGGTGTACAGACAGACAGGTGTACAGAGAAATGGGTAGACAGGTGTACAGACAGACAGATGTACAGACAGATGGGTAGACAGATGTACAGACAGATGGGTAGACAGGTGTACAGACAGACAGATGAGTAGACAGGTGTACAGACAGACAGGTGTACAGAGAAATGGGTAGACAGGTGTACAGACAGACAGATGGGTAGACAAGTGTACAGACAGACAGATGTATAGACAGATGGGTAGACAGGTGTACAGACAGACAGATGTATAGACAGATGGGTAGACAGGTGTACAGACAAACAGGTGTACAGACAGGATTTCTGTAACCTGGCAACCCAGCACCATTCAATAAAAAATCCAAACCTGATGCAACCTTTTTTTTGTTTTGTTTTCTACACTACGCTCCTGTTGGAAAGACTTACAGCTAAATTTATAAATAATAATAAAAATAATAATAATAAAGAAAGACAGCTAAATACTGAGCATGTGTGTGTGTGTGTGTGTGAGTTTGTTACTCTTGTTAATGAAGCATTATTTTTTTATTCGGATGATGCATTATATTTGGTTACACCGCTAATCTGAAGAGGAGGTGCTGTTCTCTGGTCTGTGTGTGTGTGTGTGTGTGTGTGTGTGTGTGTGTGTGTGTGTGTGTGTGTGTGTGATGATTAGAGCTTTAACGCTGCCACTATACGTGAGAAAGTCAATAACACGAACTCCCTCCTGCTTCATTCTGCACTTATTGATCACTGCAATAATCTGCCGTATCATTCCCCCCTAAAGCCTTCTGAAAACCTGACCTTGGAGAAGTGTGTGTGTGTGTGTGTGTGTGTGTGTGTGTATACACACTATTAGTGCTCAGCAGTGGGATCGGCTGCTAAAGATGTTTCTGAATGCTGTAAACGCTCATTAACAGTCAGAAGTGGGTAATAAAGTGTGTATTATAATGTTGAACATGTACACACACACACACACACACACACACACACACACACACACACACACACACACACAGCATGACAGTAATGAGGCGAGTGTGTAAAGGCCATCAGCATGTCTGTGTTTTAGATGTAATTGACTGAATGAAGGTGATTTTCTCTGGATGAACTGATGACTGGTTTAATCAGTGTGCTGCTAATTACAGCTGAAATTAATCCACTTTAATTATAAACAATAATAAACAATATGTTTCATGTTCTCACACACACACACACACACACACACACACACACACACACACACACACACACACACACACACACACACACACACACACACACACAAAGCCACACACACACAGGCATATTACAGAAACAGTAGGTTTGATCTGATTTGGTGGTGGTGGTGGTGGTGGGGGGGGGGGTATACTGTACACATGCATCACAATGCAGTTTTATGCAAATGAGTCTAATTAAATCTGCATAAACCAGTTGACTTCATTCATGATATTCATTTCTAATGTGAGATTTCTGTTTCTGAATATAGACCACACACACGGACTGATGTAGAGACAGACAGACAGGTGTACAGACTGATACAGAGACAGACAGACAGGTGTACAGACTGATACAGAGACAGACAGACAGGTGTACAAACTGATACAGAGACAGTCAGACAGGTGTACAGACTGATACAGAGACAGACAGTCAGACAGGTGTACAGACTGATACAGAGACAGACAGACAGGTGTACAAACTGATACAGAGAGAGACAGACAGACAGGTGTACAGACTGATACAGAGAGAGACAGACAGACAGGTGTACAGACTGATACAGAGAGAGACAGTCATACAGGTGTACAGACTGATACAGAGACAGACAGACAGGTGTACAAACTGATACAGAGACAGACAGAGAGACAGACAGGTGTACAAACTGATACAGAGACAGACAGAGAGACAGGTGTACAAACTGATACAGAGACAGACAGTCAGACAGGTGTACAGACTGATACAGAGACAGACAGACAGGTGTACAGACTGATACAGAGAGAGACAGTCAGACAGGTGTACAGACTGATACAGAGAGAGACAGACAGGTGTACAGACTGATACAGAGAGAGACAGTCAGTCAGTCTGTCAGTTTGAAAGACAGGTGCAAAGACAGATGGACAGTTTGACAGACAGACAGACAGACATACAGATGCACACAGAGCCAGACAGACAGTAAGCAGAATCAAAGTTGTACTAACAGACAGGTGCAGAAGCAGACAGACTGATGTACAAAGACAGACAGATGAATAGACTATAAGCAGAATAATAGTTGTGTTGACAGACAGATGTACAGACAACAGACAGATAGATGGATAGAAAGACAGACAGATGTACAGACAGTCTATACGCAGACAGAGTTGTGCTGACAGACAGGTACACACACAGACAGATGCAGAGGTAGACGTATAGCTGTGCAGAGAGACCACACGTAAATTTTGTGTGTGTGTGTGTGTGTGTGTGTGTGTGTGTGTGTGTGTGTGTGTGTGTTACCTGCATGACAGAACGCAGGTGCTGGTGTTGAGTGTGTGTCAGTGTGAGTTTGTTCTGCAGTGTGTGTATCGTCTCGGTGCTCTGATTGGTCAGAAGCTGCATCTGTGCTTTCGCTGTCTGCTCCAGCTCGACTTTTGACCTCTCACACTCCACCAACCGAGCCTGCAGCAATGTGAGCTTTTGCTCCTGTACACACACACACACACACACACACACACACACACACACACAAACACACACACACACACACACATATATATATATACAGTACACACATCAATTTTCTCAAACATAAATTATTTTATACATATCAATTTACAGTGTACACATGGTGTGCGTGTTTACAGTCTGTGTGTGTGTGTGTGTGTGTGTTACCTTGGTGTGTAGCTGGTCTCGGAGTGTGTTATTGGTGTTCTCACACTGCTGTTTGTCGTGTGTAGCGACGCTCAGCCTTCTCTTCAGAGACTCAATAAATGACTTCCTGTTGGACGCCTCCTCACACTGACTCTTCACCTGATACACACAAACACACTGCTTCATTACCCACCTGTATGAGTGTGTATTTGTATTTGTGTGTGTATGTGTGTGTGTACTTTTCTGTCCAGCTCGTCAATGTGTAAGCGATGACTGCGCTCAGACTCCTGCAGGACCTTCAGCCGACTGCGCAGATCCTCTACCAACTGTCTCTTCATCACCACATCCCTCTCACAGTGACACACCCTACACGCACACACACACACACACACACACACACACACGTGAGCACATGCTATATATATAAATATACAGTGTGTACGTGTGTGCTACTGAACTGTGTGTGTGTGTGTGTGTGTGTGTGTGTGTGTGTGTGTGTGTGTGTGTGTGTTAATGAGCAGTAGGTAAATGTCCTGCCCCCCTAAGAGAGAGACAGACAGAAGCCCAGAGCAAACACACTGAATAAATGTGAGTCTTATTGCAGTGACATTAACGGAAATGAGAGCGTGTGTCCTGGGGACCTTCACACACACGCACGCACGCACGCACGCACGCACACACACACACACACACACACATTAATGAAAGAAGCAGGTATCGACCCTGGTGCATAGTGACTGAACGTAACACCTTTTACTACTCACTTACTGTCTCTCGCCTGTCTGTCTCTCGCCTGTCTGTCTCACATTTATATAGTTATATCTATAGAAAGAACGAAAGAGAGAGAGATAGAAAGACTGTGCCATTTTACCACTAAAATAAAGTAAGTGTGTGTGTGTGTGTGTGTGTGTGTGTGTGTGTGTGTGTGCATGCAAGTGTGTGTGCACAGAGTACACATGATTGACACTGCAAATGGACAGACAATTAGACTAAGAGGCACAAAAATAAAAACAACAGAGATTAAGGGACATGGAGACAGACAGAGTCTCAAACACACAGACAGAAACAGACGACAGACAAAGAGAGACAGAGACTGAGACATTAAAATATATGGTATATAAAAAACTAAAGGACAGAGAGAATCCAGTAAAGAGAATCAGACAGATGAAGAAACGAGAACAGAAAAAACAGAGGAGGACAGACAGACAGACAGAGGAGGACAGACAGACAGAGAAGGACAGACAGACAGAGAAGGACAGACAGTGTGAATGTACTTGTCTTGTAGCTCTTTAAGGCGTTGGTCTCGGTCATGCAGCTCCGTCCTGAGGCCTTTTAACAAGGTGCTCTGACGGTTCACCTCAGCACTCGAGCTCTAACACACACACACACACACACACACACACACACACACACACACACACAAGCTAAACACTGTTAATAACAGTAAATAAGCTTTACATCAACTTAAACTTTATACAGCATGTGTGTGTGTGTGTGTGTGTGTGTGTGTGTGTGTGTGTGTGTGCTTGTATGTTCAATTTGTATAGCACTTTTAACAATGGGCAATATTTTGTGTGTGTGTATATATTTGTGTATGTGCGTGTGTATTTGTGTGGTTATGTGCGCATGTGTGTATATATGTGTGTACCTTCAGTCTGTTGTTGAGCTGTCTGATTTCAGTCTCCAGTGTTTTGATGTTCAGAAGATCCTTCTCAGGGTCACGTACAGGTTGTGGGGCTTCAGGTGGGCAGGACTTCCTGCATTGCTCTAACTCCGCCTCCAACACAGACTTCTGCTGCTGCAGCATCACCAGCTCACACGACTGCTTCTGCTCACACACACACACACACACACACACACACACACACACACACACACACACACACACACACACACCATTTATCCTTAACGCACTGACTATAAGGTGATACATGATCAAATCCTCCACACTGGAATTTAACACGTGTTTACACACACCACTGTGCTCACTTTGCAGTGTGTGTGTGTGTGTGTGTTGCGGAGTGGGAATTACGGACGAAGCTCTTCTCTTATGCTAATGAGGCTGATTATTCGGATGTGCTGTGATTGGCAGATGTAATAGAGCGATCTCTGCCTGGCCACAGTGCACTCTGGGAGTTTAACCAGTGTGAAGTGGAGCTCTAATCACACACACAGCTTTACTGAGGACACACAGGATTTACTTGTTTTTTTTGTGTGTGTGTGTGTGTGCGTGTGTGTGTGTGTTTCATCAGTCAGCTTCTTGACACACTGACTGTAAGGAGACTAACATGTGACAGCAGGTATTTATGTGCTTGTGTGTGTCAGAGAAATGACATGTGTGTCATTAGTTAAATGTGTGTGTGTGTGTGTGTGTGTGTGTGTGTGCCAGTCCTGACAACAATGTGTGGTGTGTGTAGGAGATAAAGGTGTGACAGTCTGATGAAAGTGTCATTCGCTGTTGTGGATTGTTCACTCATGCCAAACAATTCCTCCACACACACACACACACACACACACACACACACACACAGAATTGGTCAATGGCCAATCATTTGACAGCAAATGCGTCCAATTAGAAGAGGATCTGTGTGTGTCAGGGCAGCAGGGCACGACACCTACTGCCCTCATACACACATATTAATACTACAGGAGACACACACACACACACACACACACACACACACACACACACACACACTCCCAAAGCAGCAGTCATCAGCAGTAATGCTTGTGTGTGTGTGTGTGTGTGTGTGTGTGTGTGAGTTTGACCTCCTGTATGAAAAAGTTTTTTAATCAGATCCCAGTTGAGCAGCTTCTGCTCTGTCGACTCGATCCAAACACACACACACACACACACACACACACACACTTTCTATCTTACGAACACTCTCTCTCTCTTTCTCTCTCTGACTCTTACACACAAACACACAAGCCACAGTGAGTGTGTTTACGCTGTCTTTGTGTAAACATTTCCATGTTCATCACACACTTGGGAAGTAAAAACCTGACCTTTGTACAGGAGCAAGCACACACACATGCCAGAGCGACACACACTTGCTACTTGCTTCCACATACACAAAAGTATAATACACTTTTGGCTTACTTTATGTTTCCATAAGAGTGTGTGTCTATGTATCTACCTACTGTTTGCATGTGTGTCTGTAGTTCAATGTGTGTGTGTGTACGTGTGTGTGTGTCTGTAGGTTAGTGTGTGTTTGTGTGCCTGTTATTCCGTGTGTGTGTGTGTGTCTGTCTCTACCTACTGTGTGTGTACAGTGTGTAAGTGACTGTAGTTCAGTGGGTGTACATGCATTGTGTGTATGTGTGTCTGTAAGTCAGTGTGTGTGAGCACATGTGTGTGTTTATGCAAGTGTCTGTGGTTTAGTGTGTGTGTGTGTAAGTGTCTGTAGTTCAATGTATGTGTGTACCTGTAGTGTGTGTGTGTGTGTTTGTATGCGAGTGTCTGTAGTTCAGTGTGTGTCTGTTTCTCTGTGTTTGTAGTTGTGTGTGTGCGTGTGTGTGTACCTGCAGTGTGTGTGTGAGTGTCTGTAGTTCATTGTGTGTGTGTTTGTATTTGAGGCGATCGTTGTGAGCCACCCTGCTGGCCGCCTGCAGAACTGCGACCTGCTGCTGCAGACATGCCAGTCTCTGAGTGAACACGGCACACACACGTCTCCTCTTCAACACCTTCCTCTTCCTGACTGCTGCATCCTCACACACACCTGGAGGAGAACGTAACACACACACACACACACACACACACACACACACACACACACACACACACACACGATGTGGAGTGTAAAAACTTTCCATGAAGAGAGAACGTGTGTGTGTGTGTGTGTGTGTGTGCGCTCAGTGTGGCATGTTCACCTGCTTCGTTTATCACACACACACTCCCCCTCTTCATCATCGTCCTCCTCTTCCTCATTGCTGCATCCTGATGCCACACTGTTACAAAACACAACACGTAAAAAGGTGTAATTAGCGAAGTTATTTAATCACCCATGTGGGGAAGCAGCTACCTGTGTGTGGGGGTGTAGGAGTTATCTCAGTGTGGGGGAAGAGTTACCTGTGTGGAAGGAGTTATCTGACATAGCTTTGTGTTGTTGATTTCTTTGCCGCGATTTCTTTTGCTGCCATTTAAATGTTCTCATTTCATTATAGAGAATTAGTGAGTGCTAGGAGCAGTCCAGGTTCTGCAGGGGAACGTCTGGGGGCCCTAGGTGGAGCTAGCCTTCTAGCAGGTTACTAAGAGTAACATTACAGAGGTGTGTAAATTAGCGAAGGCAATGACCCAATGAGATGTGGCGATGTAGCTTACAGCAGGTTACGATCGCTGAACTGCTGGATGTCCGAGTGGTGGTCCAAAAACAATGTGGGTTTCATAGATTATTGGAGCAATTTTGAGGACAAGGCTGGCCTGTTAGGGTGGGACGGTATCCATCCCACTCGGGAGGGTGCTGCTCTCATTTCTTGTAGTATAGGTCATAGCTTTGGAACAGCACAAGTTAGCCAGTGACTGTCCAGAGCCAAGGCCAGGGAGCAGACAGACAGGCTAAACCGACCGTCTGCTAGCTGCAATGAGTTGGTTTAGGATCCGCCATATTAAGACTGTGTCTGTCTCCTGAGCGAAACCAATATGTAGAAATTCTCAGAAAGTCTGTTTAAGTAACTTAATTAACATTAAATTAAATAGGACTGAATATATATATATAAAAAAAATAGGATTGTTAAATATCAGATCTCTCATGTCAAAAACGAAATTATTACCGACCAGGAGTTTAATATAATGTGTTTAAAAGAAACGTGGATTAAACCAAACAAATATGTAGCATTAAATGAAGCGAGTCCTCCTGGGTTTAGTTACATACACCAGCCCTGTCTAAATGGCAGAGGAGGCAGAGTCACAGCTATTTATAATAATAAACTAAGCGTCACACAAAAATTTAAACACAAATGTAATACATTTAAATATTTTTTTATAGACCCCCTGGGGCCCAACTCTGATTTTCTCATAGAATTTGCAGTTTTAATCACAAATCCAGCTACTTCTTTACACAAAACATTAATTGTTGGTGACTTTAATATTAATTTTGATAATCAGAAAGAAACTGTTGTGTTCATTCTAGACTCAATTAATCAGAATGTTATAGGACCCACTCATAGTCGTGACACACTCATTAACATATTAACATTTGGATTCAATATAAAATAATTTATTCATAATTCCACAGTCTAAAGCTATTTCAGACCATTACCTCATCTCTTTTAAAATCTGCCTCAGTCACTGCATTAGTACCTCACCACGTTACCGTGTTAAACACGTTCACGTCACCTACAGCAGCACGTTTTATCAATAATGTTCCGGAAATGATATTAAATAGATCTCAGTCTGACCCCACAGAGTTTGACTGGGCCACTAAATACCATCATTCGGTTACTCTCTAGACGATGGAGCTCCATATAAAACCAAAATGATCTGGGAGAAAAAAGCAGCACGGTGGTATAATGATCATACACACACCTTACAACAGACCACTCAGGAATTAGAACGTAAATGGAGTCAAACAAAATTAACAGTATTTTAAATAGCATGGAAGGAGAATCTCCTGAGATCTAGAAAAAATCTATTTCATAAATAACTCTGTAGACAGCAGTGTCATTATAACAGACCATCAATTACAAAGTTTTACTCCTATTCAAGAGAACGACTTCATTTCATTTATTTCCTCATCAAAATCATCAACCTGCATTCCCCATCCCTCACCTACAAGTTTCCTCAAACAGATCATTCCAGAGGGAATTGAACCTGTTTTAAAATAATAAACTCTTCCATTAGCACTGGTTTTGTACCTAAATCCTTCAAACTGCAGTATCAACCCCCTAATGAAGAAACCTGACGTTCACCCTGTCAGCTGTCCAACTACAGTCCAATATCAAACCTCCCCTTTATCTCCAAGATTCTAGAAAAGGTTGTAGCACAGCAGTTCTGCTCACATCTACTGAGGAACAACATTTATGAAATGTATCAGGATTTTGGCCTCATCAAAGCACAGAGACGGCACTAGTTAAAGTGGTTTTTTTTTTAAAATGGAGACATAATCATCACAATTAAAAAAACAAAGACTTAACCTACTTTAATCTGTGTGCACTGAATTGATTTAATACACAAGTTTCACAATTTAAATTGAAATGTTGAAATAAATGAAATAAAAACTTTTCCACAATATTCGAATTTATTGAGACCTGTATTTATTTAGTTGAGTCTTTAGTTCATAGGTGTTTGTGAGGTGAAGGAGCAGATCTAGAGTGTTTGGATGCCGTTGTCTCCTCACTCTCACACGTTCACTCAGGTTTGTTGATGGTGTTGTCTCTTATCCTAGAGATCCCTCGTGTCTGTTTTACCTTTTGCTTCTCCCTTTTAGTTCTGCTGCCAGAGTGTGTGTGTGGAAGGAGTTATATGTGTGTGGAAGAAGTTACCTGTGTGTGGGAGGAGTTACCTGTGTGTGGAAGGAGTTATATATGTGTGGGAGGAGTTACTTGTGTGTGG
>JBCEWE010000862.1:22500-25000 GCA_039877035.1 Silurus lanzhouensis
TTACTCTCACTACACACTCATTTACTCTCACTACACACTCATTTACTCTCACTACACACTCATTTACTCTCTCACCACACGCTCATTTACTCTCACTACACACTCATTTACTCTCACTACACACTCATTTACTCTCTCACTACACACTCACTCACTACACACTCATTTACTCTCTCACTACACACTCATTTACTCTCACTACACACTCATTTACTCTCTCACCACACGCTCATTTACTCTCACTACACACTCATTTACTCTCACTACACACTCATTTACTCTCTCACTACACACTCACTCACTACACACTCATTTACTCTCTCACTACACACTCATTTACTCTCACTACACACTCATTTACTCTCACTACACACTCATTTACTCTCACACACTCATTTACTCTCACTACACACTCATTTACTCTCACTACACACTAATTTACTCTCACTACACACTCATTTACTCTCACTACACACTCATTTACTCTCTCACTACACACTCATTTACTCTCTCACTACACACTCAGTTACACACTCATTTACTCTCACTACACACTCATTTACTCTCACTACACACTCATTTACTCTCACTACACACTCATTTACTCTCACTACACACTCATTTACTCTCTCACTACACACTCATTTACTCTCACTACACACTCATTTACTCTCTCACTACACACTCATTTACTCTCACTACACACTCATTTACTCTCACTACACACTCATTTACTCTCACTACACACTCATTTACTCTCTCACCACACGCTCATTTACTCTCACTACACACTCATTTACTCTCACTACACACTCATTTACTCTCTCACTACACACTCATTTACTCTCTCACTACACACTCATTTACTCTCACTACACACTCATTTACTCTCACTACACACTACACACTCATTTACTCTCACTACACACTCATTTACTCTCACTAAACACTCATTTACTCTCTCACTACACACTCATTTACTCTCACTACACACTCATTTACTCTCACTACACACTACACACTAATTTACTCTCTCACTACACACTCATTTACTCTCACTACACACTCATTTACTCTCACTACACACTACACACTCATTTACTCTCACTACACACTCATTTACTCTCACTACACACTCATTTACTCTCTCACCACACGCTCATTTACTCTCACTACACACTCATTTACTCTCATTTCACACTCATTTACTCTCACTACACACTCATTTACTCTCTCACTACACACTCATTTACTCTCTCACTACACACTCATTTACTCTCACTACACACTCATTTACTCTCACTACACACTACACACTCATTTACTCTCACTACACACTCATTTACTCTCTCACTACACACTCATTTACTCTCACTACACACTCATTTACTCTCACTACACACTCATTTACTCTCTCACCACACGCTCATTTACTCTCACTACACACTCATTTACTCTCACTACACACTCATTTACTCTCTCACTACACACTCATTTACTCTCTCACTACACACTCATTTACTCTCACTACACACTCATTTACTCTCACTACACACTACACACTCATTTACTCTCACTACACACTTATTTACTCTCACTACACACTCATTTACTCTCTCACTACACACTCATTTACTCTCACTACACACTCATTTACTCTCACTACACACTCATTTACTCTCACTACACACTCATTTACTCTCACTACACACTCATTTACTCTCACTACACACTCATTTACTCTCACTACACACTCATTTACTCTCTCACTACACACTCATTTACTCTCACTACACACTCATTTACTCTCATTTCACACTCATTTACTCTCACTACACACTCATTTACTCTCACTACACACTCATTTACTCTCACTACACACTCATTTACTCTCACTACACACTCATTTACTCTCACTACACACTCATTTACTCTCTCACTACACACTCATTTACTCTCACTACACACTCATTTACTCTCATTTCACACTCATTTACTCTCACTACACACTCATTTACTCTCACTACATACTCATTTACTCTCACTACACACTCATTTACTCTCTCACTACACACTCATTTACTCTCTCACCACACGCTCATTTACTCTCACTACACACTCATTTACTCTCACTACACACTCATTTACTCTCTCACTACACACTCATTTACTCTCACTACACACTCATTTACTCTCACTACACACTCATTTACTCTCACTACACACTCATTTACTCTCTCACTACACACTCATTTACTCTCTCACCACACGCTCATTTACTCTCACTACACACTCATTTACTCTCACTACACACTCATTTACTCTCTCACTACACACTCACTCACTACACACTCATTTACTCTCTCACTACACACTCATTTACTCTCACTACACACTCATTTACTCTCACCACACGCTCATTTACTCTCACTACACACTCATTTACTCTCACTACACACTCATTTACTCTCACTACACACTCATTTACTCTCACTACACA
>JBCEWE010000862.1:27500-37500 GCA_039877035.1 Silurus lanzhouensis
AGTATACATTAACGCTATGCAGTGAGTAACCGGTCTTTATTCATGTGAATACACACACAGATGTGTGTGTGTGTGTGTATATACCTTTTTAACAGAGTGATGTAGTCTGTAAACAGGAAGTGGTGTACTGCTCACTCTGTCCTCATTATCATCTTCATCATGGTCTGTGAGAGAAACACACACATTTATGGCCTTAAGCAGACACCATTATACAGAGCGAACATACAACTAAGCAGTTGAAGCTTAAGGGCCTCGCACTAGGGCCCAACAGTGGCAGCTTAGTAGTGCTGGAATTTGAACTCATGACCATCCTCAGTGGTTAAGGTAAAATGCCCTAACCACTGAGCTCCCACCTCCCTACAACACACACACACACACACACACCTCCCAAATAAAGTTACTGTGTAAAATGAAAATAAAAACAGAATGTAATTTGTAAATCTTATAAACCTGCATTTTGTTCCCATAAAACAGAAGAAAATCTGAAATGATTAAAATGATGAAATGTAGAATTGTAATGAAAAATAAGGTGATTTTGAATTTGATGCTGGAACACGTCTCAAAAACATGAGTAATGAATGATGTTGATTGACAGCAGGTCAGTGAGATGATTGGGGTATAAATAGTGCATGTTAGAGAGTCTCTCAGAAGTAAAGATGGGCGGAGCTTCACCAGGCTGTGAAACACTGTGGAACAATTTCACAATAATACAAGTTCCTCATCATTTACAGAAGATCATACCATCAACAGAATCTGAAGAAATCATGAGGGACAAGGGTAAAAATGTATATTGGATGACTGTGATCTTCGGGCCCTCAGGGGCCACTGCATTGAAAACAGTCATGATTCTGTAATGGAAATCACTGCGTGGGATCATTAACACCTCCAGAAATCACCGTCTGTGAACACAATTTTCCGTCTCATCCTCAAATACAGGTTCACTCTCTATGAGCTAAAGAAGAAGTCGTGATATCTGATGGTATGGTGGTGCATTAGTGCCTGTGAAATGAGCAGCTTGTACATCTGGAAATGCTGGATGCTATATACAGGTTTTAGAGCAACAAAGGCTTCCATCCAGAAAACGTCTTTTTTCAGCGTATTTGACGACAATGCTAACTTCATACTGCATCTATTACACCAGCATGACTTCATAGTAGAAGAGTCTGGGTGATGAACCGGTCTGTCTGCAGTCTAGACCTTTCACCATTTAAAAACATTTGGTGCATCATGAAACAAAAAACACCACAAAGAAAACCCAGAACTGTTGTGCAGAATTCAGTATCAGACACACCTGGGACAATATTCCTCCCTCAAAACCTCAGAAACGGCTCTCCTCAGGTCCCAGATGTACAGGACTGTTAAAAGAAGAGCGAATGCTACACAGTGGAAAACACGGCTATGTAACAACTTATTTGAAATGTGTTACAGCCATCAAATTCACATGACCTTATTTTTTTCTGAAAATATGCAAATCATTACAATGTGGTTTTATTTACATTACATTTAAATTTTTGGAACTGCGGTTGCGCACACACACACACACACACACACACACACACACACACACACACACACACACACACACACACAAAAATCACTCCATTAAGATGAATCACTTTTTTTTTGAGATGCTGCTTTTGTTCCAGTGTGTTAGCGAGGTCACACACACACTCATTACACTTTGACCTCTGACCTTGAACAATCAACTAATTACCACTAAACACTGAACTAAACTCTCTCCTCACAATGCAGCTCCAGAACACGGGGACATCCGGACAGGAAGATGTGGACAGAGGAGTGAGACGATTTGGAAATGTGTGTGTGTGTCTGTGTGTGTGTGTGTGTGTGTGTGTGTGTGTGCGCAGTGAAATAATTAGAAGTTGTCATCTTCAGGCCACCTGACCTCCTGGACCATCCGGAGCATACTGGTCAGATGATGTTCTCTCTCTCTCTCTTTTACACACACACACACACACACACACACTCACACAGAGACGTTGTTAGTTTAAATTAGCCGTGTCTTTGGTCTCAGGAGGCTGTCAGGAGGAATTAGGAGATGTGTCTCTGTCTGTGTGTGTGTGTGTGTGTGTGTGTGTGTGCGTGCGCGCACACGCGCTTCATTGTCGACACTTTTCTGGACGACTGATAAACACGTGTCAGGATTAACATCATTCCCAAGGTGACTTTCCGCGGTGCTGCACTGTGCTGGTGCGCGGTGCCGGTCCGAGCTCGACCCGGAGAGTGTGTTCCACACGGGTTTTCCACACACTTTATTCAGACGAACAGATTTATATGATGAGGCGTTTTCCACTCGTTGTGACAGATTTGTGTCGTGCTGTGCCTCTCATTAGGTCAGATGGTTTAGTCCAGGATCAGATGGACACCACACACACACACACACACACACACACACACACACACACACACACACAGACCTTATAAACCTCTCCTTGTTACAACTATAAAGCCACAAGTGTCTACATATTAAACACACACACACACTTCAGCAAATCAGGATTAGCGCCATCATTGTACTCTTACACACAAACTCACTGGTGATAAAGTGGTCTGCTAGTCACCAGTCACATGTTAAACTTAGTTAAATGGACGGACCAATTAAGTGATTATATGAGCGTGAGGCCAATTATCTCTTTAATAACACTTCTAACGCAATTTCAGTCCATTAACACAACAATAACCGTGTCGAACTCAACGTCACCTACTGCTGCTGCTGCCGTGTCTGAAGAAGCAGCCCTACACACACACACACACACACACACACACACACACACACACACACACACACACACACACACACACACACACACACACACACACAGGTATCTGAGGCTTTCAGCAGCGTTTGTGTTAGATGTCTCTCTCTCATCATGAACAGATGGACAGGTCTTTATTAAAAAGGAGAACATGAGGAACTTGTGTTACAGTATCATGTCTCTCCATCTACACTGTGGATGCTGCAGTTTTCCTTTCACAGTTCAGTGTGTAAACGTATTCATGGCTGGATGTAAAGATCCTTCGTGTTCTCGAAAACCAATCAGATGTGACCGCAGACTTGTGTGTAGCCACGCCCACATAACTCCATAAAAGGTAAAGGTAAAAGACGACTGAAGGCCAACCACAACCACAACCTCACACACCTATTTATCTATTCATCCATCCATCTACTTATCCATCTATATAATGTATCCATCCATTCATCCATCAATATTTCCATTCATTTATCCATCAATTTATCCATCCATCTATCTGTTCATTCACTCTCTTTATATTTACTAGAGATATTTATTTGTTTGTTTATTGATAAATATGATTTGCTGTATATTAGTGTGTAGTGTTTGATAACCCCATGAATAAATATTTTCACGAATGCAGCTCAGCTGCTGAGTCTCACTGGCTGCGAATGTACTACGTGTGTGTGTGTGAGTGTGTGTGTGTGTGTGTGAGTGTGTGAGAGAGAGAGAGAGACCTTGCTGATCCTCGTGCAGACGCAGACGCAGCTCCTGCGCTGCAGCTCGCTCCATGGCCACTTGTACACGAACCACATCCAACTCTTCCTCCAGCTGTGCTCTATATACACACACACACACACACACACACACACACACACACACACACACACACACACTTATTGGTGTGTTGGAATGTTTACCTATTTGCCTAGCTTTACACACACACACACAGTCATGTGGAACAGTGTGTGTGTGTGTGTGTGTGTGACTTTGAGAACTGAAACTAAGCCCAATTATCTGGCAGTAATTATCTTTATTCGCACTAAAGTCTAATTAAAAAGAAAGCGGCTCCGTGTAGCAGGCTGCACTTTCAAGTTATTATTAGGACCTGAAAAAGACGTCTGCAGAGGATTGAGCTCGTCCCCTGGGATACGCCTTCTACCTGAAACACACACAAACACACACACGCAGACCTATCCTACCCCTCCCTTTAGCGCAGGAGTGCATCAGTAAAAACTCCTCAAAGGGTGAAAGACCTCAAAGAGTTGTGAAAGAGCTGCAGGTAAAAACTTTCCCCTGCAGGAGAACAAAACTCAGAGAGAACATCCACTCACACACACACACACTCGTATGGGACACCTCACCATTTTATCACAATTACACATTGCAGACGGTACTGAACATCTGAGAACAGCAAAGAACCTCCACACTGTAATGAACATCTGAACATCCTAACAGTAAAAAAACAACATAAAAGTCTAACGTGTAAAAGCTGTAATTGGTCCTTGTGCTGTGTGTGTGTGTGTGTGTGTGTGTGTGTGTGTGTGTGTGTGTGTGTGTGTGTGTGTGTAACGTGAGTATGATAAAGTATAGGTGTATCTCCTCAGGTTTTGCCTGTAAGATGTGTAAAAGCTGTAATTGGTCCTTGTGCTGTTTAAGAGCTTAAATAAATGGATTTATAAATAAACGTGTGGATGCAGTGAGAGATGGAGGGATGGAGTGAGGGATAGAGGGATGGAGTGAGGGATAGAGAGATGGAGTGAGGGATAGAGGATGGAGTGAGGGATAGAGAGATGGAGTGAGGGATAGAGGGATGGAGTGAGGGATAGAGAGATGGAGTGAGGGATAGAGAGATGGAGTGAGGGATAGAGGGATGGAGTGAGGGATAGAGAGATGGAGTGAGGGATAGAGGATGGAGTGTCAGCTAAGTGAGCCACAGCGATGGATTTCAGCCTCCATAAAGGTGTGGAGTCGATGCAGCGCTAGGCTAACATAGACGCTCTCTGCAGCTTTAACAGGGCGCGCGAGTGCCATCACGCCGAGCATTAGCGGCCTCCGAGGGCTCGGGTTTCTAACGCCGGCTCTTTATAGACGTCCAGATATCGACGTGACACCCAGAGTCGCGCAGGCCCCGGTTTTCATTAGCGCAAAAAAAAAAAGGAGTTTTTCTTCACGAGGATGGAGATATGGATCGGGTTCCTCACTTCCGGCTCCCCGGAGAGCTGCAATGACACTCAGGAGAAGACGCGGCTGAAAGAGATGGAATTAGCCGCTGGAGTTTGGAGACATCCGCCGATGGAGAAATTAGTTATCGATCGGAGGAGGCTGGTTAGCACTGCGCCATGCAGATTTAATTTAATAAGGGAGGCTTTATACGGGGAAGGAGGGAGAAAGAAAGAGATCTTCAGGTATACACTGCATCACTTCAGCTAGAATACCTGCTCCTTATCAGAGTCCAGAAAACAGAGATAAACTAACAGAGTGAGACAGAGTGAGACATAGTGAGACAAAGTGAGACAAAGTAAGACAGACAGACAAAGAGAAAGATAAAGAGAGAGAGAGAGAGAAACAGACATATAGATACAGACAGACAGAGAGAGAGACAGATACAGACGGACAGATACAGATTGAAAGAGAGAGACAGACAAAGACAGATACAGACAGAGACAGACAGACCCTTGTGAGGTCTGTTCCGAGTGGAACCTGTGCTGGAAAACCTCTGTCTGACCCTGACTACTGTACTATAACTCAGTTTCAGTGTGATACTGATCCTCTTACAGCCTCGGCCCTTTACCATGAGATGCATGTAGAACATCCAGTGCTCTAATACAAGATACACAAAAGCAGTCAAATGAATGATCAAGGCATACAACGTTGCACAACCTATCGAGCAGCAGCTGGCCGAACGACTACACAACCTCTCGATCACGCAACCGACAGCGATCTGTTTTATCCACCACAACAAACATACCATACGCACATACGTCTATACCTACCTACTACCTCAAAGACCTGATCCACATCCTTTACCCAACTAATCAATAAATCTCTGAGCCCTTACTCACGAGTCACCTGTCTTCAGAATATCATATCCTTTCCAAAGAACGTTTCACTAAAATATATTCAAGTTTCATTTCTATAGTATTGTCCCTTGGGAACATAATGAAATGTGAGGGGTGCACTTACTTTTGTAAGATACTGTACATTATATATATATATATAAAAGATGCAGTATACTGCAACATAATGCAGTATATGTACAGCATGTAATGTATAAATGTATATATGTACAGTGTATAAATATAAAGTCTGTAGCAGTGCAGAGACGTGTGGAGATTGTTGAGAAGTAGATGTTCTAAGGCTGTGGCTGTGAAACAGAAATGTGCAGATACTGTTGTAAACAAAACAAAATGTGCAAGCTGAATAAACAAGTCCACTATACATATATACATGAGTGTGAAATTAAAGGCAGAATGTACAGTAAGGTGTATATACAGTATATATATAAAGATACACGTGAATAAGATAGTGATGTATGTGAGGTACAGTATGTGTGGAGAACAAGGAGATGAAAATATAGTGTGTAATATGTACATTATGTATAATTGTACAGAAGTTTTACAGTGTTTATACAGTGTTTATACAGTGTTTATACAGTGATCTAACGGTGTAGTGTAGAGTTCAGTAGTGTGATGGTGATGGTGATGGTGATGGTGAAGGTGATGGTGAAGGTGATGGTGATGGTGGATGGAAAAAAGCCGGCCCTAAAGCTGCTGGTTCTGGTGCGTATGTTCCTGTATCTCCTTCTTGATGGAAGGAGGTTAAACAGTGTGACTGGGATGTGAAGAGTCCTTGATGATGTTGTGAGCTCTGCACAGAGCTGCTGTTACGTTCACACACAGTGAAGCCTCCGTACCATACGGTGATGGAGTTGGTCAGGATGTTCTCGATGATGCAGTGGTAGAAACTCATTAAAATCCCTGAGGACAGATGAGCTTTCTTAAGACTCCTCGAGAAGTACAGGTGTTGTGTCCTCCTAACCAGAGCTGAAGTGTTCTGGAGCTAGATAATCCAACCTGGTTGTTGTTTGGGGGGGGGCGGGTAGGTAGGTAGATAGATAGATAGATAGATAGATAGATAGATAGATAGATAGATAGATAGAGAGAGAGAGAGAGAGAGAGAGAGAGAGAGAGAGAGAGAGAGAGAGAGGTGAAGAGAGGTAAAGGTAAAGTCATTAATGTCAGCTGTGGGCTTTTAATAAGAGCGCTGTGTGCACGTACTCGTTGTGTCTCCGGTGGAGCGTCTGTGCTGAGGTGGGTTTGTTAGCGCTCCAGCTGCAGAGCCGCGACGTGGCGTGATGCGGCGTGTGTTGTGTTGCCATGGTGTGTTGCGCAGCGCTCGCTCTCCCCCGACCCCCAGACAGCCGCTCAATTAAAACACAGTGACTGCGGCGCCTCTTCTCATGTCAACAGCGTATAATTGTTTTCTGAAATGTTGCTAACTCCCAGCGCCGCCTCCCTCCTCCTCCTCCTCCTCCTCCTCCTCCTCCTCGCTCTCCAGCTCTGAATAACTCCATTTGAATAACAGATGTTTATTTGCTAGGCAAGGTCGCTCCCGCAGGATGCTTAGCGCTGCCTCCTGAGCCGCTCCGCTAGCTCTCCGAATAAATAAATAAATAAAGAGGAGGAGAGAGGTGGAGGGGTTCAGGAGGTCCACCTCCTGCCGCTCTCAGGCTCGGTGAGGTGCGATCGGACAGCGAACGCCGCCAATCACAACCTCTCACACCTCAAACCTGACGAGAGACAACCGCAGAGAGGAAGAGAGAAAAATACAGAAAATATAATTCATACCCAAATTCATAGACTTGTGAGTGGAAGATCTCCTCTAATACAGCTCCAAACCCTACTGAACATCTTCGGGATGAATGTGAACGCTGACTGCATCCCAGGAACCTGCTCACCTTCTCACCTACATCTGTACCTGACTTTACTTCTGAACTACTTTAATCTCCACAAAATCTAGTGGAACATCCTCCGGGATGAGAGGAGCTTATTATAACAGCAAACAAGGGATAAATGTGGAATGAGATGTTCAGCAAGCACATAATTGTGCTTAAAGAGGAGAAAGAAGAGGAGGAGGAGGAGGAAGTAGAGGAGAAGAAAGAAGAAGAGGAGGAGGAAGAAGCAAGAGAAAGTGAAATAAAGGTATAACTATGAGTACTGGATGTAAATATGAAGGGAGTGATACAGAACATTACACCGCTGACAGAAACGATCGCTGAACAAAGGTGAATTTGGATTTTGCTCATGGCATCACTTTACAGTAAAAAACCCATGAACAATTGGTGGTAATTGTGCAGCAGCGGCTGCTTCTCTCACCCGAGAAAAACCCCTCTGTAAAAATCTATAGACAGCCTGGAGGCATTCGTCCCCTCGCTGTCCTGCTCTTTTACCTGAGACGAGTCAGATGCTCAACCGCAACTACAACTACACACCAAAACACCTCGGGGACTCAGAGCCCGGAACGAAAGAAAACAAAAAAATATGCAGCGTGGAAAAAAAACCAAAAAAGAACGGAGGACCCTTTGCAGGGACCGAAGGGAACTGCGCTCATGTCTGAGAGAGTCAGAAAGCAGGCCCTGAGGTCAGACGAGGCCTTGGCCATCTGAATCAGAGCGCTTCATAAAGATTTCAGCTCTGTGGCTGAGGGCGATACACTCCCGAGTCACTGATCGTCGTCCGCCGGGGGACACGCGCATCCACACTGAGGCGGCGCTCGGCTTTTAATTAGCGTAAACACTGAGCGCGCGGTGTTTACGCGGACACGTCGCGTCACCCTGCAAACCGAGCTAAAAAAAATAGCGCAGGAAATAAAAGGGAAAGGCCATTTTCAAGTAAGAATCCGAGTGAGTGAGATCTCAATAACCGGACCGTCATATCTCTGAAAATAAAAATCATTCTGTGGGTTTTTATAATGATTTATTAACAAATAATTGATGGACGCCATCAAAACACACATTAAACATTCACACTTCACACAGTGTGTTCTCGCTTGCGGGACCCAAGGGCCAAAAAGCCCCTCATTACTCCTAATACCTTTTAGCAATCAAGATGAAACGGCATTAAAAAAAACACTCATCAGTGCAAAACGGGTAAACTTTATTAAACTTCATTAAAGTCAAACTCCTGGAGCTCGTGTGTAATGGTCACTCTCGGTGGAGGCAGCGCTCGGCAAATCATCTCAAAGGCTTTTTTTTTCGCGCCTAATGGCCGCCTAATTTATGCTTTGATGTCGTGTGAGTGTAGCCGTCTCTGGCTAAGGGCCCTGTTTACTCGGTTTATGAGGCCTAAATCATCTTCGTACCCACAGACCTTTAACTAACAATTAACAAGAGCGGACAACAAGAGTGCTGGATATGCAGGAGAAGGGGGGAGGGGGTAGAAAGAGATAAACGAAGGAGGGAGGGAGGGGGTCGGGGTGGAGGGGTTGTGCAAATGATCTGAGCAAATGAACATTCTCAGCTTGCAGCACAACAAGGAGGAATCTGTGGCGGGAACGATCCGGACTCTCGGCTTTATTTGCCTCTGTAATTTACTTAATTTAATGCATTTTCCTCCAGAGTGCTCTCCGGCTCTGCTCTTACTGAGGCTGCATGTCCTGCGTGTTGCCCCTGCCTTCCATCAGCACCACGTCCTGCTGGGTTTAATTTGCAATAAAGGAAAACGCCGGTCCCTAACCACTTGGCAAATACCTCACTCTTTGTCCTGAGATGAATCGTGAGGTTTATGAGACTTGCTTGTTTCTACCAGACAAGAACTTTCAATTCCTATCTCTGCAATCCCTGCACCAAACTCTCCTTATTTGGACCTCACGTACGCCTCCTTTTTTTAACGGCTGCGGAGTGGACTGAAGCCGGCGGGGAGCGTCCGGCCACTAGGCACTTGGTGAAGAAATGATTTCTGGGAGATGAGTGAACGCCTGCCCACCACCACCACCGCCGCTGCTGCTGCTTAAGTATCGGGCAAGCCGCCTTCGCTGGCAATTAGACGTCCCAGAACTCCAGGCCGCGAGGAGGTAATTAACCATTAGCAGATCATTGCAACACTTCCGAGCGCAACCTTCACCACCGCAATCACCGCGGTACGGTCAGTGAAATGGCTGCTTGCCACTGCTCGGGCCTATCGGCTTCTTAAAGCGGGGCATGCGGCTCTAATCGCCGCCTTTCAATGGTAATTTAGTTCACCGGGCCG
>JBCEWE010000862.1:42500-60107 GCA_039877035.1 Silurus lanzhouensis
GAGTGTGATGAGAGAGTGTAATAAGAGTGAGATGAGAATGAGAGTGAGAATGAGTGTGTAATAAGAGTGAGATGAGAATGAGAGTGTGATGAGAGTGTAATAAGAGTGAGATGAGAATGAGAGTGAGAATGAGTGTGTAATAAGAGTGAGATGAGAATGAGAGTGGGGTGAGAATGAGAGTGTGATGAGAGTGAGATGAAAATGGGAGGGTGATGAGAGTAAGATAAGAATGAGAGTGTGATGAGAATGCAAGTGTAATGAGAATGTGATGAGAATAAGAGTGTGATGAGAATGAGAGTGTAATGAGAATGTCATAAGAATGAGAGTGGGATAAGGGTGGGATGAGAATGAGAGCGTGATAAAAATGTGATGAACATTAGTGTGTGAGGTGAATGAGTGTGTGATGAGAATGAGAGTGTGATGAGAATGAGTGTGATTAAATTGTGATTAGAATGAGAGTGTAATGAGAGTGTAATGAGAGTGTGATGAGAATGAGAGTGTGATAAGAGTGTGATTAGAATTTGATGAG
Source organism: Silurus lanzhouensis (assembly GCA_039877035.1). Taxonomy (NCBI): domain Eukaryota; kingdom Metazoa; phylum Chordata; class Actinopteri; order Siluriformes; family Siluridae; genus Silurus; species Silurus lanzhouensis. The sequence goes on from JBCEWE010000862.1 coordinate 43,030, forward strand.
AATAAGAGTGTGATGAGAATGAGTGTGATGAGAATGTGATAAGAATGAGAGTGTAATTAGAATGTGATGAGAATAAAATTAGAATGTGATGAGAATGAGATTGTGATGAAAATGAGAGTGTGATTAAAATGTGATTAGAATGAGAGTGTGATGAGAGTGTGATGTCCCCAGATCAGTTTGTAAAAGTTCACACATGCACACACACACACACACACACACACACACACACACACACACACACACACACACACACACACACACACACACACAGAGTAACATTGTGTTTGTGTGTGTGTGTGTTTGTGTGTGCGCCCTGCCTGACAGCTCCTGGCGCAGTGTAAACACAGGGGAGGTGTTGGACAGGCACTTTTGGACCAGAGTGTTTGTGTGTTTGCCAGTATTCAAATCAGTGGCCTTGACTCTGACTGACACACACACACACACACACACACACACACACACACACACACACACACACACACGTACGTCTGAGCCGAGGGCAGCCCTTGGTGGCCTACAGCAGCAGGTTTCCTGTGGGCCATGCAAATGTCCGAACACAAACGAGGTCAGTCTCATCACTGTAGCTTGCTTTATAAATACTTAATGCGCCGCCGTGGTGTTTTACACGCACGCCGCACGTACGCACACACACACACACACCCCACACACTGACAACCCTATCACTTTATATTTATAGTTGTGTGTTTCCTACACTCCTTTATATCCAATAACACATACTTTTATCCATTTATAGTTAATGCAAAGTGACTTCCTGATGTCTCTCACAACATCCTTGTAGCTGAATGAATCTCCACAAAAGCTAGTGAAACATCTTCCCAGAAGACTGGAGCTGTATATCTGTGAATGGAGACTAAATGTGGAATGGGATGTTTGAAAAGATTCACACACCAATCTTCTGGTCAGGTGTCCACAAACCTTTAGAGTGTAAGAGAGTGTCATTTTGGACTTGCTGCTATTAAGGTGCTCCTGTGTCGAGACCTCCCTCACAGATCTACAGCTCCCTCTGACTTCCCTGTGTTTAAATATATTAAGCAGTAATGATCTGCCCCCTTGGTGAGGTTAACGCTCAAACTTTACAACTTTATATATATACATATTTATTTATTCTGTAAAACCTCTCACATAGATCCTGCATGTAAAGATCTTATCTCATTTCTTATATCAAATTAATCTGGAGGTTTACAAGTCCAATATGGTGATGTACTTTTACACTTTTTAGATCTGTTAGTTCATCATTCACATCATGTTCATATTTACATCCCTGTTAGGAGCAAAACAATAATAAAAAATAGTAATAATCCTGTTGTGTAACACATTCTGGTGTGATGGAGGAAAAGTTGTTGGTCACTGGGGGAGTTTCAGTTTCTATGATATTTATGGCACTCAGTGAACTCATAACAATACTGAGCAATAAACAGCACGACCTCCATGACCTACTGATCGCCTTTAGTACAAAACTCATTCAGCTCAACTGAAACACCTACAGGAGGTCTGTACACACACACACACACACACACACACACACACACACACACACACACACAATCACTGTATCTGTGTATACACGCACACACACAAACACACCATCACTGTATCTGTACATACACACACACATATCACACCATCACTCTATCTGTACACACACACACACACACATACACACATCACACCATCACTGTATCTATGTACACACACACACACACACACACACACAATCACTGTATCTGTGTATACACACGCACACACACAAACACACCATCACTGTATCTGTACACACACACATACACACAACATCACACCATCACTGTATCTATGTATACACACACACACACACACACACACACACACACACAATCGCTGTATTAGTACACACAGACCACCTCACACCATCACTGTATCTGTACACACACACACACACACACACACACACACACACCACACACACACACACACACAATCGCTGTATTAGTACACACAGACCACCTCACACCGTCACTGTATCTGTACACACACACACACACACACACACACACACAATCGCTGTATTAGTACACACAGACCACCTCACACCATCACTGTATCTGTACACACACACGCGCACACACGCGCACACACGCGCACACACGCGCACACACACACACACACACACACACACACACACACACACAATCGCTGTATTAGTACACACAGACCACCTCACACCGTCACTGTATCTGTACACACACACACACACACACACACACACACACACACACACACACACACACACAATCGCTGTATTAGTACACACAGACCACCTCACACCGTCACTGTATCTGTACACACACACACACACACACACACACACACACACACACACACCACACACACAATCGCTGTATTAGTACACACAGACCACCTCACACCGTCACTGTATCTGTACACACACACACACACACACACACACACACACACACACACACACACACATCGCTGTATTAGTACACACAGACCACCTCACACCGTCACTGTATCTGTACACACACACACGCACACACACACACACACACACACACACACACACACACACACACACACACACACACAGTATCTGACAGAAGTAAGTACACCCCTCACATTTCAGCAGTCATTTTAGTATCTTCTCAATAAACACAACTATAGCACTAAAACTTGGATATATTTTAGATCAGGGGTCACCACCCTTTTTGACACTGAAAGCTACTTCTTGGGTACTGATTAATGTGAATGACTACCAGTTTGATACACACTTCTGAAACAACAAATTTGCTCAATTTACCTTTTATTATATGTTATTAATAATAATTAATGATATTCATCTATATCTAGTCATCTATATTTTAATATTGTCACACCAATGCAAGTGTGATTTTGTCAGGGATCCACCAGCCACGCCTTCCTCCAAGGCTCTAACTCAGCCTCTCCCTGCTCTAATCACCTACACCTGTTCCCATTACCTTTCCCCTTTATAAGTTCCCAATTCCACCTCACTCACGTTCGAATATACTCGTTGCCATGAGAGATCTACCGAACTTCCTACCACTAGTATTCCCCGTACTTCCATGCTCCTGGCTCTGCTTCAGAGGAAGCGCTCAAGATAGTTTTGCCTTTAACGGGTCACATTGGCGATCATCCCTGGACTACCTGCATTACGGTTTCTACTCACATTACGGTTTCTACCCGCATTACGGTTTCTACCTGCTCTCTGGTTCGTACTTCTCCCCAAGCCTCTGCCTTATATATGTTCAGACTAAATAAAGAAAAGGTGTTTAACCATACTCCGGTTTCCGACTCTTGGTCTATCCGTGACCGATTTAAAAATGAATAGCAACAAAAACAATTAGATGCAGCTCACTGGTAAGTGGTGCTATAGTGAGCTATTTTTAGAAAAAGGCCTGTGGGCGATTCTTGTGGCACCATGTTGGTGACCCCTGTTTTAGAGTGTCAGTGTGCAGGTTGTGTATCAGTACTGATTTACTGTCCTCTAAAAATCACAACATACACACATTATTATCTAAATAACTGTAACTAAAGTGAGTCCACCCTCAGTGAACATGTCAAACTGTTTAAAGTGTGAATATTGTGTGTGTGAGCACCATCATTATCCAGCACTGCTTTACTCCTCCCGGGTGTGGAATTCAGCAGAGCTGCACAGGTTGTTGCTGGGATCCTCTTCCACTCCTCCATAATGACATCACAGAGCTGAAGTTCAGATGATGGAGGAGAGGACAGAAGGAGATGATTTGGGAGATGTTGGAGATGATTGAGGAAGGAGATGATGTGGGAGATGAAGATGATGGAGAGAGGAGATGATGGAGGACAGGACAGAAGGAGATGATTTGGGAGATGTTGGAGATGATTGAGGAAGGAGATGATGTGGGAGATGAAGATGATGGAGAGAGGAGATGATGGAGGACAGGACAGAAGGAGATGATTTGGGAGATGTTGGAGATGATTGAGGAAGGAGATGATGTGGGAGATGAAGATGATAGAGAGAGGAGATGATGGAGGATAGGACAGAAGGAAATGATGTGGGAGATAATAATAATAATAATAACAATAATAATAATAATAATAATAATAATAATAACCTTTAGGGAGTGCGTGATGAGGGTGTGGACGGTATAATGGACGTTAATGTTATTTACTTATCCTGTCGCCCCTGCTCTGATTTAAAGAGAGAGAGAGAGAGAGAGAGAGAGAGAGAGAGAGAGAGAGAGAGAGAGAGCGAGAGAGAGAGTGAGTATGTGTGTGTGTGTGTGGGCGCGTGTTTCCTTCTAGCAGCGTAGTTTGGTGCAAAGCTGATCGTGAATGACGTGGAGTTCCTCAGGGTTCATGTATGAGGCCGCTTGCATTTTAATGATGCTGCTGGAGATTACACACGGAGTTTCTCCACCTTCTGTTTGAGGAGGCCCCACAGGTGCTCAATAGGGTTCAGGTCTGGAGACTTGGCCACTCCATCAACTTCAGCTTCAGCAGTTTTAGCTTGGTGGTGTGTTTGGGGTCATTATTATGTTGTAAAACTGCCGTTCAGCCCAGTTTCTGAAGGAAGAGCATCATGTTCTGCTTCAGAATTTCACAGTACATGTTGGAATCCATGAAAGTCTAGCTCTTCAGTACCAGCAGCACTCATGCAGCCCCAGACCATGATGCTGCCACCACCATGCTTGACTGAAGGCAACACACAATTTTCCTGGTGCTCCTCACCAGGGTGTCGCTACACATGCTGGGCATCATCTAAACCAAACAAGTTTATCTCAGTCTCATCAGACCACAGGACATGTTTCTAGTAAATCATGCTCTTCAACAGGTTCTTCAGCAAACTGTTTGAGGGGTTTTTTTGTGAGCAGCTTCAGAAGAGGCTCCTTCTGGGACGACGGTCTGCAGACCAACTTGTTGCGGTGTGTGGTGTACGGTCTGAGCACTGACGAGTGGATCTTCTGCTTCTGCAACCTCTAAAGCAGTGCTGCAGCGCTCATGTGTCTTTTTTTTAAGTCAGCCCCTTACGCACAGCACAAGGACTCGACTTCTCTAATGGACCCTTGTGAGGTCTGTTCTGAGCGGAACTGAGTGGTGTAGGAAAACCTCTGTATGACCCTGAACACTGTACTGTAACTCAGTTTGAGGGTGATACTGATCTTCTAACAGCCTCAGCATCTTTATGGAGAGCAACAATTTTAATTCTCATATCCTCAGAGACTCTTCACCATGAGGTCCATGTAGAACATCCAGTGGTCAGTGTGAGAGAATCGACTCAAAGCACCAGATTGTAACTGTAAGATACACAAATTGCTCTGGTTCTGTCAAGCAGCAAAAACATGAACATGATGAATAGAACATGTGGATTTGCAGGTTTACACCACGTACAGCTGTTATCACTGAGGGTGGACTCACTTTAGTTACACTTATTTAGATAATAATGTGTGTATGTTGTGATTTTTAGAGGACAGTAAATCAGTACTGATACACAACCTGCACACTGACACTCTAAAACATAAACCCAGAAGTAATGTTTACAAGGTCATTGTAAGGTTATAAGAATAAAATATATGGCTTTAAACTCGTCCGTTTTCAACCTTTTTTTTTTAAATCCCTCCAAAAGTCAGTGTCCAGGAGGCAGTGAGTTTGAATCTTCTCAAAAAAACCCTCATAATTTACCTAATAAACAAATATGAATAAATCAATTGATAATAAAAGTGAATTAATATCACCAAATATCACCAATTCAGATAAATACAAAGGAGATGATGTGGGAGATGAAGATGATGGAGAGAGGAGATGATGGAGGACAGGACAGAAGGAGATGATTTGGGAGATGTTGGAGATGATTGAGGAAGGAGATGATGTGGGAGATGAAGATGATGGAGAGAGGAGATGATGGAGGACAGGACAGAAGGAGATGATTTGGGAGATGTTGGAGATGATTGAGGAAGGAGATGATGTGGGAGATGAAGATGATAGAGAGAGGAGATGATGGAGGATAGGACAGAAGGAAATGATGTGGGAGATAATAATAATAATAATAATAATAACCTTTAGGGAGTGCGTGATGAGGGTGTGGACGGTATAATGGACGTTAATGTTATTTACTTATCCTGTCGCCCCTGCTCTGATTTAAAGAGAGAGAGAGAGAGAGAGAGAGAGAGAGAGAGAGAGAGAGAGAGAGAGAGAGAGAGAGCGAGAGAGAGAGTGAGTATGTGTGTGTGTGTGTGGGCGCGTGTTTCCTTCTAGCAGCGTAGTTTGGTGCAAAGCTGATCGTGAATGACGTGGAGTTCCTCAGGGTTCATGTATGAGGCCGCTTGCATTTTAATGATGCACTGGTGGGCAGTGGAGAGAGATGGAAAGAGAAAGAGATGGAGAGAGATGGAGAGAGAGAGAGATGGAGAAATAACACTTCTTGTCCTCGTCAATACCGTTGTAGTGATCCTGACCTCTCCTGAGGACTTCCTCTCAGCCGGCAGGTGTGTAATACGGTTAGTTAGAAAGGCTAATCCACTTAGCCGCGATAGCTAATAGATTCGTTGGGTGAGGAGGAGCAGTTTGTGCTCTCGAACAATCAAGGAGCAAAAGGTCAAGGCTGGAACGTCAAGGAGTTCTGATTCTGTACCAGGAAAGAAAAGAGAGCTGTGTGTGTGTGTGTGTGTGTGTGTGTGTGTGTGTGTGTGTGTGTGTGTGTGTGTTAACCCACCTTAACCCAATCCCCATCAACCCCCTGCCACCCACTGAGCTGTTTTATGAGAGTGTGTAAGTGGAGGAAGGGGCAGGAGGTGTGGGGGGCGGAGGCAGAAGGCTCCTTAACAAGCCCCAAAAAGCGATAAGAGCTGGCGTGTTCCCCCCCGGCTTGTTAGAACTGATTTCTCTGCATTTAACGCAGCTTCTTCATTTCCTATTGTCTTCCCAAACCATGCCGGTGCCGCTCTCTACGGGCCGAGGAGACTCCGCACCGCACAGCGCCGCTCCCAACAGCCACGGCCCCCCAACACACACACACACACACACACACACACACACCGCTGAGGAGAAGGAGGAGGAAAGTGCTGACGTTCCTGCACTGCCGTATTCAGGACAGATACGAGAACGTTACTCTTCTGCAGTCACCACTGAGAACTAGGCGTCCAGAAAACGTGACGAGAAGTCATAGTTACACATTTACTATCGATTAGAAGAACGCTTCCTAAAGACGTGAGACGACGCCCAGAGGCCGCCGGAGCTCGGAAAACTTTCTCAGCACTTTCACGTGCCTGCGGATTTTTCTTACGTCTTTGTGACTTCAGGGTTTCTGAATGGCCTCGTGTATAAAATGCGATAACGATTTACGTTTAAAATAAACACTTCTACGCGCTGATCGTGCTTTAAGCTCCGCCCACTTCACCATCACTGGAAGCTTGTTTCCTGAAATACACATATTTACACATATGTTCCCCTATACATATTTAATCGCATTATCTCTGCCTTTTACTGTAACGCAATCTCTCTCTTAAACACACACACACACACACACACGCGCGCGCGCGCATGCGAATAAATTTGAACTCCTTTCACACGAGTTCATGTTGCATGGCTGTTTTTTTTAATTAACCCAGAGAGAGTTGAGTCGAGGTCAACAATCACATCCCACCGTGAACACTCAACACACGCTTCTATTAACTCCGTTTAAACACCTCACGGAAAAAGGGAAAGAGAGAGAGAGAGAGAGAGAGAGAGAGAGAGAGAGAGAGAGAGAGAGAGAGAGAAAGTAATAGAGGAAAAAGGGACTAAGAGTGAAAGTAGAACACTAATGACACTACTCTGCTGCTCAGCTTTAGTTCACTGGTTTAGTTCACTGGCTGTTTGGTGGTGAATGGTGCAGTGTTTGGTGGTGAATGGCGAAGTGTTTGGTGGTAAAGTGTTTGGTGGTGAATGGTGAGGTGTTTGGTGTTAAATGGTAAAGTGTTTGGTGGTGAATGGTGAAGTGTTTGGTGGTAAATGGTGGTGAATAGTGCAGTGTTTGGTGGTGAATGGTGCAGTGTTTGGTGGTAAATGGTAAAGTGTTTGGTGGTAAATGGTGTTGAATGGTGAGGTGTTTGGTGTTAAATGGTAAAGTGTTTGGTGGTGAATGGTGAAGTGTTTGGTGGTGAATGGCAAAGTGTTTGGTGGTGAAGTGTTTGGTGGTGAATGGTGAGGTGTTTGGTGTTAAATGGTAAAGTGTTTGGTGGTGAATGGTGAAGTGTTTGGTGGTGAATGGTGGTGAGTGGTGAAGTGTTTGGTGGTGAATGGTGCAGTGTTTGGTGGTGAATGGTGCAGTGTTTGGTGGTGAATGGTGCAGTGTTTGGTGGTGAATGGTGAGGTGTTTGGTGGTAAAGGGTGAAGTGTTTGGTGGTAAATGGTGTTGAATGGTGAGGTGTTTGGTGTTAAATGGTAAAGTGTTTGGTGGTGAATGGTGGTGAATGGTGAAGTGTTTGGTGGTGAATGGTGAAGTGTTTGGTGGTGAATGGTGCAGTGTTTGGTGTTGAATGGTGAAGTTTTAGGTGGTGAATGGTGAGGTGTTTGGTGGTAAATGGTGTTGAATGGTGAAGTGTTTGGTGGTGAATGGTAAGGTGTTTGGTGGTGAATGGTGAAGTGTTTGGCAGCAAATGGTGGTGAATGGTGAAGTGTTTGGTGGTGAATGGTGAAGTGTTTGGTGGTGAACGGTGCAGTGTTTTGTGGTGAACGGTGCAGTGTTTGGCAGTGAACGGTGGGGTGTTTGGCGGCGAATGGTGCGGTGCTTGGCGGCGAATGGCCAAGTGTTTGGTGGCGAATGGCCAAGCGTTTGGCGGTGAATGGTGAGGTGAATGGTGGTGAATGGTGCAGTGTTTGGTGGTGAACGGTGCAACGTTTGGTGGTGAATGGTGCAGTGTTTGTGGCGAATGGTGCGGTGTTTGGTGGTGAATGGTGAAGTGTTTGGTGGTAAATGGTGGTGAATGGGGCGGTGTTTGGTGGTTAATGGTGAAGTGTTTGGTGGTAAATGGGGCGATGTTTGGTGGTGAATGGTGAAGTGTTTGGTGGTGAATGGTGGTGAATGGTGCAGTGTTTGGCGGTGAATGGCCAAGCGTTTGGTGGTGAATGGTGCGGTGTTTGGTGGTGAATGCTGAAGTGTTTGGTGGTGAATGGTGGTGAATGGTGCGGCGCTTGGTGGTGAATGGTGAAGTGTTTGGTGGTGAATGGTGGTGAATGGTGCGGCGTTTGTCGGCGAATGGTGCGACGTTTGGTGGTGAATGGTGCGGTGTTTGGTGGTGAATGGTGCGGTGTTTGGCGGTGAATGGCGCGGTGTTTGGTGGCGAATGGTAAAGTGTTTGGTGGTGAATGGTGTGGTGTTTGATGGTGAATGGTCAAGTGTTTGGTGGTGAATGGTGAGGTTTTTGGTGGTGAATGGTGCGGTGTTTGGTGGTGAATGGTGAAGTGTTAGGTGGTGAATGGTGAGGTGTTTGGTGTTGAATGGTGAAGTGTTTGGTGGCGAATGGTGGTGAATGGTGCGGTGTTTGGTGGTGAATGGCGCAGTGTTTGGTGGTGAATGGTGCGGTGTTTGGTGGTGAATGGTGAAGTGTTTGGCGGTGAATGGTGTGGTGTTTGGTGGTGAATGGCCAAGCGTTTGGTGGTGAAAGGTGCGGTGTTTGGTGGTGAATAGTGGTGTGTTTGGTGGTGAATGGTGTGGTGCTTGGTGGTGAAGTGTTTGGTGGTAAATAGTAGTGAATGGTGAAGTGTTTGGTGGTGAATGGTGAGGTGTTTGGTGTTGAATGGTGAAGTGTTTGGTAGTAAATGGTGGTGAAGGGTGAAGTGTTTGGTGGCAAATGGTGGTGAATGGCGAAGTGTTTGGTGGCAAATGGTGAAGTGTTTGGTGGCAAATGGTGGTGAATGGTGCAGCGTTTGGTGGCGAATGATGAGGTGTTTGGTGGTGAATGGTGAAGTGTTTGGTGGTGAATGGTGAAGTGTTTGGTGGTGAATGGTGAAGTGTTTGGTGGTAAATGGTGGTGAGCGGTGAAGTGTTTGGTGGTGAATGGTGAAGTGTTTGGTGGTGAATGGTGCAGTGTTTGGTGGTGAATGGTGCAGTGTTTGGTGGTGAATGGTGCAGTGTTTGGTGGTGAATGGTGAGGTGTTTGGTGGTAAAGGGTGAAGTGTTTGGTGGTAAATGGTGTTGAATGGTGAGGTGTTTGGTGTTAAATGGTAAAGTGTTTGGTGGTGAATGGTGGTGAATGGTGAAGTGTTAGGTGGTGAATGGTGGTGAATGGTGCAGTGTTTGGTGTTGAATGGTGAAGTTTTAGGTGGTGAATGGTGAGGTGTTTGGTGGTAAATGGTGTTGAATGGTGAAGTGTTTGGTGGTGAATGGTAAGATGTTTGGTGGTGAATGGTGAAGTGTTTGGCGGCAAATGGTGGTGAATGGTGAAGTGTTTGGTGGTGAATGGTGAAGTGTTTGGTGGTGAATGGTGCAGTGTTTTGTGGTGAACGGTGCAGTGTTTGGCAGTGAACGGTGGGGTGTTTGGCGGCGAATGGTGCTGTGCTTGGCGGCGAATGGCCAAGTGTTTGGTGGCGAATGGCCAAGCGTTTGGCGGTGAATGGTGAGGTGTTTGGTGGTGAATGGTGCAGTGTTTGGTGGTGAATGGTGCGGTGTTTGGTGGTGAACGGTGCAACGTTTGGTGGTGAATGGTGCAGTGTTTGTGGCGAATGGTGCGGTGTTTGGTGGTGAATGGTGAAGTGTTTGGTGGTAAATGGTGGTGAATGGGGCGGTGTTTGGTGGTTAATGGTGAAGTGTTTGGTGGTAAATGGGGCGATGTTTGGTGGTGAATGGTGAAGTGTTTGGTGGTGAATGGTGGTGAATGGTGCAGTGTTTGGCGGTGAATGGCCAAGCGTTTGGTGGTGAATGGTGCGGTGTTTGGTGGTGAATGGTGGTGAATGGTGCGGCGCTTGGTGGTGAATGGTGAAGTGTTTGGTGGTGAATGGTGGTGAATGGTGCGGCGTTTGTCGGTGAATGGTGCGACGTTTGGTGGTGAATGGTGCGGTGTTTGGTGGTGAGTGGTCAAGTGTTTGGTGGTGAATGGTGCGGTGTTTGGTGGTGAATGGCGCGGTGTTTGGTGGCGAATGGTAAAGTGTTTGGTGGTGAATGGTGTGGTGTTTGATGGTGAATGGTCAAGTGTTTGGTGGTGAATGGTGAGGTTTTTGGTGGTGAATGGTGCGGTGTTTGGTGGTGAATGGTGAAGTGTTAGGTGGTGAATGGTGAGGTGTTTGGTGTTGAATGGTGAAGTGTTTGGTGGCGAATGGTGGTGAATGGTGCGGTGTTTGGTGGTGAATGGCGCAGTGTTTGGTGGTGAATGGTGCGGTGTTTGGTGGTGAATGGTGAAGTGTTTGGCGGTGAATGGTGTGGTGTTTGGTGGTGAATGGCCAAGCGTTTGGTGGTGAAAGGTGCGGTGTTTGGTGGTGAATAGTGGTGTGTTTGGTGGTGAATGGTGTGGTGCTTGGTGGTGAAGTGTTTGGTGGTAAATAGTAGTGAATGGTGAAGTGTTTGGTGGTGAATGGTGAGGTGTTTGGTGTTGAATGGTGAAGTGTTTGGTAGTAAATGGTGGTGAAGGGTGAAGTGTTTGGTGGCAAATGGTGGTGAATGGCGAAGTGTTTGGTGGCAAATGGTGAAGTGTTTGGTGGCAAATGGTGGTGAATGGTGCAGCGTTTGGTGGTGAATGATGAGGTGTTTGGTGGTGAATGGTGAAGTGTTTGGTGGTGAATGGTGAAGTGTTTGGTGGTGAATGGTGAAGTGTTTGGTGGTAAATGGTGGTGAGTGGTGAAGTGTTTGGTGGTGAATGGTGAAGTGTTTGGTGGCGAATGGTGCAGTGTTTGGTGGTGAATGGTGCAGTGTTTGGTGGTGAATGGTGAGGTGTTTGGTGGTAAAGGGTGAAGTGTTTGGTGGTAAATGGTGTTGAATGGTGAGGTGTTTGGTGTTAAATGGTAAAGTGTTTGGTGGTGAATGGTGAAGTGTTTGGTGGTGAATGGTGAAGTGTTAGGTGGTGAATGGTGGTGAATGGTGCAGTGTTTGGTGTTGAATGGTGAAGTTTTAGGTGGTGAATGGTGAGGTGTTTGGTGGTAAATGGTGTTGAATGGTGAAGTGTTTGGTGGTGAATGGTAAGGTGTTTGGTGGTGAATGGTGAAGTGTTTGGCGGCAAATGGTGGTGAATGGTGAAGTGTTTGGTGGTGAATGGTGAAGTGTTTGGTGGTGAACGGTGCAGTGTTTTGTGGTGAACGGTGCAGTGTTTGGCAGTGAACGGTGGGGTGTTTGGCGGCGAATGGTGCTGTGCTTGGCGGCGAATGGCCAAGTGTTTGGTGGCGAATGGCCAAGCGTTTGGCGGTGAATGGTGAGGTGGTGAATGGTGCAGTGTTTGGTGGTGAATGGTGCGGTGTTTGGTGGTGAACGGTGCAACGTTTGGTGGTGAATGGTGCAGTGTTTGTGGCGAATGGTGCGGTGTTTGGTGGTGAATGGTGAAGTGTTTGGTGGTAAATGGTGGTGAATGGGGCGGTGTTTGGTGGTTAATGGTGAAGTGTTTGGTGGTAAATGGGGCGATGTTTGGTGGTGAATGGTGAAGTGTTTGGTGGTGAATGGTGGTGAATGGTGCAGTGTTTGGCGGTGAATGGCCAAGCGTTTGGTGGTGAATGGTGCGGTGTTTGGTGGTGAATGGTGAAGTGTTTGGTGGTGAATGGTGGTGAATGGTGCGGCGCTTGGTGGTGAATGGTGAAGTGTTTGGTGGTGAATGGTGGTGAATGGTGCGGCGTTTGTCGGTGAATGGTGCGACGTTTGGTGGTGAATGGTGCGGTGTTTGGTGGTGAGTGGTCAAGTGTTTGGTGATGAATGGTGCGGTGTTTGGCGGTGAATGGCGCGGTGTTTGGTGGCGAATGGTAAAGTGTTTGGTGGTGAATGGTGTGGTGTTTGATGGTGAATGGCCAAGTGTTTGGTGGTGAATGGTGAGGTTTTTGGTGGTGAATGGTGCGGTGTTTGGTGGTGAATGGTGAAGTGTTAGGTGGTGAATGGTGAGGTGTTTGGTGTTGAATGGTGAAGTGTTTGGTGGCGAATGGTGGTGAATGGTGCGGTGTTTGGTGGTGAATGGCGCAGTGTTTGGTGGTGAATGGCGCAGTGCTTGGTGGTGAATGGTGCGGTGTTTGGTGGTGAATGGTGAAGTGTTTGGCGGTGAATGGTGTGGTGTTTGGTGGTGAATGGGCAAGCGTTTGGTGGTGAAAGGTGTGGTGTTTGGTGGTGAATAGTGGTGTGTTTGGTGGTGAATGGTGTGGTGCTTGGTGGTGAAGTGTTTGGTGGTAAATAGTAGTGAATGGTGAAGTGTTTGGTGGTGAATGGTGAGGTGTTTGGTGTTGAATGGTGAAGTGTTTGGTAGTAAATGGTGGTGAAGGGTGAAGTGTTTGGTGGCAAATGGTGGTGAATGGCGAAGTGTTTGGTGGCAAATGGTGAAGTGTTTGGTGGCAAATGGTGAAGTGTTTGGTGGCAAATGGTGGTGAATGGTGCAGCGTTTGGTGGTGAATGATGAGGTGTTTGGTGGTGAATGGTGAAGTGTTTGGTGGTGAATGGTGAAGTGTTTGGTGGTGAATGGTGCAGTGTTTGGTGGTGAATGGTGCGGTGTTTGGTGGTGAATGGTGCGGTGTATGGTGGTGAATGGTGCGGTGTTTGGTGGTGAATGGTGCGGTGTTTGGTGGTGAATGGTGTGGTGTTTGGTGGTGAATGGTGCGGTGTTTGGCGGTGAATGGTGCGGTGTTTGCTGGTGAATAGTGCGGTGTTTGCTGGTGAATGGTGCGGTGTTTGCTGGTGAATGGTGCGGTGTTTGGTGGTAAATACTGGGGTGTTTGGAGGTGAATGGTGTGGTGTTTGGTGGTTCGTGAGGTACTCACAAGTCCTGTGTGTCCTCAACCTCCTTCAGCTGCTCCTTCACCGCTCTGTAGTTGGTCTGAATCAGACGCAGACGATCGTGACGCTTCACATGAGCTCGCCTTAACTCCTGGTTTTCGGCCGTCTGTAAAACACACACACACACACACACACACACACACACACACACACACACACACACACACACACACACACACACACACACACACACTTTTAAATACTTTTAAATATCCTGCGTTTGCCCTCTGACTCATGGAGGCCTTTCGTGGTATAAATAATGTGGAGTGCTCGTGGTATGTGAAGGTTCTGCTCTCACTAAACCTGCAGTTTAACTTTTTAACTTTTCTACACAAAAAAAACTTTTTTTTTTCTTCAAACACAAAGTGCTCTCTTGCTCTCACTCTCTCTCCTTCTTTCACGCTTGTCTTTCTTTCAGGCTTTCGCTTTACTTTTAGAGCGAGAGACACTGATGAGCGTTTCCACGCCAACCTGGCACCTGAGACATAATTACAGCCTGACATTTCACCGGCCGGCCAACAGGGAGAGGCCGACTCCTCCACTCCTCCACTCGCTCCTTCACTCCAACTTAAATCTCTCAGCAGGGGAGAAGACAAGCACAGGGTGGGGTGGGGGCTTCAATATGAGCAGATCAGGGGCAGATTCACAAGAGGTGGATGGAGAGGGCTTGGGATTGTAAAGGGGAGAGTGGGATGAGGGTCGCATCCCAAATCGTCTAGAAATACTGACCCTTAGATGTTTGAAGTGGATGGTAAGAGGAAGAAAAAAAAAAACTAAAAAAAAAGATTAAGGCCAGACTTTTCAGGGGTGAACATATAGATTTTCCTGACAAGAAGCGCCCTATTATTCTGACCTCAGTGAGGACGAGAGCTGGAAGAGGCAAGTCAGATCTGCTTTCTGCATGAGCGGAGAGAACCCAGATGGAGTAGTGTGAGAGAGAGAGAGAGAGAGAAGAGAGAGAGAGAGAGAGAGAGAGAGAGAGAGTGCTTGTTTACTGCAGCTATGACACGACCGGACCTGCCAGGCGGGAAAAGCAGCGCCCTGAACCCTGTTATTATTAACAAGGACAAAGAGAACAAGCCCCTCCGCCTGTGTGACAAGTATGGATTTACCGCTCAGATATTCACAAGAGGACAGCAGTACAGCTTTCAGAAATAAAAGAGAGAGAGAAAAAGGGAGAAGGAAAAAAAAGACAAGACAGGAAGAAGCGAGAGAGCGTGAGCAGCACTGTGGAGCTCTAATGAACAGCCCCGGATTGATAGGAGAGTGTTTCTCGTCAGAGTGACACGGCGCTAGCCACATCATGGAGTACCGAGGGTCCTCAGAAACGATCGATACACATACACACACACACACACACACACACACACACACACACACACACACACACACACACACACACACACACTAAGTGAGACTTTCAGACACTCTCATTCAATACACACACTTTTTTACATTAAGACTGCAGGTTGATGTAAACGAGCTCGTAATCGTTTGTAGGGAAGGAGTCTTCAGTTTAAACACTTTGGAGTGATCACAGCTGAACCTGGAACTGTTCTGAAAGTTCTCCAACATCATCAGGGCTTTTGTCCCCTAACAGCACAACACAGGAGGGGTTTGTTTCCATCCCCAGGACAGACGTCAGGTCGCTCCTCACTTGATCCTCCACTGGTGTAAAAATCATGTATTATAAAAGCAACGACTGACCAGGCGTGAAAGAGATATACGTGAAGAGGAATCAAGGTCAAAGAGCAAGTGTGTGTGTGTGTGTGTGTGTGTGTGTGTGTGTGTGAGTGACGCAGATGATTAGTTTAGTGGAGCTGGTGGGTCCTGCAGAAGTCTTGCGCCAAAGTAGAACCTCTCCTGCTGTTTCATTGCCTTCACAGACGGCAAAGTGTGTGTGTGTGGTGTGTGTGTGTGTGTGTGTGTGTGTGTGTGTGTGTGTGAGTGTACGTACTAAAAGGAAGAAGGTCAGTGGAAGACAGAAGGGCAACAGCAGTGTGTGTGTGTGTGTGTGTGTGTTGAATGAGTCTCTGGTGCACCACTGAATCTTCTGTAAATGCTCTGGATAACTCCTCCATTAACCCATCAAGTGTAAAGCGTAATACACACTTTAACCTCTTACACACACACACACACACACACACACACACACACACACACACACACACACACACACACACACGCGTTAACAAGCCAGACACTGTCTAATAAACTCCATGAGACTCTGTTCTGTGATTAGAGAGTGTAAAAGTGACAGTTACTACAAGTGGGAATAAAGGTTTTCTGTCTGACTGTCTCTCTCTGTCTCACTGTATGACGGTCTCTCTCTGTCTGACTGACTGTCTCTTTCTGTCTCACTTTCTCTGTTTGACTGTCTCTCTCTGTCTCAATTGTCTCTCTCTCTCTGTCTCACACTGTCTGTCTCTATGTATCCCAGTCTCTTACTACATGTGCCTCACAGTCTCTCTGACTACCTGTGTCACTGTCTCTCTGTCTCCATTTGTGTCTCTGTCTCACAGTCTCTTTTTCTCTGCCTGTGTATGTCTGTTCAATTGTCTTTCTCTCATTTTGTGTCACTATTTTTATTTTTCTCTGTTTCTCTTACTCATATTATTTACTGTCTCTTTCTCTGCATGTGTATTACAATATGTAAAAGACAGAAAGAGAGACAGACAGAAAGAGAGAAAGAAAGAGAGATATGTGGTTACCTTAAGAATCAGTAATTCCTCCAACTGCTGAATTTTCTTTTTAGCTGCTTTACTACTGCTGGGAGAGACAGAGCAGGAACCCTGAGAGAGAGAGAGAGAGAGAGAGAGAGAGAGAGAGAGAGAGAGAGAGAGAGAGAGAGAGAGAGAGAGAGAGAGAAACAATGAGTCAGACAAAGAGAGAAAGACATTGAGAAAGACAGTGAGACACAGAAACAGACAGACAGTGAGACAGACAGTAAGGAAGACAGTGAGACAGACAGACAGTGAGACAGAAAATACAGAAACAGACAGTGAGACAGACATTGAAAAAGACATTGAGAAAGCCAGTGAGACACAGACAGAGAGTGAGACACAGAAACAGACAGACAGTGAGACAGACAGTGAGAAAGACACTGAGACAGACAGACAGACAGACAGACAGT
>JBCEWE010000830.1:0-60085 GCA_039877035.1 Silurus lanzhouensis
GACATCAAACACGAGCACCAGGAAAACAGCGAGTGTGCACCTTACCTTTAGCTCCGGTAGCGCGGACATGCCGGACGATGGAATCTCCGAGAATCACAGTGTCGCGTTTCGTCTCGCGGAGAGGGCGAAGTGGTTCTCGGTCGAGATCTCGAAGGCCTGTAGTGGTGGCGGGGGAGACGTCCTCGACCGGGGCTTTGCTTGTCTCTTCCGCCGCTGCCGCATCCAGGGTCCATGTTGCACCTTTGCCGGAGATGTAGGTGCGCTGGGTCTGGGCAGAGAAACACGCGGAGTTGAGGTGCTGGGAGCGTTGGGTTCAGCCCGGGTGTGTGTGTGTGTGTGTGTGTGTGTGTGTGTGTGTTTACAGTGTTTAATGAAAAACACAGTCATAAGGGATGCACAAGTCAGCTCACTCTTAGTGTCGGTCTCAAGTCCGGATAAATGTGGAGGATTGTGTTATAAAGGACATCCAGCATAAAACATGGCTTTAAGGAGAGGAATGTGGAAGGGGAGATGGTGGTGGATTTTGTTAAAAGGATGGATTTGCTAAATGGCAGTGGTGAACACTTATTTTAAGAAGAAGGAGGATCATAGGGCGATGTATAAGAGTGGAGGAAGGTGCACACAGGTGGACATGTTCTATAGAGGAGATGCAACCTGAAGGAGATTGGAGACAGGAAGGTGATGGCAGGGACAGTGTAGCTAGACAGCATCGGATGGTTGTCTGTAGGATCGTTTTGGAGTGAAGAAGAAGATGAGGAGAGTAAAGACTGAAAGAAGAATAAGATGGTGAAAGAGGATATTAGAGATATTAGAGATATTAGAGATATTAGAGGAGTGCAGGAGTTCTACCTCCCAGATCACATGTACTTGCAGGTGATTGGTGTTTTTAAGGAGTTCTCATGTGACTCCATCGATGATGAAACTGGTGCTGATGGTGTGTGAGGATGGAAAAGTGTTTGCTAATGAAGGTAACAGCTCCATCTCACCAATAACAACCTTAAGGAACTGTTTGAACATGGCCCAGTTACCCAGTAAACTCCATGCAGTGGGTCCAGTAGAATGGGGAGTAATATAAACAGAGACACAGGGTTTTTTTTTTTGGTTTTTTTTTTATGTTTGTTGTTTTATTGTTTTAAAATCTGATTAACAAATGTGAGAAAATTTTTTGTGTCATTTCATCTTTAGGCAATGGTGAAGGTTTGGAGGTGGTTGAAACATACACCTCATATAAAGAATCTAAAAAACAACAAGAAATACATCACACATTTTAACAGCAAGTGTTCAGAATGCAGCCACATCATTATTCACATATATCAGCTAACTACACAAAGCAATCAACGGATAACAAAATTCACACGTATGAAATGATACACGATTACATGTTCATTAGCTAAATGAGATCTAACACACTCGTTCACACACTCGTTCACAGTGAGGTTCTGTAACAGCATGTGCTTTTGAGGAGATACTTACAGTACATGTGTCTGGACTCTAAAGTCTGTTCCCAATGATCCTGACAGGAACAACAATAACTACAAAGGAAGATAAGGAACATACTGTGTGATCTCTAACACTCTCATTTACACACTCGCTCACACACTCATTCACACACTCATTCACACACTCGCTCACACACTCATTCACAAACTCGCTCACACACTCGCTCACACACTCGCTCACACACTCGTTCACAGTGGTTCTGTAAAAGCATCCGCTTTGAAGAGAAACTTACTTCGGTTTGGATTCTGCGGAGGTCCAATAATATTATTGTGCCTGATGTCACCAACATCAATTCTGTTTATTCTGGGAGCATCTCCCATTTCATTTGTCTTTCTGGGTATCCTGAGAGAGAGAGAGAGAGAGGAGAGAGAAGAGAGAGAGAGGTAGAGATGGAACTTAGATTTGCTAGATAATACACATGTACTCAACACACACTTACAAAGCTTTCGCTCAGCAGCTCTCAGTGTCTCTCTGTTTTCAGTTTCATCAATATGTCTGGTAATTGTGTAATCTGAGAGGAACTTTAGCTATTTCTTTAACTGTGTCAGGGCCGAGCATCTTGTTGACAGCGGCTTTGCAGGCGGGGGGGCATTAATGTCTCTGCCACAGTGTGGGGCTTTTTTTGATTAGGCTACGAGTTGAGCTACTAGGTAGGTCACTTTGAGATCTCTCTCAATCACCTTTGGGTTTTTGAGATATTGGGTGTGTGTGTGTGTGTGTGTGTGTGTGTGTGTGTGTGTGTGTGTGTGTGTGTCTGTGTATGTTGGTAGAAGCATGGAAGCACTGGAAAAGGCAAAGGAGGAAAAAGAAAGCTAAGGAGAAGGTTTGCCCCCTTCATGATTTCTTATTTTTTTGCATGTTTGTCACACTTTAATGTTTCAGATCATCAAACTAATTTAAATATTAGTAAATGATACACAAATAAACATTATAAACATACACAAATATTTATTTATTATTGAGGGAAAACAAAACCCAAAACAACATGGCCCTGTGTGAAATACTTCAATTTCTCTTACCACACCCAGGCCTGATTACTGCCACACCTGTTAGCAATAAAAAAATCTCTTAAAATGTTGTCTGTTCAGTGTCTATAGGATCTTTATGATGTGAGTATGTAAGGTACATGGAATGTCTTTGTGTGGACTCACATATCTCTGGTTACTGCGTCTTCTTACCCAATCAGGAACAGTTTTAGGTCAGGTTATTTCCAGTGTGTGTGTATATATACATGTCTGTTATCTGCATTAAACTGAATAAGAACATATGCATCATTCTGTGT
The DNA here is from genome assembly GCA_039877035.1 of Silurus lanzhouensis. Taxonomy (NCBI): domain Eukaryota; kingdom Metazoa; phylum Chordata; class Actinopteri; order Siluriformes; family Siluridae; genus Silurus; species Silurus lanzhouensis. The sequence continues at coordinate 2,783 of JBCEWE010000830.1, forward strand.
GCTGTGTGATTCTTCCCTGATCAGAAAAGACCCCACGGGCATCGTAGTTCATATGGAAAACCTCTCCAAGATTTAAGTGTTTGTTCGGCATGATAAAAATATAACTATCTGAGTAAAGAAAAGGACGTTGTGAATAAATGTATTGCGTTAAAGGTTTTAATTTGTAATAAAAATGAAGAAACAGTGAAGTTTTTTCTTGAGCCATTTAAACTTCTGCATTTTCTTTGTAGAATCTGTACAAAAACACACAATTTGACTTAATTTTAAAACACCAGGAAAACTGTAATGCAGGGAAAATGCACAAGAATCTGTATGCGCTCTGTTATACTGCATGTATTATATGCTGTATAATAATGATGGTTTCTACAGCTGTGGCATCATATTGATGATCTTAAGAGGATGATTGGGACTAAAGGCAGATGATTGGGTGTGAAACGCACGACCCGAAACTGTAAAGAGACAATTAATAACACTGTGCAGATCTATTACGTATTTTATTTATTTATGTACAAAAATAAATAAAATAAAACATCTATTAAACATTATTTAATGTAATAATTTTTCTTGACTTTAGGTGAGAACAAAGAAAGCTGATCTGCTTCAGGCACTTGGTGACGGCTGGAGGAACGGGCTTTGTGAGGTCTTTCTTCCACGATTCTAAAGCGTTCAGAGCGACTGTGGAGCTGCTGGGTGCCAGATCATGAGTGGAATAAACCACTGCGAGCTGCAGCTCCCACGGCAAATCTGCACACAAAATCCATCATAAAATTAGGACTTGCTGAAGCACTTTCCTGTTGATAGAGAACTAAAAAACAGAGAATAAAGATAAAGATTGATAAAGGACTTGTTCAATTGATCCTTTAGTGATACCTTTTTATCCCCTGAACTCAGTTATGCTTTTCACCAGATCCTCCACTGATGCTGCCACGTTCTCCTTAAAGCCATTTTGGCCAAGTCACTGTTTGAGATGGACAAAGAACATGAGTGAAAAACAGAAGAATCCAGAAATAATGTGAGATGATGCTTTAACCCTCTGGAGTCTGAATTGCCGCCGGCGCCCAAACATGCTTTTTTTTCAGATGCCAGCAAAAAGAGCTCAAACTGCTCGGTCAAATTTTTTATAAAAAATGTCAAAGTAATACATCATTTAAATCTGTAAAGGGTCTACTTTTATTTGTGTATGCTCACTATATAAACAAAACGTTGTATTTTTTTTAAATGAATAAAATATTCAGGGTGCTCCATCTGTCGCCTTTGTCATCAAAAAGCGCTGAAACTCGGCCAATAGCTGACACACGGAAATAAAAAATATATCTTTAGACAGCTTAAAGTGTGTAGTTTTAGAATAAGTTGGTGAAATAAAAAACATATGTTTCCAGTTAATATAAATCATGTGAAACCAAGTAGAGGCACAGATTTTCCACCTTAGTACTGTACTTCTCACTGTGATCCTGCTCAGTGATCCACAGCTCATTATGTAATCCACAGCTCATTATGCGACCCATTGTCTACGAAGCTGTCAGTCACAGCATGTCGACGCCTCTTCACATACGGCCTTTCAAAGTAGAAAGTGTTTTTTAAATTTTAAATCAATGTATTGTTTAAGGTGAATGAGCAGACAGGATGATTTTCACATGATTAAAAATAAAAAAAACCTACATTAGAAGCTCTGTTCTCAAAAAGTTTTGGGAAATCATGTTTACTATAGGTTTTTTTTTTGCTTTTTTAAAAACCATGCATAAACCTTATTTTGTCAAATATACAAACAAACACATAAGTTGTTTACATATTATGGTAGCCCAGTTTGTGCTGAATACAGTGTAATAAGCCTTTTGTCAATAATATATTTTAAAAGCAACTAAAAAGAACCAAATGTAAGAGCACGTCAAAATCTCTCAAGGGGTCAAAAATACCAGAGGGTTAAAATCTGCCATGAAGCGCAGGTCCGACAAGTAAAAACCGCCCGTGCTTATTTGCTTAATTGTTTTCGTCCGTGTGGAAACAGAGCAAAAAACCAAAATTACTGCCCGGAAAAAAGTTGTAATGCCTCATATTTCCACTAGAGGGTAGCATTTTACTACTACAAAATGTACATTTTTTTTATTTTGCCTCAAATTTCATTAAAATTACATTTAAACTGTACAAGAGTTTGTTATTATCAATATAATCATCTTTCTAATAATAATAATAAATCTAGCAATGTATCTAGTATCTAATAAAATACTACATATATAAAAATAGGATAGCTATTATAAAATTATAAAATATATAATAGAATATATAAAAGTAACAACGATTTCATTCATTTTATTATTTGCTCAATTATTCATGATTCACTCAGAACACTTTTTCTTTCCCTGCCGTCTCTGTAGACGTCTTCCTCCTCTCCTTCTTATCCTTCGGCCAACAGTAGCTTTATTTCAACCGGTACCCTGTTGGTTAATGATACCTGTGGCGGTCGTTGTTAACCCGGGCCTCGATCGAGCCGGTATGAATTTCTTATTCGTGCTCCGCATATTTGATTTGGCACATGTTTTACGCTGGATGCCCTTCCTAACGCAACCCTTCACATTTATCCGGGCTTGGGACCTGCACTAAGAGTGCACTGGCTTGTGCCTCCCTAATGGCTGGGTTTCCAGTGTAAAATTATATGTGCTGCATAAACCAATTGTAAAATACCAGTTGTTTTTGTACCATAAATTAAACCGGGACAAAATGTTCAGTATTATTTTTTTAATGCAACATATGGGTCATTTATTGGAAATTGTATTGGCCTGAATGCTATAATCAGTAATTTATTGGGTATCCGGATCATAAAATACATTTTGTCAGCAAGTTTTATTCGCATGGCTTTAAAAATCACCATAGCTATGCACTTGAAACCTAGAGTTTGATGTTTCTAATAAGGATATAAGAATTAGAAATATGACATAAACAGATGTTTTCTTATTGTGTTACAGAACATCGAATGAGTAAACGTCCAGAGAGACATGCAAAAGACCCCCATGGGCATCCATGTTATGAACAAGGAAGGTGGAGAAGTTGGACATTTTGATGTCATTGGCATTTATGTTGAAGGAGTAATAATCCTAGACAACATTGGCTTTTCAATTATGTTTTAGGACTTAGCAATATATGTGATCACTGATGATTGGTATTGCTGTTGTTCAGAAGTTTTTAGTAAAAATACTCAAATGTACACTGAACAAAATTATAAATGCAACAGTTTTGTTTTTGCCCCCATTTTTCATAAACTGAACTCAAAGATCTAAGACTTTTTCTATGTACACTAAAGACCTATTTCTTTTTTTACTGTGAGCATCCTGAGACACACCTGTGCACTAATCATGCTGTCTAATCAGCATCTTGATCTGCCACACCTGTGAGGTGGATGATTCTCTCAGCAAAGGAGAAGTGCTCACTAACACACATTTAGACACATTTGTGATCAATATTTGAGAGAAATAGGTCTTTGTTTTAGATCGTTTTGCGTTCAGCTCATAAAAAAATCGGGGCAAAAACAAACGTTTATAATTTTGTATATTTATTGTATTTTTTTTAGTTTAAGGTTTGGAGGTTTTATTCATTGTTCATTATTTTATTCATTGTTGAATCATCAGTCACTTATTTTCTTGATTAATCTTGATTACATTGCTGTGTCTCAAATTCCTCTGGGTAACGTTTCAGTTAAAATAGAGTACTATTGAATATTTAGCTGCCCCCAAAGTGCTACTGTAGAAAAGGAATGTACATTTATTGGACTAGAAACTGGACATTTTGACAGTGGGATTGTTGGAGTGATCTTCTTGGACAGTATTCACTCTGCAGCACAACTGTATGTGTTGTTATAATATGAAGTTGCACTTGGTGGTGAAAATCCTTCCTCCAAAGGGTTTGGACTGAAGAACACAATGTTTTATGTTGGGTCTGTGCATTGTTTATTTATGTCTCCAGTCCATGTTCATTTCTGTATTGTTTTTATTGATAAATATGTGTCAATAAAGTTTTTTTTTTTTTTTATTAATATTTTGATTCATTCCTTGTTGGATATGATATAAAAAAAAACTGCAAACGTTTTTTTTTTTTTTTGTCATTACCAACATGGGTATGTTCTTCTCCATTGTTTATTTATGTCTCCAGTCCATGTTCATTTCTGTATTGTTTTTATTGATACATACACTGTAAAAAATGAAAAGTTGACCTAACTTAAAATGTCAAGGCAACTTGCTGCACAGCTTTTTTGAGTTTACTCAACTTTGGACCAAGTTGTTCACTCAACTCAAATCACATCTCTTTTTTGTTCAGCTAACACAGTTTTTCTAGTTACAATTACTTGTAATTATTTTCCAATGTGTCCCAATAATTTGTTATGTGAACATTTTTCATGAGTTTTATGGACAAAGATGTTTTGTTAGCATTTACACAATGTTATAAAATAAAACTATAACTGCAGACTTTAAGTTTTGTTTGTTTATTATTTTGAATGTCTTGAATACAAACAAGGTCAAACAATAGCCATACCTCCTAACAGAATAAAAAGAAAGTCAAAATAAAAATGTCAATCAATGAAAAAACAAACTTAAGAAAATTGAAAATTCACTTTTAACCTTTTAACGTGTAAAGGCTTTGACTCTATTCCTTAGATTCTTAAAACATTAAAACACCAATCAACATGTAAAATAAAACATTAAAACATAGAATTTCAACACTGGATGGTCTGCCTACCTTTCAACAATGTAACACTGTCAACACTGTCAACACGTACCTTACAAAATACACTGCAAATAATAAAAATTTTCAAACATACAAAATAAATTAGTACAGATATAAATAAAATTTAAATAAAATTTAAATAAAATGCCACAATAAAGAATCTGAAAAGATGAAAAATAAACGCACAATTAAAACAAATTAAATAAAAATGACATTGTAATAAAATGAATAAAGACACTTACTTTAATAAACGATGAAGTTTGGGTTGATCAGTTCATCATGATCTCCTGCCCGCACATTTTTCCGATAACTGTGGTAAATAAGCCATTGCAAACCATGAAGTAGATTTGCAAGATATACAACTGGGATTGCGACATATTTTCACCTTGATAAGAACGTTCATGCAGAGCCGGCGCCAGACCATAACTAACTAATCAGCAAAATAACTTGCAAAAACGAGGCATAAAAAACCAGTACAGTGCAAGGGCACATACATACAACTAGTACACACTGTCAGCTCATTTACCGTAAAGAAAATCACAGAATAATTACGGTATCAGCGTTCACTAACGCTTCCACACGGCTCGTGCCAACATTACATTTACGACAGCAAAAACCCCCCTGCAGAATCTGCTTTTACGCTTACTCAAGCCAGTCTCGATTAATGTACCAACTAGACAAAAAAAGCAAGGTTTTTTTTTGCCCCCGAACATGCGTGCAGGGTGCTGTTTTTATTTTCTTGATTAGGTTGATCGATCCCGAGATCATCCACGGCCTGTAGATTTGAAAATTCCGCCTCGGCTCCATTAGCCCCAGTTTCCAAGTTAGTGCTATCAGGTGTTTCCGTGATGTCAGATGGAATAAGCGTGCTGGCTGAGAGGCTGAGTGATAGTAGTACATTCTAAACCAGAAGAAGGTCTTGCAGAAGTAGAACTGACGAGTCATTTTCAAATATCTAATATATTAAATGAATGAAAAAGCAGGATAGTGGAGTTCGGAAGTAAAGGAACACAGAGTCCTGCATGAAACCATGAACACATACAACAATGAACAAGGGAGTAAGAGTGAGTGAGGAGCTTATGCAGGAGCGGGGTGGAGTGATGTGCCTAGGTGTGTGATTAAGCTGGAGCTCTAGAGAAAGTGAAGGAATGATTGATGATGAACCCAGGTGTGCGTGATTATGCCTGGAGCTTCAGAGAGAGTGGAGGCATGAGTGATGATGAGCTCCAGGTGTGCGTGGTTAAACCTGGAGCTCTAGGGAGAGCGGAGGCGTAGAGAGCCACCAAAGGGGCGTGGCAGGTGGATCCCTGACAATACACTGTGATACCTGGACATTTTAATTTATGAATGTGTTATTATTATAATTTAAAAGGTAATGAATTTATGAAGTCATAAGGAAATGTTAATACAGTGCATAGCTACCAATTCTCTATGTTGGCAGCATGCCATGCAATTGTACTGCTCAGAAATGCATCTCTAGTTTTAAGCTGGCCAAAGTGCACCTATGTTGCTTCTATGAAACTCCTGAAACAGCGTGTCAGCCTCTTCAGCACTACAAACAACTCTACATGTTTTCATGTTGTTGGATCCCTTGTGTCGAATGTTAAACAAATTGTCATCTGGGAAAAAAATAAAATAATAATATACATTATCATTCACGAGATCCTTTTTAAAAATAGTGTGAAATTCATTCTTAATCAAATCCTTGTGCTTGCTGATTTTTTTTGATCTAATACATTAACTTTAAGTATGAAATGTTTACTTTCTGCCTAATATCATAATCACTGTACTGAAAATTAACTAATACAAATCACGACCAAGAAGGACTCCACTGTTGAAGGCAAATCATAGAAAATGAGATTGGAATTTGCCAAAATGCATTCTGACAAGCCACACAGCTTCTGGTAGAATGTCCTTTAGATAGATGAGACAAAACAGGAACTTTTTGACAAGTCACATCAGCTCTATGTGCACAGATGCAAAAATGAAGCATACAAAAAGAACACTGTAGCTAATGTGAAACATGGAGGAAGCTTGGTTATGTTCTTTGCTGCATCTGACACAGGGTGTTTTGAATCTGTGCAGAGTACAATGAAATCTTAAGATTATCCTGCCATTCTGGAGTGAAATATGCTGCCCAGTGTCAGAAAGCTTGGTCTCAGTCACAGGTCATGGGTCCTTCAACAGGAAAATGACCCAAATCACACAGCTAAAAACAACAAACACACAGCAAAGAACAAAACATTGGAGTATTCTTACATGTCCTTCTTTAAACCCTAATCTAAATCCTGCTGAACATCTGTGGAAAGAGCTGAAACATGGAGACACCCTTTAAACCTGAGACAGCTGGAGCAGTGCTTATGAGAAGTGGGCAAAATACCTGTTAACAGGTGCAGAAGTCTCATTGAGAGTTACAGAAGTCGCTTGATTGCAGTTATTGCTTCAAAAGAATGTGCATCAAAATATTAAGTTACGGGTTCCATCATTTTTATTGAGGCCATTTTCATTACTTCTGTTGAACCACAACAGAAGCACACAAGGTTAGTAAAGTCTGGTACTGATGTAGGTGGGGTGAGGAGGCCTGGGGTGCAGTCAGTGTTCACATTCATCCCAAAGTTGTTCAATAAGTTTAGAGCTCTTTAGAGGGAAGAATCACATACAGCTGGAAACGTCAGGGATGGAATTGTTAAAATCACTAAAAATATTTACTTTTATATTGATTAAATTATGCTTATTTTATAGACATACTAATGTCCTTAACAACCTTTACATTTTGCTCCTCTGATAATTACTTAGTGATCATGCAGAAATTCAAGGCTTTCCGTTTCAGGATGTAACGCCGATGTTTGTCAGCGTCCTTAGGATATTCTTCCTCTAAAAGAAGCTTTTTAAGTTCCATAACCATGTTATGATCCATTTTGAACAGATATCACTTGCAGATATGACCGACAATTAAGTGGACACTCTAAATTATTAGTGAATGCTGGGGAAATTGGAGAACCCACATGATCAATGTGTGGGATACATGGGCAGTATTTAATAAACAAATCACAGTCCATAATAAGCTGCAAAAAAATAATAAACTTGAAGAAAAAAAAGTAATTAAATAAATAAAAAAAACATAAAGAGACAAAAAAGGGCAAGCTTTATGTGTAAAATGGGGGTGGGGGGCTGGGGGGTGTTGACATTCCTGTTGACATGAGACCCAAATATTTTTCAGGATATAATACAGAGAGTGTTGGGCATCACCAGAGTGAATATAGAGAACATTCAATTTATTGCATGTAAAATAAAGGGAGGTAACGGATTTTGATAAGCACTCAGTGTTCTTCAGGGAGAGAAAAATGTGCAAATGGGGTGGTTGGTACCTACAGTAACACCCCTAAAGACAAAGCTTCAGCACATTCACATTTCCTCCAGGTTCTGTGCGCCTTTGGTTGATGCTCTGGTTGATCGCTGCTGTGATTCTACTCCCCAAATTTAGGACGTGCTGGACCGGTGATGAATGTGTCCTGAAACTTGGTAAGCCTTGAACAGTTTACTTTATGCTTTACTGCTGAAGATAACAAAATACATTTTGGCATTTGAAAAACAACATAGTGAGCAATTGTTTTTCATGCAGGAGTGGGCAAAATGATTTTACCCAACCATCATGGCATTAAAAAAAAAAGATATATATTAAAATAAAAAACGTGTTCTATCTTATAAAACTGTCTTGGTGTCGTGTTCATCCTTGACACAATCTACATGGTTACAGAAGTTTTCCAACATGACTCAAGGACTCTGTCGTATTGATCCGATAATTTTCGACGAGCATATAGCTCACAGCTGGAGCAAATTTGAAAAGGAATGACGAATATATTGCAATGCTGGTCTCTCAGACAAATTAAAGAAAGTGCAGGCATGTACTCTGCTGAATTTAGCAGGTCCCGACGCGGTAAAGAAATTTGAGGCTTTTTCAGAAACCATAATCCAAACAGAGTTAATAAACTGGACACAACAATAAATGCTCCTGAGGACACGTTCTATTGTGAGACGGTGGATGATGTTTCCCAACGTGGCGAAATATTTACAACATTTACATCTGAAGCATGGATCGGGTCAGTTAAAACTGAAGGTGGACACAGGTGCCAAATGCAATGTTATTTCCACCCAACAGCTACACCTCATTGTACCCTTAGCTCACATTAACACTAAGGAAATAGTGAATCTCATAGCATACGGTGGACAAACGATCAACACTGTGGGCACCACAACACTACACTGTGAACAAGGCCAGCTCAAATTCCATGTTGTAGATCTCAATGTGAGGCCACTGCTTGGACTGCAGGACAGCTTGGCGATGGGCCTGGTACAGCTGGGTCCACATGTTCATGCCGTGCAGGACCAAGAACCAGAGGTACGGGAATTTAGTGACTTGTTTGACACCACAGCACTCGGCAAACCGCCTGTTGTTTATCACATGCGATTAGATGAGTCAGTAGCGCCGACTGTATGTGCACCCAAGAAAGTGCCCATTGCAATGAAGGAAAAAGTCATGGCAGAACTCGAGATGCCACGGAGTGGGTGTCAGACATGGTTGCTGCGAAAAAGAAAGATGGCTCTGTTGGGATATGTATAGATCCAGTGCACCTCAACAAAGCACTTCTCAGACCGCACCATCCATTGAAAACTATTGACCAGGTTATTGCTGACATGTCGGGGGCCAAGATCTTTAGCATCCTTGCTAAAAAGGCTTCAAGAACTGAGGACAGAAAGTATATTCAAGGTTGTTTTTAAAAAAGCAAAGGAGCGGGCTGAGGCTGCTGGAATTGAGTTTCCTGACAAAATACCAGGTGAGTGAACACCCAGAAAAATACCTGCAAGGTATAAGTGCAGTTTCAAGTCAACAGGAGAAGACCATCACCCTGAGAATTTGGAGGAGTTCTATTGAACAAGGGTGTACTACACCTTTTTGGATACCATTACTCATGCTCAGACAATTCAAAAGAAAGGATAATAGTTTAACTGTCATTATCCTCAAATGCTTATACAGTCTGACAGTAGCATCCAAATGGTCAAAAGGAGTAGAACCTGGTGATGCTGAACTTGTCAGAACAGAAAGTTCTACGGGATTGAGGAAGAGAAGGTCTTCACAGAATTTAGTGTTTCATGCATCCTACTCCTTCACCAAAAGTAATGTCCAGGAAATGCTAAAGTGCCTAAAAGACAATGAGAATGAGTCTGTTTTCCCCTCTCTTTCTGCACTCTTAAAAAGATTTTAGCTAGTCCAGACAAGACGTGCTATAAATACATGCAGTTTGTACTGTAAGGGACTGTAAGATTAGCACCATTAATCACGGCAGAAGACCACGAGTCTGGATCATCGGAAGCTAGATCATCGTGAGACTGCGATCATATTTGTCAGCACACAGACTAGATGAAAATCTGGGCCTGGACTGTGACATCATCTGGGATGGAGAAGAAGGGAGAAGATGGGAGCACCTGTTGCCGCTTCTCCATGAGAAACAAGCCGCCACTGACTCTGACCCAGATGTGATGATTATTCACCTCGGCGTGAACAGCATCGGACTTCCTGGTACTAACAGGGTGGATCTGATATGCCGGATGAAGTCAGACATCAAAGAAGCCCACATGTTATTCCCCAACACAAAATCATGTTCTCAGACATCCTTCCTCACCGGGACTGGAGGCACCAGACCTCTACTAGCGGATATGGAATAGAAAGAACACGGCGCTGGCTAAACGGCGCGATGTCCGGGTACATGATGGAACTGGGCATGTGATGCATTTGGCATCGTGGAATTGGTCTCCAGCAATTGGACCAGGATGGAGTGCACATAAATGTAGATGGGAATATAGTGTTGGAATCCAGTTTGTACAATGCACTGGCCGTCGAGTTTAACAGTTACAAATATTCTCCCACGATAACCTCCAGACCCACAAAGGCTCTTTTAAGAGCCACCAACTATTCTCATATAAGAGCTTTTTTACTGTGCAGCAGCAGCAAGCTTAACGGTTGCATCAGCGCACGCGTGCACAAGCGCCTTTTTTTTAATAGAGGAGGTGTAGCCGGAGTAGGAGAGCAGACCCAGGTGAAAAAGAAGTACTCTTAAATGCATTCAAAATATACTTGAAATTCAGATATTATATTTATAGCACAATTGTACTCACTGAAAAAACGAACTTTTTGGTGTAGTAAAATATCTTAGATTAACCCTAATAATTTCTACACAGTAATATTAACATTTATTGAATACTAGTTTTTCCTAAGTAGAATTGTAAATAAATACACAATGAATTCATGTACAAAATGAACTGTGTGGAATTAGTACGTTTTATTAGATATTTTATCGTATTTTTTACCTTTTTTTTTAATAGTCACTGCACATAGTCATAGTCCTAAAAATACCAAGTAAATTTTTATCAAAAACTTTGAAGTGCATTGAAGTCTGTGCATTGCGCATGCGCCATTAGACCGCCATTACCATCGTTTTGGATCAGAGGAGGGCTGTTTCACGTGGCTAGTTGTAGTGAGTTATTTTTACATTTCTTCTGTAATTTGCGTCATTTTATAGGTCTGTGAGCATTTGTATAATTTAAAAGAGCTTAAAGTAGTCTAGCGCCACCTACTGGAGCTTAAAATGGGCAACAATCTAAAACACATTTACAGATTTACAGAGAAAGAAATTTGTTGTATGATGGAACAAACTTTTTAATGTACATTTTGATAAACTCTTTAATCTTGAATCTATAGATTCAAAACCACAGAAATATTGATGATGTGAACATGGACCTTTCCCCTTGAGAGGAACCTCATCCTCATCTGGGTTGTACCGAAAGTCCATTTGAAGCAGATATACGATGTTGTGGGGTACAGTGATGATGATCAGAAGCGAAACTGTATTCCTGAGTCGTGTAGCAGACTGTTGACATTAACTACAGTCCAGTCCATCCTCAAAGCACCCGTTCTACTCCGGGGTGTGATCTGATGTGAAATTTGCATTCTGTTTTTTTAACATTACACATTATGCATTTAACTTACTAATCAGGCAGATTCCTATAGAAATACTTGATGCTGTGATCCAATTCGTTACATGAATACGTAATATAAATATATTCACTGAAAAACGTAACCATATTATTTATCATGGTAATGATATTAGACATGAATAGATCACAGATAATAGATTAGCCATGTTCAGTGCTGTGTCCAAAATTTGCGGGTTCATAATGTGCTGCAAAGGGCGAGTGGTGAAGTTAGAGCGGATATCGTGCTGCACGAGTCGTGAAGTTAGCGAGGATATCGTGCTGCACGAGTGGTGAAGTTAGCGAGGATATCGTGCTGCACGAGTCGTGAAGTTAAAATAGCCTTGCACAAAAAACACTGCACGTCATCTGGTAAGCAATCCATAACAGTGCAGTGTAGGAAAGGAAATATTCATCTTTAGATAGAACACAGTACTTGATGTCTCATTATGTGATTGACCTTGCAGTATAATTATTGCAGTATAAAAAATGACTTAAGTCTGCATGCTGAACAACACTGCTTAGTTACAGTACTGTGCAAAAGTCTTAGGTGTGCTAGTATTTTACCCCCAAAAGAGGTTTTAAGCCAGTTACGTTTTTCCTTTGCTGTATTTTACCAGTAAGAATTTTCAACGCACATTTTTAAACATTCATTTTGTCATTATTTGTAATAATCCAGTTAGATTTTTGTATGCACAAGAAGTCTGACAACAGCCGGTGCTACACACCTGATATCATCATCATTAAATTATTATTAGTATTATTACATGAAAACTGAGACAACCTACATTCAGAAGAACTTAACTGGCTTTAACCTCTTTTGGGGGTAAAAATACTAGCATGCCTAAGACTTTTGCACAGTTCAGTATGTGTTAACAACATTATTCTCTTCACAGAAGCAAAGCATTGAGGTGAGGCGTGAAGCTGTTATCTGGAGCATTAATACTGTACCTTGGTGAAAAACAAGAGGAGCTTTCTGAAGAATGCCTGGTTAAGCTTTTTTAAATTGTGTTACCATAAAGTTAAGCCTGAACTGAAATAAGAGGCACATCAATTCCTAATCTAATGCCATGTTCTACTAAACTATTTGAGGGTTGTTTTCCCAGTACAAACCAAGTAATATTTCTTGTTAATTATATGCAGGAGGACAGTCGCAGTGACACCATGCAACACATCCTTAAGATTCTGGTGGTCTATGGAGCTGGTGTAGAGGATTCAGTGGATGTATCTATTATTCTCGAAGGCCAGGAGATCCTACCAGGATGTCACAACATGGCTAAAGCTTGTGCACTACTTATGGGGTTGATTTATGCCCTCAACCCTGCATACCCCAAAGCCCTGCACTATATTTTGGGTTGTTCTGTTGTTTTGAAATTGTTTCCCGCACTTTGGTACATAATTTGTACTTTTGCTATTTGTACTAAATTGATCTTTAGTAGGGTTTTCAGTTTTATGCCTAATAACCACCTGGTCTTACTGTCACCAAGAGAGACCAGACTTTAGAAGCATCGATGTGTTTCTACTGTGTGTTTTGAATTGACTTTATTCAAGGCAAATAGTGGTGGGAATATGTTTTGTTAAAGTTATCATTTTTTGCCAGTTTCATTTACTTTAATCTAGAGCGTTTAACATCTTTAATAAACATATTTAACATCTGTTTTATGCTAAATGTTTCAATACCGTTGGGAAAAAAAAAATAAACAATTGAATTGTATTAACCACTGTGATTTGTGTTGAAAGCATTTACTTATTTTTTTTTACCAAACATTTCATGGATTATTAAGTAGATTTTAGAGGGAGCTAGATAATTAATATTTGAAATTAGGCAGTAAATGTTATGTAAAAAAAAGTTTGTGCACTTGTTACAAGTAAATAAAAATGTTTTTTTAGTAAATAAAAATGTTTGTTTTTTCAGTTTATTAGGACCAAAACATGTTTTGAGTAGACCAGTTCTGTGAATGAACACGTGTGTTTCTGGACGTACAACTTATGTTATGTTCCAACACAAATTTAACAAGATCTTAAATGTAACACAAACGCTTTTTAACTGTTTTATACATGCTATTGTTTGAGTATTAAAATATTATATATATAATATAATAATATATTATAAAGATATAATATTCAGGATTGAGTGGAAGAGTTGCTGAAACAACAGAATTTGTACTTTGCTGTCAGTTGTAATAAATGTTGTTCTTGAAGCAGCTTTGACTTTGTTTACTTTATTCTGTAAATTACATTTCATTCAGTTTTCCTTCTCATGTATTTACAGGAATATATTGGTAAATAATATATTACGGTGTAATGTAGTAAAAAGCATTTTATTGTAAAACTATTACAATATCATCTTGGGTTTTGGGAAATGTACAGGATTTTATTGCCAGCTCTAGTTGCCAACTAAATACTGTAATTTATTTTACAAAAAAATACTGTAACTCATAATACAAGTTTAATTCTATTACTGTAAAATAAACAACAAAGTACTGTATTTTACAACAACAATTAACTGTAAATTGCTTTTCTGCAGGGGTGGACAACCCAGTACGGAAATACCGTATTGAACTCATACGAACACGCACATAAAAAAAAAAAAACAAAGTGTGTTTTCTGTCATTATGTTGGTGTGTGACATTTACAATAAATCTGGCTGAGCAGAGGTGTGTGTGTGTGTGTGTGTAAGAGGAAGGGATGGGTAATGTGTGCCCATGTGTATGATGTGGCTCTTTGCGGTAACACAGTAAAAAATGTGGCTCTCGGTCTCTGACTGGTTAACCACTCCTGCTTTATAGTAAAATGCTGCAGTCCATTTTACAGCAATTGATAACATTTTTACAGAACTTTACTGGCAACTTTTTTGCCAGTTAAATCCTGTAAATTCTACAGTAAATTTTTTACAGTGTACCTTTTCAACTCCATCTTCCCCAAAGTTCGCATAATTAATGCTGCACCACTTATCGTGCAGTCTGAAATAAAAGATCCCCATTAAATTATATTTTCTGTGTCTGGGGTCATTACTAATTCATCTCCCGGGCTACACATACATATACACACACATATTTTATATATATACACACACATTATATATATATATATATATATATATATATATATATATTAGTGGTGGCACGGTTCACAAAACACACAGTTCGGTTCGTATTATTGTTTTAGGGTCACGGTTTTCGGTTCTGTCTTTAACACTCCAGATATTTCCTTCAGAATTTGATATATAGCTACTTAGCTTAATTATCCATAATTTAGGATACAGTATTAAGATTTTTGTAATGTAATCATGCACTAACTGATTTTGACTTCACTTTAAGCACATTATTGGGAGCATCTCTGAGTAAAAGCTAGGTGAGATTTTGATACAGCAAGAGAGAAGACATTGATGACATGATTTTCGTTTATTTGGCAAAAAAAAAAAAAAAAAAAAGTCGGCGAGTGGGAATATTAAACCGCGGCTCGAGTACATTCATCAGCTGACGAAATTCTTCACACTCAATCACGCTTGCATATCACAGTTGCATATCTTTTGCTATAAACATCCCCAATGCTTTAGTTATGGCTATTGCCCTGTCTGACTGATCACTGAGAGGCTGCTTAAATGCTGCAGACAGTAGAAGTTGTTTCCTAACCGGCTCTCTCCTGTTTGTGCTTATCGACACAATGGCGTGATGTCTTCTCAAATGAACTGTCATATTAAGAGTGTTGCCATTAGCATATTGAATGCATTTTGCACTATACTTGCACACAGTCGCAGTTCTATCTACTGTTTTATTTCCATTGTCATAGTAAGTAACATGAAATCCAACATATTCCCACACACTGGATTTGAACAACGTGGGCGCATCCGCCAACTCCGTGCAGCCTTCATTCTCCTCCACTTGCTATTTCTGCAGCACTTCTTACTCAACTTTTACTGTCTATATGTATGTTCACGCATAACTGTCCGAGGCAAAACTGAGCACGGGGCTACATTGCACATGCGTTGAACCGTGCGACGCACACACATACCGAACCGAGACAAGCGAACCGAACGGTTCAGGTGTTTTTCCATGTACCGTGCCACCCCTAATATATATATATATAAATATATAAATATATATATAGACACGTATGTATAAATATTTGTTTGTTTGTTGTAATTATTTTCTTTATATTAAAATTTATTTTCTTGTTCCTGTTTCTTTATTATTACAGTGGAACCCACTTTTCTCGACCTCGGTTAACTCGTCAACCCTATTAAGTTGACGTTTTTGAAGTGGAACCGGCGAATTTTCACTTTGTCTTTTTTTATGTCGCCGAACCCTAATATCTCGAGCACAAAGGGGGGAAAAATTTGCCACTTAATGTCGTTTATGTCAGGAATCCCCCTGCTACGCTCCCTTCGGGGCGGCATTCACGAAACACCCTGCTTCTTCTCCCGTGTGGGCCAGCTGGTCACAATAATGCTGATCACACACACCTGACTCTCATTTACTCACTCATCCTATCTCCTATTTAAGCCCCTCACCTTCACACACTCGCGGACCGTTATTGTTTGTGCATGATTGTATGTGTTGGTTCATGTCGGTCTATGTAATCGCGTATAAATAAATTTCAAGCACGTTAATATATTGCCGCCATGTTGGTTTTCGTTTGTCTCAATCATCGGTTATCTCTACGCTTTTTGTTATCCCCTAGACCCTCAACATAACCGGGTTCCACTGTACTGTTATATTTATAATTGTTGTAATTGAATCATGAACATGTTGATTTGAAGGCGTTTTGCTTTGGAGCGTAACTAAAATGTTGGGTTACTTTCTCCATAAAGGAGAGTGAGGAGTGATGATGAACAGTAACCTCACATGACCTCCACAAGCACTTTATGTTTTAGTCTGAGATGAATTTGTTGATGTTTAATAGTGTGTTATTATTATTTTTATTTTAAATGTTGTTAACAATCCTTGTTTTATTTCCATGTTTAATATTTGATAAAACCTGTCTGACTGAACAGACCCTTAATTGCTGCACACAGATACACAGAATTGTGCTGCACAGACTACAGTATGTGTACAGCAGTTCTCTGGAAAGAGATTATCAAGACACAGCACATGCTGACAGGAAACTCCCAATGATGCACTATATGAATGCTGTCTCCTATACATTTGGCCAGCTATATACACACATATATAGGGTTGCACAAGCCAGTGCACTCTTAGCGGCGGTCCCAAGCCCGGGTAAATGGGGAGGGTTGCATGAGGAAGTGCATCCTTCCAAATCAAATATCCGGATCACGAAAGAGAATTTCACACCGGATCGGTCGAGAAGACGTCTACAGAGACAGCAGGAAACGGAGAAGTGGAGGAGAGTGGAGGTTCAGGTGGGTACTTTAAATGTTGCTACTATGAAAATTCAGGAGTCCCAATACTCTTGTACAGATTGTACCAGAATCAACTACTAAACATTTAGTGTTGAGTCGAGCTGCTTATGATGCTGGATCACTGGTGTTTTAAATTTAAGTCACACATGTAGATTTACAACTTGTTTCCTTATGTTTACTAAATACATCAGTATAGTGATGTGTAGGAGAATATTTGGGATTATTTGAGATAGAAATGAAAGAAAATGTGTAAATACTGCTGTGTTGAAGTGTGTGTGTGTGTGTGTGTGTGTGTGTGTGTGTGTGTGACTGATTTTCAGGTAAAGTCTAAACTGAGTTCTCTGAAGTGCACTAATCCAGGCTCACTTCAGCCTCGTCTCAAATCACACCAATCCAGATTCACTCCGGCCTTGTCTCAAATCACTCTGATCCAGTCTCGCAGCCACAGACCTGGCACATATTGACTCCACTGTAGCTTAGATGTAACAGACTTAGAGATATGTTCAGTACACTGTGAAGTTGGACAGGGCATTTAGTGCAGATACTCACAGAGAAGCTGATTATCTGTGGAGACACAATCTGCACAGTTAATGTTATAACAGGCCGAGCTGAACTAGCTACCTGCTTATGAGAAACAATAAACTGATAGTCAGGGGAACACTGAATCCAGAACAGCGCATTAGAACTCTTTTGAAGGCCGGACTGAAGATTGAGTTTGTGCAGTGCAGGATGACACACACAGTGCAGGAGTTCTGTAAGGTCTGGGGGCAAGAGGGGCTTCTGTGTAGTGTTGATAATAAAACACCTTCTCTTAAACAAAATGCTCTGATATACACTTCTATCTGTTTATCCACCCATTCATCCACTTCTTTTATTTCTACCCTTTTTACTACAAACAAGGGGTTTAGTTTTTTACCTTTTAAGTAGGTATTAGGGACAAGTGCACTTTTGATAAATGAAGGGTGGACACTGCATAACTGTCATAATAAAGGAATGTTGAAAGTCTCTCTCTCTCTCTCTCTCTCTCTCTCTCTCTCTCTCTCTCTCTCTCTCAGTGTTGTACAGGAGAAGATCTGGAGACGGGGATCTTCAGTGTGTGTATGTGAGAAAGTTAAAAATGTCTGTTCTGAATGAAATCATGTTCAGTCTGTTTCTGCACTGTAGATGCTTCTACTATGTCCCAGAATCCTCCTCTCACAGTTTTGAGGCATGTCCTTACATACCACAGAAAAACTGACCTTTTTATTAGACAGTGTATCCCTGAATTCGAGAGTGCGCCCCTGTAGCCAGGGCCTGGTACTGCACCTGCATCATCAAAAATTAGCATATTTTACACAAGTGTAGATTTTCTGGACTGTGATTGGTCAGATCTCACATTTTGGTGGGAAATCGTGAAAACAAGTGCAAATCTGAAAGAATAATAGCAGCTTCAGTCAACTGTACAATGTTTTTACAAAAAAGGAATAAAAACAGTAACTTCTGATCAAAAAGACTTGGAGAAGGAGGCAAAACAAATGTAGAAGAGATTCTTCAACATTGAAAAAGAACATAATGAAGATACATTTTGATAGAATCTGCTCAAGAGAAGGTTAATACCGTGAATGTTCTCGGTGAAACTCGTTACAACATAATTCAACGCTGAACTACTTAAATGAACGTATCCTTCTCAGGTTGTGTGTCGTCAGGTGGATCGGAGCGGGTCTCCTGTTTGTTCTAGATCTGGTCTGGTGACTCCTTTCCTATTCTTGACGTTATTGGTGCTTGAAGGGCAGGTGTGACTTAAGCACCTAAACGGCGCCCTTCTCCCACCTCACGAGGTCCAGCGACACCAGAGTTCCTATGTGAAGTGTTCTCACTTTCCCCTTCTCCCATCAACCCCTGTTCCGAGTCTGGCACTCGTTTGCACCGGCTGGTGTGAATCCACGTGTCTCTCTGCGACATTCACAGCAGTCTGCGTTGTCAGCAGCACCTGGAAAGGTCTCTGACACCGTTTGGTGTTCCAGCTCTTTCTTCTGAAGTACTTCACCGCTTCACTTCACCCCGTCTCCTGATTTCAGGTTATGTAGAGGCGTCTGCTCCGGTCCAGAAAGCGTCTCCTTTACCTGTTTGTGGCGACAGACAAAACAGAGGACGTCTGATTTCAGTGGATATTGAGGTTTGCACTTGTGGTAATCAGATTTTGGCGTGATATGAACCAGTAATCTTTAATTAAACCCACATCATGTTTCCTTTGTGCCCACAATTCCTAAGGAACTGTCTGTAACCGTGAGCCATCAATTAACATTTAGGTAAAAACACGGTGTAATGAACGACACATTTGGTAGAATAATTCCTATCTAGCGGGATCATTTCCACGACCCCCTCGTAACTGGAACAATCCAGTTTAAGGAGATTGTGTAAGTGTTTGATCTTTAAAAACTGTTTGATCCTCATCATGTGAAAATGTTACAGTTTAAAGAAGTACTATTGTGTAAACTGTTTGTTAACTTCGGGACACTCGCACTGGATCTGTTCTGGTGGTATTTATCGAAATAATCACCACACACACACACACACACACACACACACACACACACACACACACACACAGGGATGTTTAAAAAGCACATACCAGTCTTATAGTCAGGTCCACAAACTTTTGTCCATAGAGTGTATTTAACATTATCATGTCAGGATACTGTACTGGGTGAACCCCCCTTTACATACTGTAGTCATGACAACAGGTTCTTTAACAACTATGTCATGTGATCATCAATGCAGCAGTTAAAACAAGTTGAAACTGATTCTCTCTATAGAGTCTGTAAACACAATGATCATCACTGCAATGACGCTAGCGCCGTTAGCATCGCGTGCTAGCTGCTTTCTAACTGTAAAACGAGCTGCCAAGAGCTTAAAAGACTAAAACAAACAAACCAAACTGATCCATGAGCTCAGAGAGAAGCAATTAAATATCAATAATAACTTACCTTTCGATCAACAGGGAAATTAAAAACCCATTTCCAACATTCTCCTGTATCTGAAAGAAATGTCTTCCTTTATTCCCACTATTCCAGATTTCCTGCCATCTTTTACACACTTCAGATGAAATCACTGCCTTGTATTCAGCTCTACTCAAAGCTACCTTAATGTCTATCTGAGAATGATTCAGCGCTTTCTTTGCTAGCAGGTCCACCGTTTCATTTCCATCCACACCAACATGACCAGGTACCCAAAAAAAATGTACCTCCACCCTCAGCTGCCTAGCTCTAAACAGACTCTGCTAGATTTCTGATATTAAGTCTTGCCTTGATTCGAATTTTCCACTTTGTAAACTAATTTTTCATCTTTCCAGGTTCATCAGGATCACTTCTTTCCACAGCATATCATAGGCTTTTCCTACATCAAAAAACATGCAGAGCTAATTCAGCGCCAATTTTGAATTTGTGTCAGTATGCACACGTGCGGAGCCGAACCTAAATCTTCCTCTTATTTTTCTTTAATGTTGGGTTGTGAACCTACTAGGATGATGATCTGAGCAGTGTTGGTCTAGGAGACCAGGAGAACCCGTGCAAGAAATCCAAAAAGTGTTTTGTTGGTTGGCACTATTGATGACTATTGATGTGCAAGTTGCTTTTTATTTTATTGCTTTTATTTATTTGATGATTTTTTTTAAAGAAGCTAATTATTTTAAATTCTTTACTGTTTAAAAGGTTAACATGTGAGGTTTTTTCAGTAAAAAATATAAAAAATGGGAACTTTCCATACTAGACCAATGCCTTATTTGTAATAATAAAAAAAATAAAAAGTTTGTAGTATTTCAGATTTGAGTACTGTGTAATTTTATTAAACATTATATTGTATTATATTTGATTAGATTATTGGATATTGTAGGAATTGTTACTGAAAAAAATATAAACCACAAAAACCTAAATGATTAACTTTTTGTTTACTGGGACATGGGCAAATACCACATTTTAATTTTTAATAATTTAGGGGTAAAAACAGACATTATGAAAATAAGGTAAATTTATATAAAAAAAAATACAGACATTTGACTGTAAAAAAACTTTTATTTTAACAGTGCAGTCGCTTCCACTTTGTTATAACACCTCTAACAGTTTACTGTGGAATATTTAGTAGTGAGGAAATTTCACGACTGAACTTATGGCACAGGCGGCATCCTGTCACGGTACCACGCTGGAATGTGTTGAAAAAAGCAGCCCCTAAACATACATGTAACAGTTTCATTATTCTTTAGACGAATGCCAACGTAAATAAAATAATCTCTCTGTATGATCACAACAAGCACACACATGGCAGCTCAATGTAGACAGTTTCAGTAACTCCTGAGAGTTTTTTTGGGATGGACTCTACTCAAATGAATGTGTAAAGTATTCCATGTCTTATAGGAACACAGACAATGTGTGCGTAGGCGAGGGTAGCATTGCCTGTGACGGTGCTCTACTCTAATATGTTTTAGTAGCTCATATCTACTAGATACGACTACACTACCTGCCTTCCACTTCCACATCCTGATCCTGAGGAATATTTCTTCCTCCTGACCCTATAGCTAAATCTCATAGACATTAGTGTTTTATAAAATCTAATAAAAAGAAACATTCCAATTATAAATGTAAATGTAGTAAATGATGCTATAACCTGTAATGACTGATGCAGATGAACTTCAATACATTATTATATATATATTTCTTTCATTGTTACATTTATACAACCAGTATAATTTTAATATGGAAGTGTACACACTCCTACCAGCTGTTAGACATGTCCTCTGATGGTACTGAACTTGATCTCATCTGGTGTTTATTCACAATGTACCAACTCACCTGCACTAATGCACAGCCCAGTACTACACTGTAACATAACCACATAACTCGTATGTACTAACAAACTGACGAGGTATTTGGCGACTATTCTAATTATAGCTATTCTATTTCTGATTTATTTATTATATTTGTGTATACTGTATAGTTCAGCCACTGTGTGTTGATTCTTTTACCAAAAGTCTAATACAGTGGAACCCGGTTATCTCGCCCTCGGTTATCTCGACATCCCTATTAAGTCGACGTTTTGAAGTGGAACCGCCAAATTCTCGCTTCTTTTTCTAAACATTTGTTATCGGTTATGTCGGTTTGATGTCGCCGAACCCTAATATCTCGAGCACAAGGGGGAAAAATTTGCCATTTAACGTCGGTTATCTCGGTGCAGCCGCAGAAGAACTCGTGGAAGTTTAGGAAAAATCAAGGCTTACAGCTGCTACAGGTGTTGTGTTGTATACTGGTGAATCTCTGCTGTTAGAGCACATATGCCTTTTGTTGTTAAATGTTATGCGCTTGGCGGCGCGGAACGTGGGATGAGCAAAAGCATAGAATGAACCCTGACAGGATTAGGGGAAAATCCGTGATGCGCTTTGGGAAGAAAAGCGCAGCCGTTGAGAGAGTGCCGGTGGGAAGACACGTACTGGGATACGCATGCACGATAACAACGACCGCCGTGAACCAACAATAACGGACAGTGAGAGTGAGTAAGGTTAAATAGGAGCTGGTGATGATGATAAATGAGCACCATATGTGTGCGATTGAAGCGGAGCTTCAGAGAAAGTGGCCGAAAAAACACCTGCCACGCTGAAGGGGCCGAAGGGGGCGTGGCAGGTGGATTCCTGACAGATAAACATGTACTGTATGTATTTTTATAGCATGCCCTCATCAAACAAATCGCGGCAACGCTGTTGTGTAAAAAAAACCTTCAAAAACACGTGCATGCACATTCTCACGCACATCATGTACATAAAGAAATTTCAATCACGTTAATATACTGCCGCCATTTAGATTTTCGTTTAACTCGATCATCGGTTACCTCAATGCTTTTTGGCATCCCCCTACGACATCGACATAACCGGGTTCCACTGTATTTTCTTATGTTTACTTATCTCAGTTCCTGTAACACTTTATTTCCCCCCTTACCTTATTTTTATCATGTAAATCATTAAGGGTATCATACTCTGGCTTTACAGCTGGTGAACTTTTAATACTGTGTTTTTTGAAAATCTGTAATATTTTATTTACGGTTCTTTCTTTCTTAACAAACAGAATCACTTGTGCAAAGTCTCTCCCTCTCCTGTTGAGCCGAGTGTGAAAGATTCACTTATACCACATGTGTAGTTTAGACAAGTGACAGTTAATGCTAATCTGACTACTGTTCTGTTATTAGCATTACCTACAGTAAAGTCCACCATGCTAATCGTGAACTGTACAGTAATTCGCTAGCTTCTCCTAACGAGTCAATCGACTAAAAAAATTAAATTCTGTGTATTATCAACAAAAAAGAATAAGACATTGAGGTAAAAGGCTGTGATTTTCCCGGAAGCATGTCAGAGTTTGAGTGTGTTGTTATTTTGACATGAGTGAATCTATTAAAAGCTAAATAGTTTAAGTTACCTTATAGAAAATCCTGCATGATTTTTTTGCGTTCATTTAGTAAACATAAAATGATATTGTACAGAATCTGTTACATTTAAATTTAACAAACAGCAGAATTCATTTTTTTTGTGTACTGTTCCATCAGGCGGGTCAATGCCACTGATTTTTTTTAGATCTTTGACGAGGGAGACCATGACTAAATCTTGACCAAAATATTTGAAATCCTGTTCTTTACAAAGAAGAACAAGCTGCATATGATCAGTGCTTGACCTGTTTTGAGGCAGAATGTCTGCAAGAGTAAGATACACTGCAAGCATCTTGTGTTTTCTCCTGTCAGAGGCAGAGGATTTACTACTTTAAATGCATCCTGATATAAAATAAAACCAAGTGATAAGACCTCTGTCTTAAACAGACATTCTCCCTGATATTAGTGCCATCCTAAACATCTTGAAGAACATCCTCAGATGGAACATTAGAGTGTACTTGCTTGTACTGCTCCCTCACTGACTGACACTGGAAGAGAGATTCTAGTGTTTGTTTGGTTGGGACATACTGAGCAAAATACTCTGCCTGCCTCATTTTGTCCCAAGCAAATGGGAACTGGTTTAACATAATTTAAGCTATTTTAAAAACAGTTTTTGTGTCTTGTTGTAGCAATCTCTTTCAGAAGATCTTCAGTTTCAGCACATTAATTACTGTGCTTATGTCAGCCTCTGGCACCCTGAGTGCAACCACGTTTCCTTTTAATGTAAAAGTAAGTTGACTGGCAATTGTTGAGGATTTTCAAGAAATACATGATATCAGCCAGAATAACAGAGGATGGAAGCAACAACTTAGCTTGCAGTTTAAGGTAAAACATTTTTTTAGAAATTGTGCTGCATCAGCATTTACTGGGCAGATATCTGATTGCTCACCACTTACATCATTGGGAGCATTAATGTCCATATCAAACTGTTTGGTTGCTTTCATTTCTCTCATGGGAAGTAGTGCTTTACAAATGAAGCTGCCATAAAAGTGTCAACCAGACTATCCTCAGAACTGTTTCTGTTTTCTAGCCATACAGTAGTGTGCATGTCTGTCACACTTTAATGTTTCAGATCATCAAACCTATTTAAATATTAGTAAAAGATAACAAGTAAAAACAACATGCAGTTTTTAAATGAAGGTTTTTATTATTGAGGGAAAACAAAATCTACATGGTCCTGTGTAAAAAAAGTTTTCAAAACTGATTATCACAGCTGAGTTCAATTTCTATCGCCACACCAAGGCCTGATTACTGCTAGACCTGTTCACAATCAAGAAATCTCTTAAATAGGACCTGCCTGACAAAGTGAAGTAGAACAAAAGATCTTCAAAGCTAAACATCCAAAGAAATTCAGAAACAAATGAGAACGAAAGTAATTGAGATCTATCAGTCTGGAAAAGGTTATAAAGCCATTTTATAACCTATTTTTATAACCATATTATAGCTCTGATACTCACAGCACCCAGGTGGCTTAAGGCACCATGGCTAGCAGATATAATCCCTCTTCTGTATGCAGAGCCATTGACCATCCCATTGGGCACAGACCTCCTGGCAAAAGTACAAAATAATTTGAACGTACTGTAAATGAAACTGTAGACAGAATCAAACACAATACCCTAAAAGTCATAGAAAATGCCAAAAAGCAATTGCTTCTACATGCACAGCATTTAAGGGTAGTCATGTTTGTCCTACACAAGAGCTCAGGTTGTTGCATGGAGCTTCAGGTTACCTGTCTGAAGTGACCTGTATTGCCTTGTAACCTGGTGTTTGGTCATTAAAAATATTTCACAGATTTGTCTCTACTTTGTGGCATCCAGCTCTTATTGCTGGATTAAAGACTATTAACTGCTATAGCATCTGCATTTGACTGCATTAAGAGCCAGTAGAGATTTGTGCTGCAAATCCCATTCAGACACTTCCAGACATTATAGACCCTGGTTTACTGATAACAGTTGCTGTCAGACTAGATGAAATTCACATCACAGCTCTGGTTCCATACAATGAGCTGAATTATTGGACATTTGAAGCTCTAATGGAATTTAACATGACTAAATCTTGACCAAAATATTTGAAATCCTGTTCTTTACAAAGAAGAACAAGCTGCATATGATCAGTGCTTGACCTGTTTTGAGGCAGAATGTCTGCAAGAGTAAGATACACTGCAAGCATCTTGTGTTTTCTCCTGTCAGAGCCAAGTGGATTTACTACTTTAAATGCATCCTGATATAAAATAAAACCAAGTGATAAGACCTCTGTCTTAAACAAGACATTCTCCCTGATATTAGTGCCATCCTAAACATCTTGAAGAACATCCTCAGATGGAACATTAGAGTGTACTTGCTTGTACTGCTCCCTCACTGACTGACACTGGAAGAGAGATTCTAGTGTTTGTTTGGTTGGGACATACTGAGCAAAATACTCTGCTGCCTCATTTTGTCCCAAGCAAATGGGAACTGGTTTAACATAATTTAAGCTATTTTTAAAAACAGTTTTTGTGTCTTGTTGTAGCAATCTCTTCAGAGAGATCTTCAGTTTCAGCACATTAATTACTGTGCTTATGTCAGCCTCTGGCACCCTGAGTGCAACCACGTTTCCTTTTAATGTTAAAAGTAAGTGTGACTGGCAATTGTTGAGGATTTTCAAGAAATACATGATATCAGCCAGAATAACAGAGGATGGGAGCAACAACTTAGCTTGCAGTTTAAGGTAAAACATTTTTTTAGAAATTGTGCTGCATCAGCATTTACTGGGCAGATATCTGATTGCTCACCACTTATCATTGGGAGCATTAATGTCCATATCAAACTGTTGGTTGCTTTCATTTCTCTCATGGGAAGTAGTGCTTTACAAATGAAGCTGCCATAAAAGTGTCAACCAGACTATCCTCAGAACTGTTTCTGTTTTCTAGCCATACAGTAGTGTGCATGTCTGTCACACTTTAATGTTTCAGATCATCAAACCTATTTAAATATTAGTAAAAGATAACAAGTAAAAAACAACATGCAGTTTTTAAATGAAGGTTTTTATTATTGAGGGAAAACAAAATCTACATGGTCCTGTGTAAAAAAGTTTTCAAAACTGATTATCACAGCTGAGTTCAATTTCTATCGCCACACCAAGGCCTGATTACTGCTAGACCTGTTCACAATCAAGAAATCTCTTAAATAGGACCTGCCTGACAAAGTGAAGTAGAACAAAAGATCTTCAAAAGCTAAACATTATGCAGAGATCCAAAGAAATTCAGAAACAAATGAGAACGAAAGTAATTGAGATCTATCAGTCTGGAAAAGGTTATAAAGCCATTTTATAACCTATTTTTATAACCATATTATAGCTCTGATACTCACAGCACCCAGGTGGCTCAAGGCACCATGGCTAGCAGATATAATCCCTCTTCTGTATGCCATCCCATTGGGCACAGACCTCCTGGCAAAAGTACAAAATAATTTGAACGTACTGTAAATTGAAACTGTAGACAGAATCAAACACAATACCCTAAAAGTCATAGAAAATTGCCAAAAAGCAATTGCTTCTACATGCACAGCATTTAAGGGTAGTCATGTTGTCCTACACAAGAGCTCAGGTTGTTGCATGAGCTTCAGGTTACCTGTCTGAAGTGACCTGTATTGCCTTGTTTGGTCATTAAAATATTTCACAGATTTGTCTCTACTTTGTGGATCCAGCTCTTATTGCTGGATCATTAAAGACTATTAACTGCTATAGCATCTGCATTTAACTGCATTAAGAGCCAATATAAATTTGTGCTGCAAATCCCCATTCAGAATACTTCCAGACATTATTAGACCCTGGTTTACTGATAACAGTTGCTGTAAAACTAGATGAAATTCACATCACAGCTCTGGTTCCACACAATAAGCTGAATTTTTGGCCATTTGAAGCTCCAATGGAATTTAGCAAAGATGGTGCTTCAGCATCAGCAAAGCAATTCCTAAGCAGAAAATTGAAGAGCCTTAAAATTTTAGTACAGACATGCAAATTCCACCCTTTTACTTAAAAGACTAACCCTAAACCTAACCCCAACCCTAAGTTTTGACTCACCCTTTGCCCACTCAAATTAAACTGAACAAAAATAGTAATTACATGTAAACTTCATTACGATCATCGTTGTCCTTATAATTTTTACTTACATTGGCGAGCCACGCAGCGAGGGATTTCCAAAAAAAAAAACAGTGTGGAAAGATATCAGCCTGACATAGTGTGGTGGCAGAGTTGTATTGGAATTGTATTGTTTCTAAAGTAGCTGAAGCAAAGTGCTTAAGTTTTTTTAAAGTAATTTAAACTTTCTATGGGGAAACTATTATAGTTTCTAACGTAAGTGAAACTAATATAAAGAGCGTGACGCACAGTGGCTCTGTAAAGTTTAAAACAGTAACCCAAAGTACTGTGGTTTGTCCGACGGACTGTGACACTGTTTTATAACGCAGTATTGTGACAGCGGAATATTTTAAACAGTATGTTTGTATTATTGTAGAGATTTTATAAGGCTATTTTAAACAACTACATAACTACATTTTGCACTAGAAGTATTGTTACGGTGAATAAATAGAGGGTTATTTTAAAGTAACTTCATAACGTGTATTTGTAAGTTAGTATTTTGGAAATGGAAGAGCTGAATTAAGTACATTGCTAAACACGGCTCACAAGGGATGTTTGATGGAATTGAGAAGGTTGGTGATAAGCCAGATGAGTGGACTGTTTTTAATTGGAGAGTTATTCCAAAGTGCTCAGGAGTAAAAAAAAACTAGAAGGAGGCTGGATGAGCTACAGGCTGAAAATAAGCAGCTTCATTCTAGACTCTAGACGGAGACATTTCTACAAAAAATGACCAAGTCAGTAAAACAATATGGAAAGACGAAAAAAAAAATCAGAATGCAGAAAGAGATCGCATTTCTGAAAACGAACAACGGTATGCTTAAATCATCTGTTGAAGGGTGTTTAGTGGTTTGGAGGAAGCTTAGGCTGCCTGCCATTTCATGATGAAAAATATCACAACTCAAAAAGATCCCAGTAAAAGGTTGATGGATGCCACATCGTATAATTGAGTTCCAGCCACTTCAGACTTACAGAAGTACAGTGATAAGGGTTGGGAAGAGTGTCGATCACTCACCAATGGTCTCTACTCTGGTCAGGTTTAGCCCCAATGATCTAGAATTGTAATTAAGAATATTGGTAAATTTGATCCTGAAAATCAAGATCCTTTAGATTTTCTGAAAAACCTGGATCACTATGCCACATTTACAAATTTACAGATGGCGATTAATGTGTTTTGTTAAGTATGTGCTTACCGGATACTCTCTCAGGAGCTTAACTTGAAGTTTTCATTTTAAAAGTACATGTTTCAGTCAAGTAGCTCAGTCAAACTGTTATATATAAATATTTAACATTTATTGTTGTAAAGTGCAAAAAATGACTAATGTTTGCTTTCTAGATTTTGAAAAAGAATGCACGTAAAATAAACAAATTCACACTAAATGTAGCTTCTAATTTAAATTACTTTTATTTTGAAAGAAGAAACTAGACGCATAATTGGATGCTGTCTTCTGACATTACACGCCTAATCAATCGGACGGATACAAATAATGTTTTAAAAAGTCGACATTGAAAATCATCATCATCTCAAAAATAAACAACACTCTTAAGGAAGCGGAAATTTGCCGTGACGCAATATCCTGGCGGCAACATTCACAAAATGTGTTAGAGCATGTCCGAAAAAAATTGCGCGCCATGCTCTAATAAACCTCAAACGAACAGGTACGTGTCCATCCATTTTCATTAGTCTTAGAAGCATTATTAGCCCACTGTTTTATTATGTCGGTTGAGACTAATGTGTTAATGACAGAATGCACAATTTTAATCCTAAAAGAGATGACTGCGCCATCAACTGAAGTAAAGGGCAAACTAACAGGTAACGTTAACGTTAAGTGAACTGTTCACTTGTCCATAAACAATGCACTATCCATTTGTACATAAAATGCAGTAGTGTACTTTGTATTAATGAGAATACATTATTTAACCATATGATTTACACATATTACTCAGCAGTTTAGTGGAACAGCAACTGGAATTTTTTGGATACTTAAGTTGAGACGTTTTTCTCTGTTTTAGGTTTGTGCTGAATTCGCTTGCATAACAACTGTACCCTTAATTCCAAAATTCTTCTCAAAGCTGAATGAACACACTCCAAATCTTTTGAGGATCTTTGCCAAGAGAGGTGGAGCTCAGGGGCAACGGATAAGGAAACTTCTCCTGCCACTTACACAGGTATGATAGCCATGAAAATTGTTTTAATAGATGTATCAGTCAGTTGTTTCTCACTTATGACTCGTGTTAACTTAATAATGTAGTAGTTTATAGGTACGTGTTGCTAATTGTCTTTATTTTCCTTAATGTGTCTGCATTATTTTTAGGAGAGTGTGTCCTTGAAGCCCTGTTTGTCTACCTAAATGAGGATCCTGACAATCTAATCAAGGAGTACATGGTATAATTGCCTCAATATTGAGACAGAGACTTTGTGTATAACAATGTATTTTATGTTACAATGTACTTTGTTCTGTTTATAGGATGCAGATTTTTCCAATGCTCAAGCTGCACTCAAAGAAATGGTGATCAGCGTTTTTGTCATCAGATGTGAAGGATGTGAGGTTGATGATGAACCTGCAGATGTTGGACTAATTCTTGAAGGGGTTATAGCACTAGAAGATCTTGGTAATGTAGCTAATGGTGTTGCTTGACTAATTGGCCTAATACTGTATATGCTTTAACCTAATTATGGTAAGGAGCTTTGATATACCTTTTGAACTCCTGCAAAAAGTGTTCCTGGAGCTTGATAGACACAAACTCTCCACCAAAGTTCAAGCACTCAAGAACAAGCTTTTTACAACACATTAAAGGACTGATGAACAGACTGATCTTTACCTTAAAACTATAACAATAACTAATTGTTATCGTCAAATGGCCAAAAACTTTGCTGGAAGAAAATTTGAGAGCTTAATTTTATTGTTCACAGAAATACTCTTAATTATTCAGTTTTTTTGTGAAATGTGTGTAGCAATCTAATATAAAAGCAAATACTATGCTAGTTATTAATGGGTTACCCCTCATTTGTTGTACATGTAGGAATGTGAACATGTTTGTTTCATTTAGGAGTTGTTTCATGTTATGCTCATGCTACACTGCTTTAAATGTATTGAGTTTTTGTTCTTAGTTTAAAAAAAAATATTTTTTAAACATTGTTTTTCTTAAAAGCACATGCAGTCATGTGCACGTGGTCATGGACAAATAGGAAGCAGCAAGTTCACAAGTTGCTGTGTAAAAGAAAGTTTCTGTACACATTTGTGTTATGTCAGAAAACTAGCTTACAAATGCATTAGTTTAAGTGTTTTGTAAAAACAAATTGTTAAAGTATGGCACCTGCTGTAAACTGTTACCTAGTAAAGGATTTATTAATATTTGCTGCCTCTGTAGTCATCTTTCAAAGGTCATTGGAGCAAGGAAAGGAAAAACAGGGCTGATAACATTTAGCAGTACTAACTTGACTAAATTGGATCCATTAAAAGTGATGTTAACATATAGGCTTAACATCATTTATTAAATTTAAGATATCATGATTAATTGACGTTCAGCAAAAACCATTAATTCAAGTTAAATAGAACTATTTAAATCATGTTTAATCAACATCATCTGGTTAATTGTTAAACATCATCCAGTTTTGTTAAGATAATGTGGTGTAATCGTGTGGAACCACTGTCCACGATTGAATCATGTTCAACCAAAGTGCTATTTTTTTTAGTGTAGAGACGCTGGGAACGCCTCTTGATACTCGCCAAATTGTTGAACTTTTGTTGATTCCAGCGCATGGCCATGAGAGTCAGCATGTCTGTGCGTCCTGCAAACACAGAAAATATCATGTTACCATATTCCCCCTGTAATGATGTAACAAGTGCAGTAGAAGGTCATTTTACCTGCTTTAGACATGTGTTTTGTGGTCACTGCAATCCTGGAGAGGGAACCATTGCACTGTTCCACCTCCTCTCCTAGTGTTAAACCAGCCCCATCCTGATATGCTCCACTCCATTTTACCTGATCAGGAATGAAAAATAATAAAATAATGCTGAGAAAGTTTTGATATTCATTTGCAGATTTTATTAATCTCATAGCAAAGTTCACCTACTTCGCACTTAAAATCATGGGCTTTGGCATGGAATACTGAAAGAAAGGGCTTCATGTTAAGAAGGTGCTGGAGCTCTGGGCAGCTTTTTGCAATTCTTTGGAGGTAAGGCCAATATTTGCAGGTCACATCCATACAAAAAAAGTTATTTGCCTACTAGCCAGCTGTTTTTGCAGGTACAGATAAGCAAAAATTTCCCCCCTGTACATATTTAACGCACAGAGTAGCACTCCATACCGACACACCGCAAGCTCCAGTCCCTCCTCCTCTACCTTGCTTGCAGATCTTTGGGAGGTCTCTCTGGCTGCTGACCACTCCCCTCCACAAACACCTCTTCCACTGACCTTTAAAATAGAAAATAGTTGATGAAAATAAGACTCTCAAACAAAATCTGTAGTCGGAAGCAATTGTACTCCTGTATAAAGTCTAATCATCTGCGATTTCACAGTACATGTTTGGATGCCTTGTGAATGTAGTCCACAAATCTTGTCGCATCTTCATCCTTAGCTATAAAGATGTCTTCAAAAATGGCCTGTTCTTCAAATCTATAAAAAACAAAACAAAAAAAAAAACATACAGAATACACAAAATGTAATGATACACTGTAATCTAATTTAACTTTACTATACACATTATATGAATATTTCTTCTTATTAATATTGTTCCAACATTGTGACATTATACACAATTCTGGTTTACCTAGCTGCATTCTTGAAACGGTAAAGCTTGCGGTTTCCATCTGCTGAAACTGCCAGAATATCTGGGGTGCATGCAGGACAGATGAAAGGCTCTTCCTTGCAGATTTTGTCCACCTCAAAACGGACAGCCTCCCACTCAAAACAGCTTTTCTGAAAACTGTCTGTGGAGATCTTGCCAGTCTATTAAAGTAAGGAAACCAACAGCTAATAATGTAAAACAAATGCATTAGCATCAAACACCTTTCAACCCAGAATACAGAAAGATTACCAATACTGTAGGATAAATAAATGTAATACTCACACGACCAAAGCGGACAGTTCGCTGATCCAGCATTCTTGAAAAAGCTTGACAGGACAGTCCTGGTGCTGCCATCTTCATTTCTTCAAATGAAAAAAAGACATCTGTGGCATAAATTGTGGCAAAGTTAAGGGTCGCAGGCCAGTAGTCACTTTGATTTAGCTCGACCACTCCAGCAGCCCAAGTGGCTTGGCCTGCCTCACAACTCAACTCAGGCATGCTTAGATCATATCGTCCTGAAAAAAATCAAAAACATTTCCACTTTAATGTCAACCTTAAGTGATTAATCAGGTTTTGGATTATTTCCACCTTTTTTACATGACTTTGTATACTTGTTAAACATTACTCAAAAGTCATGTGTAGATCTTACATACAGACCTGTGCCAAACTTATGGAGCATGTAGAGCATGTATAGATTTTGATCTTCACACACTTACCATTCATTGTGATCACAGCAACAGTCTTTCCTGGGCTGACCCTCAATGACTCTGGTGAACAACCGCAAATTCTGTCAGGAACCTCCACAGGCACATGGCACACTGAACAAGATCACACATGAATTAAGATCATCTGAATTGACTGAGTAATATAACATTGGAACGATTCTACGGTATTGAAGTACATTGCTGAAAAAGTATACAGAGATGCTCAGAAAGCTGACTAACACAAAGTATCCACATAAATTTAATATCAAACAACAAGAGACAAAAAGGCATATTTAAATAGTAAAGCTTATGAGGACTAATAATTCCTAGAATAATATTTATGTTGTCCAGACACAAACAAGAACTTACCACAATGGGAAAGAGACGTATCTACAACACAAGTTGTTGGAGGCAATGGCTGGTAAAATCCAGGAGTCATGGGATCCCGGTTATGGAGAACATGTCTGGTGTGCATGATGACATCACATTCAGCACAAAAGAAGGGGCGTGGTCGACAGTCACAACACCGGACAGCAGCTGGATTGCTTCCACACATTTGGCAGATGTGTGTTACCACATTTTCTTGTGCCACAGCCGTGTTCACCAGGCGGGGTCTCTCTGCCCTCCACTTCTCTAAAATGGGACTTTATCTTGTACTCCAGTTTGAGGAAACTAGTATACCTATAATAATAATAATAATAATAATAATAATAATAATAATAATATATATACATACATATAATATGTATATATACATACATACACACACACACACACACACACACATATATATATATATATATACATACATACATATACACACACTGTATATACATATATATATATATACAGTGAGGAAAATAAGTATTTGAAGACCCTGCTATTTTGCAAGTTCTCCCACTTAGAAATCATGGAGGGGTCTGAAATTGTCATCGTATGAGAGACATAATCAAAAAAAAAAAATCCAGAAAACAGTGTATGATTTTTTAACTATTTATTTGTATGATACAGCTGCAAATAAGTATTTGAACACCTGAGAAAGTCAATGTTAATATTTGGTACAGTAGCCTCTGTTTGCAATTACAGAGGTCAAACGTTTCCTGTAGTTTTTTCTGGCCTGTCGCTGAGAAACACAGAGTTTGAGCTCCCTCCAAAGATTCTCTATTGGGTTTAGGTCTGGAGACTGGCTAGGCCATGCCAGAACCTTGATATGCTTCTTACAGAGCCACTCCTTGGTTATCCTGGCTGTGTGCTTCGGGTCATTGTCATGTTGGAAGACCCAGCCTCGACCCATCTTCAATGCTCTAACTGAGGGAAGGAGGTTGTTCCCCAAAATCTCGCAATACATGGCCCCGGTCATCCTCTCCTTAATACAGTGCAGTCGCCCTGTCCCATGTGCAGAAAAACACCCCCAAAGCATGATGCTACCACCCCCATGCTTCACAGTAGGGATGGTGTTCTTGGGATGGTACTCATCATTCTTCTTCCTCCAAACACATTTAGTGGAATTATGACCCAAAAGTTCTATTTTGGACTCATCTGACCACATGACTTTCTCCCATGACTCCTCTGGATCATTCAAATGGTCATTAACAAACTTAAGACATGCCTGGACATGTGCTGGTTTAAGCAGGGGAACCTTCCGTGCCATGCATGATTTCAAACCATGACATCTTAGTGTATTACCAACAGTAACCTTGGAAACGGTGGTCCCAGCTCTTTTCAGGTCATTGACCAGCTTTTCCCTTGTAGTTCTGGGCTAATTTCTCACCTTCCTTAGGATCATTGAGACCCCACGAGGTGAGATCTTGCATGGAGCCCCAGTCCGAGGGAGATTGACAGTCATGTTTAGCTTCTTTCATTTTCTAATGATTGCTCCAACAGTGGACCTTTTTTCACCAAACTGCTTGGCAATTTCCCCGTAGCCCTTTCCAGCCTTGTGGAGGTGTACAATTTTGTCTCTAGTGTCTTTGAACAGCTCTTTGTTCTTGGCCATGTTAGTAGTTGGATTCTTACTGATTGTATGGGGTGGACAGGTGTCTTTATGCAGCTAACGATCTCAAACAGGTGCATCTAATTTAGGATAATAAATGTAGTGGAGGTGGACATTTTAAAGGCAGACTAACAGGTTTTTGAGGGTCAGAATTGTAGCTAATAGACAGGTGTTCAAATACTTATTTGCAGCTGTATCATACAAATAAATAGTTTAAAAATCATACATTGTGATTTCTGGAATTTTTTTTAGATTATGTCTCTCACAGTGGACATGCACCTACGATGACAATTTCAGACCCCTCCATGATTTCTAAGTGGGAGAACTTGCAAAATAGCAGGGTGTTCAAATACTTATTTTCCTCACTGTATATATATAATATATATATATATATATATATATATATATATATATATATATATATATATATATATATATATATACACACGTATCTCGATTATTGACATTATAATTTTTTTACACATATATCCAAATCACTATCTATTTTAAATGCTTATGTGACTACGAATTAGGTTAACCCAGCCATTAGGGAGGCACAAGCCAGTGCATTCTTAGTGCCGGTCCCAAGCCCGGGTAAATGGGGAGGGTTGCGTTAGGAAGGGCATCCAGCGTAAAACATGCGCCAAATCAAATATGCGGATCACAAATGAGAATTTCATACCGGATCGGTCGAGGCCCGGGTTAACAACGACCGCCACAGGTATCGTTAGCCGACAGGGTACCGGTGGAAATTGGGCTACTGTTGGCCGAAGGAGGAGAAGGAGAGGAGGAAGACGTCTACAGAGACGGCAGGAAAAGGAGCAGTGTAGGAGAGTGGAGGTTAGGGTTGGTACTTTAAATGTTGGTACTATGACGGGTAAAGGGAGAGAAGTAGCTGATATGATGGAGAGGAGAAAGGTAGATATGCTGTGTGTTCAGGAGACCAAGTGGAAAGGGAGTAAGGCCAGGAACATTGGAGGTGGATTTAAACTGTTTTATCATGGTGTGGATGGAAAGAGAAATGGTGTAGGGGTGATTCTGAAGGAAGAGTACAGTAAGAGTGTAGTGGAGGTGAAGAGAGTTTCTGATAGGGTGATGATCGTGAAGGTGGAAGTTGAAGGGATGATGATAAATGTCATCAGTGCCTATGCTCCACAAGTTGGCTGTGAGATGGAGGAGAAGGAAAGATTCTGGAGTGAATTAGATGAAGTGGTAGATGGTGTACCTAGGAAAGAACGGTTGGTGATTGGGGCGGACTTTAATGGGCATGTAGGTGAAGGGAACAGAGGTGACGAGGAGGTGATGGGTAGGTATGGTGTTAAGGAGAGGAATGTGGAAGGGCAGATGGTGGTAGATTTTGCTAAAAGGATGGAAATGGCAGTGGTGAACACTTATTTTAAGAAGAAGGAGGATCATAGGGTGACGTATAAGAGTGGAGGAAGGTGCACACAGGTGGACTATGTGCTATGCAGGAGATGCAACCTGAAGGAGATTGGAGACTGTAAGGTGTTGGCAGGGGACTGTGTAGCTAGACAGCATAGGATGGTGGTCTGTAGGATGGTTTTGGAGGCGAAGAAGAAGAGGAGGAGAGCGAGGACTGAAAGAAGAATAAGATGGTGGAAACTGAAGGAGGAAGAGTGTAGTGTGAGGTTCAGGGAAGAGGTCAGAGAGAGGCTCAGTGGTGTTAAGGAGGTGTTGGATGATTGGGCAACTACTGCAGGAGTGATGAGGGAGGCAGCTAGAAAAGTACTTGGTGTGACATCTGGAAATAGAAAGGAAGACAAGGAGACGTGGTGGTGGAATGAGGAAGTGCAGGAGAGCATAAGGAGAAAGAGGTTGGCAAAACAGAAGTGGGATAGACAGAGTGATGAGAAAAGTAGGCAGGAGTACAAGGAGATGCGGCAGCAGGTTAAGAGGGATGTGGCGAAAGCCAAGGAAAAGGCATATGAGGAGCTGTATGAGAGGTTGGACACTAAGGAAGGAGAAAAGGATTTGTACAGATTGGCCAGGCAGAGGGACCGAGCTGGAAAGGATGTACTGCAAGTTAGAGCAGTAAAGGATGGAGAGGGAAATGTGTTGACTAGTGAGGAGAGTGTGTTGAGAAGGTGGAGGGAGTATTTTGAGCAGCTGATGAATGAGGAAAATCAGAGAGAGAGAAGGTTGGATGATGTGGAGTTGGTGAAGCAGGATGTAGATAGGATTAGTAAGGAGGAAGTAAGAGCAGCGATTAAGAGGATGAAGAGTGGAAAGTCGGTTGGACCAGATGACATACCGGTAGAAGCGTGGAGATGTTTAGGAGAGATGGCAGTGGAGTTTTTGACCAGATTGTTTAACAGGATTTTGGAAGGTGAGAAGATGCCTGAGGAATGGAGAAGAAGTGTGCTGGTACCGATCTTTAAGCATAAAGGAGATGTGCAGACCTGCAGTAACTACAGGGGTATTAAGTTGATCAGTCACACCATGAAGTTATGGGAAAGAGTAGTGGAAGCCAGGCTGAGAGAAGAGGTGACCATCTGTGAGCAACAGTATGGTTTCATGCCGAGAAAGAGCACCACAGATGCCTTATTTGCTTTGAGAATGTTGATGGAGAAGTATAGAGAAGGACAGAAGGAATTGCATTGTGTATTTGTGGATTTAGAGAAGGCGTACGACAGGGTGCCAAGAGAGGAGTTATGGTATTGTATGAGGAAGTCAGGTGTGTCAGAGAAGTATGTGAGGGTGGTGCAGGACATGTATGAGGACAGTGTGACGGCAGTGAAGTGTGCAGTAGGTACGACAGACTGGTTTAGAGTGAAGGTTGGACTGCATCAAGGATCGGCCCTGAGCCCTTTCCTGTTTGCAGTGGTGATGGACAGGTTGACGGACGAGGTCAGACAGGAGTCTCCCTGGACTATGATGTTTGCGGATGATATTGTGATTTGTTGTGAGAGTAGGGAGCAGGTTGAGAAGAGCCTGGAGAGGTGGAGATATGCGCTGGAGAGAAGGGGAATGAAACTCAGTAGGAGTAAGACAGAATACATGT
Source organism: Silurus lanzhouensis (assembly GCA_039877035.1). Taxonomy (NCBI): domain Eukaryota; kingdom Metazoa; phylum Chordata; class Actinopteri; order Siluriformes; family Siluridae; genus Silurus; species Silurus lanzhouensis. Next base: position 40,952 of record JBCEWE010000830.1, read on the forward strand.
GTGTGAATGAGAGGGAGGGCAGTGGAGTGGTGCGGTTGCAGGGAGAAGAGCTTCAGAAGGTGGAGGAATTCAGGTACCTGGGGTCAACAGTGCAAAGTAATGGAGAGTGTGTTAGAGAAGTGAAGAAAAGAGTGCAGGCAGGGTGGAGTGGGTGGAGAAGAGTGACAGGAGTGATTTGTGATAGTAGGGTATCTGCAAAATTGAAAGGAAAAGTTTATAGGACTGTGGTGAGACCTGCGATGTTGTATGGTTTAGAGACAGTGGCATTGAGTAAAAGACAGGAGGTGGAGCTGGAGGTAGCAGAGCTGAAGATGTTGAGGTTTTCGTTGGGAGTGACGAGGATGGATAAGATTAGAAATGAGTTTATTAGAGGGACAGCGCATGTAGGATGTTTTGGTGACAAGGTGAGGGAGGCGAGATTGAGATGGTTTGGACATGTGCAGAGGAGGGACATGAATTATATTGGTAGAAGAATGCTGAGGATGGAGCCACCAGGTAGGAGGAAAAGAGGAAGGCCAAGAAGGAGGTTCATGGATGTGGTGAGGGAAGACATGCAGGTAGTTGGTGTAAAAGAGGCAGATGTAGAGGACAGGGTGGTATGGAGACGGATGATCCGCTGTGGCGACCCCTAATGGGAGCAGCCGAAAGAAGAAGAAGATGTGACTACGAATTAGGTTCATAATACATTTAAAATAAAAGGATTCAGTGAATGCATTGATTTCACAGAGATAAAACAAAATGACTGACAGGACAGACAATACACCGGTGAATGACCAATCAGATTGCAGCTGGTCCAGACAAGACGTGCAGTTTGGACTGCATAAATACATGCAGTTTATACTGTAAGGGACTGTAAGATTTGCACCATGAGTCACGGCAGAAGACCACGAGTCTGGATCATCGGAAGCTCGATCATCATGAGACTGCGATCATATTTGTCAGTGTAACGGTGTGTAAAATTAACGCATAAATGGGGACAGCGCCATCTGTCTGCTGCGTGATGGCATCTAGCAGGTGAAATAGGGACCGCCCACAGCAGAGATAATGAGACTGTGCTGTGGGTAAGTCGCTTTTTTCAGCAGCTGGAGAATTAAATGTTTAATTGATTAAAAACACATAACTAACTGCTTTATTGCTGATTTATTCTGCAATAAAGTGTTTGTGGAAGTGTTGATATGTGTTTGGCGTCGAATGTGGTGTTTTATATTGAGTTATTTTTAGTTTGTGTTACAAGACCTAATTATAATTGATTGTGCATTGTCTTTGTTTTATGTAGAAGTTTCTTTTAATTCTCCATGCAGGTTCTCTTATTACCTGTCCTTCATTGCACATGCAATGCCGCTGGTTGAAAACCCCTGTATAAACAAATTGTTCAAATTGAACTGTGTTCGCCGCTAGGTGGGGATGTTTACCCTCCAATCCAATTAAATTGAGTTGAATTGTTTTATACACTAAAACATTTTATACACTATACGATCACAACGCATAAAGATTTAATTCCTTTAAAAAGATAAAAAAAAAGAAAGAATTGTTTTAAATAAAAAGCAGATATAATGAGACTATGCTGTGGAAGTTTTCTTTTAATTCTCCATTATTTCCTGTTCTCCATTGTGCAGCTCAGCAGAAAGGACTGCCCGGGTAAGACCATCACACCAGCACACAGGCTAGATGAGAATCTGTTCCTGGACTGTGACATTACCTGGGATGGAGAAGGAGGGAGAAGATGGGAGCACCTGTTGCCGCTTCTCCATGAGAAACGAGCCGCCACTGACTACGACCCAAATGTAATGATTATTCACCTCGGTGGGAACAGCATCGGACGTCCTGGTACTAACAGGGTGGATCTGATGTGCTGGATGAAGTTAGACATCAGAGAAGCCCACATGTTATTCCCCAACACAGAAATCATGTTCTCAGACATCCTTCCTCATTGGGACTGGAGGCACCAGACCCTGCGAGAAGAACATGGCGTTGGCTAAACGGCACGATGTCCGGGTACATGACAGAACTGGGCATGCGATGCATCTGGCATCGTGGAATTGATCTCCAGCAATTGGAACACGATGGAGTGCACTTTATTAGGCAGTGTGTACTTGCATAATCGTGCACAAGACGCAGTGTATAGGTTGACAAATATGCATTTAAGGAGTGTTCCAGAAATGTTCAGTTTATTTCCACGGGTGATTCAGTTCGTATGAGTTTACCATTGCAAGTTCTACACAACAAGTTGCAAACTTTAAGAATTGAAGAGATGTGGATGACGAGTTTGGTTGATCGTTACAAGAATAGACCACGTCAGAGTGTTTTTGACGATATGTGCTTAGCACATATACTATGTTACTCTTTATTATTATATATATTGTTATAAATATATATATATATATATATATATATATATATATATATATATATATATATATGATTGGTCACAAGTTCCAACCCCTTTGGGGGAAATGGTTGAGTCCAAGGGGAGGGGCTTACGCTTTATAAACCGGTCTCCTACTTCAATTCGGTGTGGGAGTTGTAGGAGTGTTGTATTGTGGAGTTAGTGGAGTTGGAGAGCTATTGTAGTGAATGCACATGAGCAGGTGCGCCTACTTTGTATATAGGTTTCTTTACTTTCCTCGTAATTGTCTTTGTTTTGTTATTTTTCCACTTGTTCGTTTCTGTGGAGTTGTATATACTTTGGACTTTGCCCTTGGGCACTCTGTAAATAAACACCACTTTACACGGAACATCACATTGAGTATTGCCATCATTTGGGTAGAATGCGAACCCGTAAGGCCGCTCTACCACACAGGACTAAGAGTCCTGAAAAGTTTTACCAGAGTATACTGCAATTGTTTTCTCCTTATCGTGCAGATACGGAACTAAAACCAGAGGGATATACTACTTAAACACTTTTATAAAGAAAGTGACATTTGTTTAGGTAATGGATTAGTAGAATTGGTTCAAAATGTAGTCAATAAAAACAGCATTATTTGAAAAGGATGCAGACGTGTTGGATACCACACACACAATACTGTTAATACTGAGGGCATATTAGAAAGTGCATGATGTTCCCTTTGTCCTGAGCAGCAAGTTGATCTTTTAGAATGTAAACACGTTAGACGTGAGATTGTCCAAGAAGATGATAATGAAAGTATTCCATATTTGACAGATAAAAACGATCAAGTTACACAAGTTACACAGTTACACAAAAAAGGAAAATAGTTTGCGTCGTGTTGAAGGGTTAAGCATCATTTGTTCCTTAAACAAAACCCAGATGGCTGTTTTTAATAAAATAAGGCAGTGGTGTTTGGGTAAAATTAGAGGAGAAAACACAAAACTATTTCATTTGTTTATTACTGGTGGTGCAGGAACAGGCAAAACTCATTTAATTGAAGCCATAAAATATGAGTCTTCACGACTATCATCTCAGATTTCTTTGAATCCAGATGATATTTGTGTTGCTTTAACAGCACCAACAGGCATTGCAGCATACAATTTAAAGGCTGCAACAATTCACAACACATTTAGTATTGGCACTAATGTAAAGTTGCCATACACACCGTTGGGTGAGGACAAATTAAATACTAATCATAGACGAAATATCTATGGTTGATCATAGATTATTGGCATATATACATGGAAGATTATGTCAGATTAAACAGAGTGGAGATTTGTCTGCTTTTGGTTATGTGAAGGGAAAACCAGTGTACGTGGACGTACCTGAAATGAGTTTATGGGGTTGTTTTAGTGTTGTTGAACTCAGACAGGTTGTTAGACAAAAGGACAGTCATTTTGCTGAAATGTTAAACAGGTTAAGGCAAAGAAGCAAAACAACTGCACTAAACAAAGATGATTTAATCATATCAAGTTGTGACAAGGTTGAGGAAGATAATGTATCTTTGCACATTTATGATACAAATGATCAAGTTCGTATGCACAACTTGAAGCAGGTGATGAAAACATGGCCGGAAATTGAAGCGATGGAGGCAGAGGATTATGCACCGAGTAAAAAAAACAGGCAAAATAGAATTAATAGCTGGTCATCATGTAAAGGTTCATAACACATGTTTGCCAAAAAAGTAACTTTTAGGCATAGATGCACGTGTTCTGTTAATTAAAAACATAGATGTTGATGATGGATTAGTTAATGGTGTTTGTGGTGTTGTTACTCATATTGTACATTCATCTAAAGAGAAGTTACCTGAAACTGTGTACGTTCAGTTTGATGTGGGATTGAAAAGACAAAAACAATGTTTATTTGAGGCAGTAAAATTGCTCCATTCTACACCTGTATATGTAGAAGAGGAAAACGTTTGTACGAAAGCTGGTTTTCCTGTCAGTTTCCTTTAAAACTAGCATGGGCATGCACAGTACATAAAGTTCAGGCTTTAACTGTTGATACTGCTGTCGTTAGTGTAAAGTGTTTGCACCTGGTCAGGTTTATGTAGCTTTGAGCGGGTAAGGAGTTTGTCAGGGTTAATAATTAAAGACTTTAGTGAAAAGACCATTTTCTGTAATGATCAGATTTGTGAAGCTCTTCAAGAAATGCCATCTTTTATGGCACATGATGAATCATTGGTGACAGTACAAGAGAGTTCCTTTTCTGTGTTTATACTGAATGTACAGAGTTTGCGTTGACATAAAGAGGATTTAAATGTGTCTATTCAACATGTATTGCTGTAACTGAAACATGGCTCCTGAAAATGATATTTAGCTTGGTGTTATTTATAGACCACAAACATACCCTTTGAGTAGATTTAAAGAAAATCTGGGCAGGTTAATTAATCAGCTGCCTTCAATTTCAAATAACATTGTGCTTGTGGGAGACTTTAATAATGATGCATTAAAGTCTAATTCTGTGTGCTCTTATATGGCAGATAGGGGTTTTATTCAACATGTTAAGGAACCTACAACAGAAAAAGGAACATTAATTGACCATGTGTACATAAAACATATGACAAATTTCTCAGTACACACAGATATTGTGCCAGTGTACTTTAGCACACACGAGGGAATTTTCTGCTCATTTAAACTTTCAATTCAAATGGTCTCTGATTCTCTGTTGAAGTATTTGACGGTGTACCATTTAATGTAGTATATACTTATTTAGTGATAGAGACAAGGACCATGGGAAAATATAGAACTTTTATCTTGTAGGATTCCTGTTAAGGCAGTAACAGATTTATACAATGTCATTATCTGTTTAAACACTGGAAATGTACTTATTACAAATCTGTAGCTCAATAATCATGTAAATTCTTCTACTTGTAAAATATCATTAGCTTTTTACATACACAGTTCTGGTTACTTGGTGATGGAGACAAGGAGCATAAGAAAACACTTATCTAAATTATCTACTGTTATTTTAATTGTATTACATTTACATGAACAAAATAATCATGTAGATTCTGCTTCAGGTATAAAACCATTAGGAGTTAAAATAGTTTCCTACAAAAGGTTTCTTGTTCTTGCATTGCAACAGCAGGATCTTGGCATAGTAAACACATCTGTAACCATTTAGCTTATTCTTGCAATGTGTTCTGCTATAGAACAAAATATTGGATTTTGTAGAGTAACAGAACAGAACAGTTATTGTGAGTACTGTGCATACCTAATTAACACATGCTGTTGCTAACACAACTCTTTTTGCTTTCCCTATAATATAAATGAGAACAAAAAGCAAAAATGCACTGGTACTGGTACTCCAGGTCAACCACCTGGATGGGGTTCAAGTCCCTGCAGTGTACTTGCTTGTTATTATTTACAATAATACTAAAATGTGTTATTATAGACTTCATACAAAAGTAAATAAAACACCATATAACTAAGTGTAAAAATGTTGATAAGTTTATTACAGCAAAGAAAATAACACCTAGTGTTGTGAGACAGAACATTTGACTGTATTCCTGTAATTCATTCTGTGTTTAAGGATGAAGTTGATATAAATTGCATCATACAGACTGTTGGCACAAGGGAATATTTTAGTATATCTTCATTGTAAAGTGCTCTGCACTGCCTTCCTGTTACAGTTTGAGTTTATATTTCAATACAATGGGTCTCATTCGCTAATAATTGCGTACGTGTTTTGTATTTGGGAGGTTATGCTATGCAGGTAGTTGGTTTGAAAGAGGCAGATGTAGAGGACAGAGGGTGTGGAGACGGATGATCAACAATCAAGGATTACAGGATCAACTGTGGCAACCCCTGATGGGAGAAGCCGAAAGAAGAGGAAGAAGAATTGGAGTTCTCAACTAGCTATCTATTAGTATCCAAAAGTCATCCAAAAGTGTCTTTCAGACATAGTTGGAGTTCTATTAAAGTCTAAAAAACTCCCCCCCACAGTGGAGAAGATGCTCAAGGCTTCCTGGTACAATGAAAACTGTGTCTCATTCCATCTTTTGGTCACTCACATGGCCTGTAGAATATTACCAGTCTCTGTGGCTACACACAAAAGCTGAACAAAGGCAATGTATGTCCTTTATTACATAGTAATTTATCTGTAAGCCCATGTAAAGAACCACAGCATCACCAGCATGGAGACTTTTTTCATATTAATGATCCTACCTTACAAATGTGATATTTACATAATATATACATTACATTAGTGACAGAAAGTAACCAAGTCAAACTAAATAACAATTAAAATGAGTGGCACCTTTTATAATCTGCCATTGTAAAAGAATTGTTTTCATTAATGCATAAATTATAATCCAGTATTTTTTCTGAATTGTGCATAAGGTTTATACTTTTGGCACTTAGTATTTTACTTATATATTATTATATACTTATATAAGCATATTATACTTATACTAAAATGTAAATGCAGGACATTTTTTCTACAAGAGATCCACAGTGTATTAATACTCGAGTACTTCACTACTGATATACACACTTCATTATAATGTAGGTGCATGGGTACATTTTACTTTTAAGGAATGAATTGTATGTTCATTAATGTGCAGTTAAGTACACTAATATTGTTAATGATAAAATATTGTAGTTTTAATACTGTTAATATCAATTTTAATGAACAATTATTAATATTACTTGAATATTGGAGAATATCACGACTTAATTTTCTTGTGGTTTTTACATAAACATTGTTTCCTCGTGATAATTGTTGCTGTGTATTCGGCTTGTTCTCGAGGCAGGATCATGGATAATAACCATAACCATTGTGGCAGTGGCGCGCACCCGTGTATTATCCATGATGCTGCATCTAGAACATTCCTCGTGATCACTAATACATTTTCTGTGTTTTCGGCACAATAGAATGCTCTATGCAGCATCATATAAAATAAACATGATCATTTATGCAGCTGGCGTGTCCACGCGAGCCGATGCGGTCTCGTCCGTACGCGTCCACGAGAAAATTAATTTGTGATAACGAGAAAACAACTTTAGTTATGATGAGATCACGAGAAAATTAATTCATGATCACGACAAGACAACTTGTTATATCGAGATCAGGAGAAAATGAAAACGAAAAACGGATCATTCATGGCCTTTTAGGACTTCCGTACTTTTAGCTCCTTTCCCCAAAATATTATATCGCGCAGTCTTAATTGAAGGCCCGCCCCTTCTCCGCACGTGTGCTGCTGAGTGTGCAGAATTGAGTGAGTGGAGCAGAGGTCTGGACAAGTTCAACAGGAGACTTTACCTACTGCACGCTCATCATAATACAGCCGAGACTTTCACCTTAAAGGGAAGAGTTCACACCATTGATGCACTTTTTTATAACTCATTATTAGCCCGCAGGTGCGGCCTTGGGAACGTTTTTATTTATTAATGATTTTTTATTTTAACCTCTGACCTCATCCTCAACATAATGAGAATTTTTATATTAATTTGACATGATATTAATTAAGTATTGTTCAGTGCTGTATAACATCGTTTTAAATTCAGTTTTGATGGCCAAATTGTTTTCCAGTGTTAATTGGGTGAAAATAGACAGTTAATCCTACACTGAAATCAGTTTCATATTTCTGTAGGCCAGGATGTTGCTTATTTGGCCACTGGGAAGTTTAGAGTGGGGGAGGGAAACAGTAGAATGGCTTAGTGTGGGGGAGGGGAACCGCAGTCCACTGGGAAGAAGTTGGTGTAGTTTAGTGTGGGGGAGGGGAACAGCAGTCCACTGGGAAGAAGTTGGTGTAGTTTAGTGTGGGGGAGGGGAACAGTAGAATGGTTTAGTGTGGAGGAGGGGAACAGCAGTCCACTGGGAAGAAGTTGGTGTAGTTTAGTGTGGGGGAGGGGAACAGTAGAATGGTTTAGTGTGGAGGAGGGGAACAGCAGTCCACTGGGAAGAAGTTGGTGTAGTTTAGTGTGGGGGAGGGGAACAGTAGAATGGTTTAGTGTGGGGGAGGGGAACAGCAGTCCACTGGGAAGAAGTTGGTGTAGTTTAGTGTGGGGGAGGGGAACAGCAGTCCACTGGGAAGAAGTTGGTGTAGTTTAGTGTGGGGGAGGGGAACAGTAGAATGGCTTAGTGTGGGGGAGGGGAACAGCAGTCCACTGGGAAGTTTAGTGTGTGGGAGGGGAACAGTAAAATGGCTTAGTGTGGGGGAGGGGAACAGCAGTCCACTGGGAAGAAGTTGGTGTAGTTTAGTGTGGGGGAGGGGAACAGTAGAATGGTTTAGTGTGGGGGAGGGGAACAGCAGGCCACTGGGAAGAAGTTGGTGTAGTTTAGTGTGGGGGAGGGGAACAGCAGGCCACTGGGAAGACGTTGGTGTAGTTTAGTGTGGGGGAGGGGAACAGTAGAATGGTTTAGTGTGGGGGAGGGGAACAGCAGGCCACTGGGAAGACGTTGGTGTAGTTTAGTGTGGGGGAGGGGAACAGCAGGCCACTGGGAAGAAGTTGGTGTAGTTTAGTGTGGGGGAGGGGAACAGTAGACGCTGTGCTGCAGTACAGAGACTCATGAAGCTCACTACAGAATTGCAACAGGAAGTTTAAGAAACAAATCAGAATCGAAAAGAGAAAATAATAAGGAACAGAGTGAACTTGAAATGTATGTGGAGGACTTTTGTGTTTGCTTCTTTGTGAGCAAATATATTAGATATATTATTAGTTTATTATATGATATTACAGTTATTAAAATGTTACAAATCATTCCAAACCCACATTATTGTCAGGAATCCGCCTGCCATGCCCCCTTTGGGGGCTGTCATTGCCTCCGCTTTCTCTAAAGCTCCGGGCTTCATTCATTGAACACACCTGAGACTCATTCACTCACTAATCACCTGCTCCTCTATAAACCCCTCATTCACCCACACTCCACTGTAGGTTCATGTCGGTCTGTTTCCTCGCATGCATGTATTTCGCGTCGTACCTTTTCGTCTCTGACTTCTCACTCTCTCCACGGCTGCAATTCCTTTCCGAAGCGCACCCCGGATTACCCCGATCCCGGCACTGTTTTGGATCTATGTTCATGCGTTTAGCGCGACGTTTAACCCGTGACTGCTCCGCACCACACAAGTATTTATGTTGGCTCTGCCTTGTTTTGTGAATAAACTTTGTTTTTTCTATACTTCGGCTTCCGCCTCCGTATCCCGCATAACAATTATCACTACCAGAGCGGTAGATGGCTCTGTCACAGGTTTGAATAAGCTGGCTCATCATTGAGCAGATCAGACGATCAAAGAAGACAGCGCTGCCTGCCTGCATTGAGAGAACTTTAGTTGGTTTTCGACATGGAAAACCCAGAAATTCCACCTTCAACTCCTTCACTTTCAACTGATCGTGGCAATGAGGAAGAAGACCACCCGTGGCCCTATTTAGAGTCCATGTTTGCATTTGTCGGAGTGAAAGACAATTCATATAGAATGAAGTGCTTACTCTGCCTCCCGAAAGATTGAATAATTGAAGAAATAATGTCCTTCAAAAATTCACCGTTGAATTTGAAGTTTAAGAAGGGAATAAGCTGTGGAGAAAAAAGCACAGGCAGGGAAGAGAGAGGGGGGGGGGGTTTAAAGGGGGAAGGGGAAAACTTGTTCTGTTTGTTTACAAAAAGTGAAGCTCTGTTTTTAGGTGTTCTAAATCACTTTTGTTTTTACATAAGAAATATTTGAATGTGGTCTACTGGCCTTTGAGATCTTTTAGTTGCCCTGACAAGTTGAGGATGAAAAGGAAATGTGCAAGTTCCAAAAAATGGCTGCTTGATGCACACTAGTTTAAGAAGGGAATCAGCTGTGGAGAAAAAAAAAGGCACAATTTGGGTATTCTTTTCAGAATGTTGTTCCAAACCTGTTTGACACAAAAAAAAAGATATTTAAAATAAACAAAACAATATGATGTCTTTTGACTGCTTTCTTCAATAACTACATACCACAATACTTGTACTTTTACTTTCAGTATTTGAGTAGTACATTTTAAAATAAACTACTTGTAATACTTAAGTATAAAAATGTTGAATACTTTAGTACTTCCACTTTAGTATGGTGCTTAAAGACACTTCAACTTCTACTCAAGTCACTTATTTGATAGAGCACTTGTACTTTTACTCAAGTCTGAGTCTCTAGTACTTTATACATCTCTGGTTAATAGTGTAACTCAGGATAAGGTACGTTAAAATAACATACCTTTATTTCTCCAACGGTGGGAACATTTTTGTTTACAGCAGCAAAGAAAAGAAGAAATATATAAAGTAGAGACAAAAGTATACATCACAGTGTATAAATACAAAAGAAAAAGAAACGGAGACCAATAAGTTGTTATGCTTTTAAACATATAGCATGGCTTTAAATTTGTGTTATTGTATTACTGTGTTTTTAGGGTTGGGGTTAGGGTTCATTTAGGGGAGGATTCCCAATGTTGCTCACCTAATTCTAAAAAGACAAAAATATAATAAACACAAATAGCCAATGAAGGATCCTCAGTCTTAGAAGAGTAAAAGCAAAACTTCTTAATTCCATACACGTTCTAATGAGCCCAATAAAAGGTGGGTACTTCATCACATCAAAATTATAAAGCACACATGCTGTTTGCTCGCGCTCGTATTTATACCCTGAAGACACCTGGTGTCTCTTTTTTTCTAATTTTTCCCTCTTTGTTTCAATTAGATTGTCTATATATGTTTGACTAGAATACTCTACTTGATTATGCAAGTGCCTAGCTGTAACACCCCTTTAAGATAGTCAGCACCTCGTGGCTTATTTAAATGCCCAGGTGAATTAGACAGAGGGTAACATGGACCAGTATTCTAGATTCGGAGGGAGCAGCAGTGAGAGATTAAATAAACAGACAGACAACAATGATGTGGTTGAATTATAATGAAGATAGTATATTGTAGCAAAGAGAAAATGAATGAAAAGTAACCGATTACTGCTTCTCTTTTAGCAAAAACACAAAATAAATAAAAAAAAAAAAGAATTCTATAAACTCAGATAATTTATTCTTTAATGAATGCAAATTGAATAACCCAAATTAGTTCCTGTCTTTCTTATATATATATATATATATATATATCAAGATTTTTTCTCTTTTTAATCTGTCAATCTAATTTCACCTTGAACCTATTTAATCTCAACTGTTTGAATTTAATTTAGAATCTGAGAAATCCCCCCTAGTTTAAACCACCTCTTTATAATCACAATACCTCTAAATTTGTATAGAACATCTAAAATGGGCAAAAAATAAAATGAACAATTCTTGTAACCAGCAAAGTATAGGACTCAATTTAACAATGTATGGCAAAGAAATGAAAAAACCATGAGAGAGAAAAAAAACCACAATGACACTTAACCTTAAACTCTAATGAGCAATCAAGTGGAATGAACAATTATGCCACAAAATTCAACAGTCAATAAAATAAACAATTGTGATGCATAAATTTGATAAATTTCTTTCCTTTCAAACACCAGTTGTTTTCTTTTTTATTAAAGCAAACAGTTCGTCCTTACCGAAGTGATGTTAGAGGAACAGTTCAGGCCTACCGTTATGCTGACCAGAAAAATATAGTCCACAAACGATTGAGGAAAACAAGCAAAAGGGTTCGATGTCAAGTCAATCTGTCGCCCTGCGCAATTCTTCCTCTTTCCTTTTTTTTTTTATTTTTTATTTATTTTTATTTTTTTTAGGAAAACAAAGTAGTAAATCCACTGAAGTCCTCAAATATCCTCGTTTCACTCAAGGTCTGTTGGGTGGCTCGCCATCTTGTTCCATTTGGTAGCAACTTAGTTCGTGTTGTTGCCAAATCCAAACTTTAACCAATTCAACAACAAAAAATTCAGTTCAAACTAAACTAATATTTTACTAGAATTTCCTTCTAGTTTTTTTTTTTTTTTTTCTCTCTCTCTCTCTTTCCGAAATCTCCAACAATCCTTAGTATTCCTCTCTCTCTCCTTTTTTTCACGCTGTCTCTCAGTCATTCCTCGGCAATGAGTCCTCTCATTTCATTGGTCAATATCTCACACTCTCAAAGGAGACAACGTCCAGTAACGACCAATTACATTTTTCACATTCAGAAAATGAAATAAAAATACATATTTATTCAAATATAAATGTTATATTCTTATCTTTTTTTTTTTTAATTTAATCAATAATTTTCTCCTTCCTGTTTATTCAGTATCCCTTACTGATTTACTATTTATTTATTTATAATCACTCTGGGTTACACTCTCCCCCGTTTACTCTAGGCACGTCCTCGTGCATGCTGGTAGTAGGTTGTGTATCTATAAGTGAGTTGGCAAAATTGCTGTCTATAATAGACTTAGTGATAATAGCACTGAGACTCTGGACGAAAGACTGCACTATCGAAATCAAAGGATTACCCAATTCAGGGTAGGTAAGTATTCGTGGTTTCTGTCTAACTCTATCAGACATTCTGATAAAACTGCTATCACCCTCAGTTTGCTCAGTTTCTGTTTCACACTCACAGACTGTTTCTGGTCCCCCTATAGGTATATTCTGATCAGTCAACATGTCAGAAATACTCGCAGGTGTGCTTTTACTGGCCACAGACTCCATAACCTCTGGACCAACATCAGATGTAGATGTACCCTCAATTCTAGATTGCTCTGAAACAGGCAGACAACTGACAGGGGAATCTGCCAGGGCAGGCAAATCATTATTTTGAACATGATCAGAGTCCGGATCCACTAGGACTGTAGGAACACCATTCTGTGACCTTTGTCCAGGCTCATAGACCTCAGTAAGTCTAGTAGTCTTCAAAAGTGGACGATCTTGATACGGCAACTCGAAGCAGCTATCGTCATCAGCGTCTGACTGATCTTGTACATCATTACTAGGATTTCTACGAGTTGGTGGACGTTTCCGAGTCTTGGTCAAACCTACTGCCTCTTCTGATAACTTCAACAGATTACAAGGCAGCAAAAGGTCTCTGTGAAGTGTCCTAAAAGGCCCTTCCTTAACTTCTGGTTTAACAGTGTACACAGGAAGGTCCCCTGCTCTGCTCACGACAACATACACAAGCGATTCCCACTTATCAGCTAGTTTCTGCTTACCTCTTAAGCGTACATTTCGAACTAAAACCCTATCTCCAATGTCTAGGGTGGAATCAAGAACATGCTTGTCAAAGCGAGCTTTGTTCCTCTCTCCAATTTTAGCAACATTTTTTATTGCTAGATCATATGTTCCCTGCAACCTAGACTTCAAATCATGTACATACTGAGAGTGTGTATTATACTGTTCTTTGTTTCTAGGAATATTGAAAACCAAATCAATAGGCAATCGTGGCTGCCTTCCAAACATCAATTCGTACGGGGTAAACCCAGTCGAGTCATGCTTGGTGCAATTATATGCGTGTACAAGAGGTTTCACAAAGCTACTCCAGTGCACCTTATCAGACTCTTTCAATGTACCCAGCATGCACAAAAGAGTACGGTTGAACCGTTCGACCGGATTTCCCCTGGGGTGGTAAGGGGTTGTCCTGATCTTCTGAATCCCCATCAACGCGCAAAGCTCTTTAATAGTCCTAGACTCAAAATCAGCCCCTTGATCACTATGCAATTTTTCAGGGATCCCATAATAGACTATGAAGTTCTCCCAAAGAGCCTTAGCTACAGTACATGATTTCTGGTTGGAAGTTGGAATAGCAACTGCATACTTGGTAAAGAAATCTGTAATAACTAGCACATCCTTTGTATTTTTGGATTCTGGCTCAATCGACAAGAAGTCCATACACACCAACTCAAGAGGTTGAGTCACTTGGATATTGACTAAAGGAGCAGCTTTCTCAGGTAAGGATTTATGACACACACATCTAGGGCATGTTTTGATCTTTTGCTCCACATCAACAGCCATTCTAGGCCAATAGAACCTTGATCTTACCAGATCAAGTGTGCGTTCTATACCTAAATGTCCCATCCCATCATGTAAATATGTGAGAACCACACTACGCAAAGATTCAGGAAGGACCAATTGGTATTGGAGGTGCTCACCCTCTTGTCTTCTCCGATGGAGGATTCCGTTCTGCAACTCCAATTTTTCCAGCTCCCTTATCAGCAATGGGAGGATAGGAAGTTCTTTTCTTACAGAAGGGGAAATTGTCTCCCCAGTCTCTAATTGTTGAATGACCTCACGTATGACGGGATCAGATCTTTGTTTTTCTTTCAAATCATCTTCTCCAACAGTTAGAATTTCAGAGAGACCATTACATATCTCATTCCTATCAAAGCTGCATGGTATTGCATCAACATGCATAGCAAGCGATTCAACCAAAGCAAAAGGAGGATCTGCACAAAGACCTGAGTTGTGATGGACCGAGTGTTTTTCGCATATGGCCTGTATAGCCTCAGTGGGAACGGTGTAACCATCATCAACCAGGTGATTTAAAGTGAATTGCCGAATTCGCTCTAGCTCCTTTTGAGACGCCACATCATTTCTCAACCCTCCCTGAGGACGTCTGGACAGACTGTCAGCATCCAGATTTAGTTTCCCAGCTCTAAACTGCAACTTGAAAGAAAAAGTCGAAAGAGCTGAGAGCCATCTGTAGCTTGTAGAATCTAACTTTGCTGATGTTAATATGTATGTCAAAGGATTGCTGTCGGTAACAACAGTGAATTGGTTACCGTACAAATAGTCATAGAACTTCTCAGTGACAGCCCATTTAAGGGCCAAGAATTCTAGCTTATGAGCTGGATAATGGGCTTCACTCCGGGAAAGACCTCGACTGGCAAAAGCAATAACCTTCATTTGCCCATCTTGCTCTTGATATAGAGCTGCTCCCAGCCCTACAGTGCTTGCGTCTGTGTGAAGGACGTACGGGAGTTTTGGATCCGCAAAACCAAGTACTGGGGCAGTAGTAAGTGCCTCAATGATTGCTTCAAATGCATGCTGACAACTTTCAGACCAACGTTTCCCAAAAGTCTCCTTGGGATCATAATAGTCTCTCTTCTCCTTAGACTTGCAGCCTTTACGGAGTGGCGGGTATCCCGATGTCAATCCGTTCAAAGGCTTCACAATCTTGGCAAAATCTCTGATAAACCTTCTATAGTACCCTACAAAACCTAAGAAAGAACGCAATTCCTTCAGGTTCTTTGGGACTGGCCAAGATTTTAACACCTCCACTTTGTCAGGGTCTGTTTCTACACCACTGCTAGACACAATATGTCCAAGATACTTCACAGATGTCTGAAAAAATGTACATTTTTCTGGAGAGAGTTTTAAACCATACTCTTTCAATCGTCGCAGCACTCTCAACAACCTGCTCTCGTGTTCCTCCAACGTGTCCGAATATACAATTAAATCATCCAAGAAAACCACAACCTCCTTCAGATGGATGTCACTCATGCATCTCTCCATGAGCCTTTGAAAAGTACTGGGAGCATTAGTGACCCCTTGTGGCATCCTATTAAACTCCCAGAACCCCAATGGACAAACAAAAGCAGTTTTATGTTTATCGGACTCTTCCACCTCAATCTGATAGTAACCAGACTTGAGGTCAAGAACAGAAAACCAACGAGAACCAGTAAGAGCAGAAAAAGTCTCTTCCAAGTTGGGGAGGGCATATGCATCTTTGATCGTTTGTAAATTAAGTTTGCGGTAATCGATGCAGAGTCGAACATCCCCATTTTTCTTCCGTACAACTACGATAGGTGAGGAAAAAGATGACTCCGACTCCCGGATGACACCAGCATCCAGTAACTCTTGCAGATGCTTACGGACTGCATCATAATCCTGAGGGTGTATTGGTTGAGCCCTCTGCTTGAATGGAGTTTCATCATGTAACCTTATATGATGCTTCACCTTATCCGTTCTACCAAAGTCAAGATCATCAAGGGCAAAGATCTCTGCCATTGACCACAGCTTTTGTGAAATTCTGTCCTTCCATTCAGCAGGAACAGGTGAGTCACCAAAATCTACAGGGAAAGGCTGAGCAGTTTCCATCACTTCATTTTTTTTCACCGCAGCTTTGCTAGTGATCAAACTTTGCAGTGAGTGTAATTCTGCAATTACACACTTTGTAGGGATTGAAATATCATGCTCAGTTTCATTTTTCAGAATCACTGGTATTTTCTGTGATGTCCTATAAGGGAGTGAGACAAGACAGGAGGTGCACAAAAGACCTCCTGGCCAAGAAGACTCAGAAGGGGGCTCCATGAGGACCCATTTATCAGAGCACGGCTCTCGTGTGGTCACTGATCCTTCAAAAACAAAAGTTTGCCCAGCAGGAACAATCCCAGGCTTTGTACCTGGAATTCGCACAGATCCAATGACGCTATTAGATTTTTGTTTAAATCTATATTCAAGAACATTCAAAATAGCTTTGAACCCATAAGGTAAAATATGATGTGATTCAGTAATCTCTGAATCAGAGTGGCTCTTGTAGGCTAAATCAAGACTGTTTGTGCCTATAAGTACAGTAGATTGAACACTACTAGTGGTATCTGCAGTGACTAAAGCAAGAGTGGAAAGTTTTGTCTCAGCTCCAAGGAATTCTTTGGGGAACACTACATCTACTTCAATATACCCAAGATAAGGAACAAGCTGACCATTCGCTGCTTCCACCTCAAGAAGCTGCTCAAGAGGCTTAATTTCCAAATGAGACAAATTTTGCTCGTAGTACGTCTGAGGAACTGTAGTCACCTGTGAGCCTGTATCGAGAAGACAATTACATTTCTGCCCCGCAATTAAGATATCGGCAGTGCATTTTGCCCCAACCAAACCCTTTGGCAGAACAAAAGCCTTGTTCCTAGTGCGAATATGCCAGTTGTGATTTCTATTTTTACACCTGTTGGGACCTCTAGTATACCCCTCAGCCCTGTTTGTCCCACAACTGGGGCTGATTCTAGTTTAAAGGGACAGAATTTGATGACCCTCCTCTAGTCTCCCAAGCAACCTGCCTCTCTCTCAGAAGCTTCCTTTTGGATGCTACCAAAGTAGGATTTGGGGCATTCTCACAAGTAGCGACAATGTGACCATCTTCACCACAATGGAAGCAGTACCAGGGTTTGGGTTTACTCAGTTGCTTAGAAGAAAAACTATAGGATGTGTCAAACGGGTCTGTGCACACAGACTGCGATTTAGTGGTCTTTGCAGCGAATTTGACATTCGCAGACCTGGTGGGCTTTCCAGCAGCAAATTGGCTCTGCAACTCGACTACTTGTTTCTGCAAATCATGAACCCTACTTTCATGAGTGTCTTTATTTTTATCTTTAGTTTTCTTCAAGCTTTCAACCTGTCCTTGAAGCACTGAAATCTGCTTCTCCAAGTCAGCAACAGAAACTTGTTTAGACACTACCTCATCAGAGGAAAGGTACAAAGAATAAGAAGTGCTTGGTGCTTAGACATACCAAGATGCTTCCTCATACGAGACTCTTTAGCACTTTGTTTGTCTTCTGCTGTGCGCAACAGCAGCAAAACTTCTGAGAAAGAAGGGGGGTCATTTTTCTTTTGTTCAAGCTGAAATTCTGAGATGAGGGCATCATCCCAACAGCCCCTACAGAACTGTCTAAGCAAATGTCGATCAGATTCACTAGCGGACACACCACCGCGTCGCACAGCACGTGTCAACGCTACTTGTAGACGCTGCAAGAACAGTGATGGCTTTTCTCCCGCATCCTGCAACGTATTCAAGAATTTAGCAAAAAGCTCGTCACCATCTTCGACTGTTCCAAAAGCTGAATCCAAAAGATCAAGATAAGCTCTGGGTGAGGCATGGGAACCCAGTGTTCTCACAATGTCTGCTGCGGAGGCAAAAGGCTGTCAAGAATCTTTCGGGATCTGACTAGGTCAGAAACAGCAGGATCTTGCAGCATAAGTTCAATACTATTGTGCCATGTTTCATAGTCCACCTCGTTCCCTGGTCGAGGGGACCTCCCAGAGAAGAACCTTAGCTTAAAAGGAGCGTGCATGTGAGAAACAGCTTCCTCGCTCTTCACAATATGCTCAACTACAACGCGCTGCACTTCTAGGGGATTTACGTAGTAACAGGCGTTCCGGCTAATGGAACAAACAAATCATCAGTTAACGTTTTTTGGTTCTCATGGGCTAGACTAACATTTGAAAAAGCAGATGGATGAGGAGTTCTCACAAGGACATCTTTGTCCTGAGGCACAGGTTTTTACATCTCGCAAACTGTTCATTTAAGAGCTCCTCGAAAGGTTTACCACTGAGCTTTGCAATGCGTTCCAGCTCCTCCACATAACCCCTGGTTGCGCTACTAGTTACTAGCTGAACATACGTACTAGCTAAGCTTAATCTCATACCTGAGTCTGGGCTCATGTGGGCTTTCAAAAATGAATGGCAGCTGGGGCCCAAGGTCTCCAGTGCCCTTCCACTCTCATATTCAATTATCACATGCTTATGATATGGGGAATCAGGATTGTCAATGCGGACAATTCTGCCGATGTGGCATATCTGCTGAGATGATCAGTCAGATCATCATCTCCTCTCTGTGTTTGTAACTCCACTCACAATAAGTGAGTTCGGAACCTTAACATTTTCTTCCTC
Organism: Silurus lanzhouensis; assembly: GCA_039877035.1. NCBI lineage: Eukaryota > Metazoa > Chordata > Actinopteri > Siluriformes > Siluridae > Silurus > Silurus lanzhouensis. The sequence goes on from JBCEWE010000830.1 coordinate 59,846, forward strand.
AAAAATTTCCATTCTCAAACACAATGTCTCGCTATATCTGTCTGTTATGTTACAAAGTTATCTCTCTACTCACTACTCCTGGCTGGCTCGCCAAAAACTGTAACACCCCTTTAAGATAGTCAGCACCTCGTGGCTTATTTAAATGCCCAGGTGAATTAGACAGAGGGTAACATGGACCAGTATTCTAGATTCGGAGGGAGCAGCAGTGAGAGATTAAATAAACAGACAGACAACAATGAT
>JBCEWE010000156.1:0-15000 GCA_039877035.1 Silurus lanzhouensis
GTGTGGATTGGGGCGGGGATTTGTGTATGTGTGTGGATTGGGGCGGGGATTTGTGTATATGTGTGTGGATTGGGCGGGATTTTGTTTGTGTGATTATTTGTGTGTGTGGATTGGGGCGGGATTTGTGTATATGTGTGTGGGATTGGGGCGGGGATTTGTGTATGTGTGTGGATTGGGGCGGGGATTTGTGTATGTGTGTGTGGATTGGGGCGGGGATTGTGTGTTGGTGGATTGGGGGGGGATTTGTGTATGTGTGTGTGGATTGGGGCGGGATTGTGTTGTGTGTGGATTGGGGCGGGGATTTGTGTATATGTGTGTGGATTGCATTGGGGTCGGGGAATTTGTGTATATGTGTGTGTGTGGATTGGGGGCGGGGATTTGTGTATATGTGTGTGTGGATTGGGGCGGGGATTTGTGTATATGTGGTGTGGATTGGGGCGGGGATTGTGTATTATTGTGTGTGTGGTGGATTGGGGCGGGGATTTGTGTATGTGTGTGTGGATTGGGGCGGGGATTTGTGTATGTGTGTGTGGATTGGGGCGGGGATTTGTGTATATGGTGGTGGGCGGGGATTTGTGTATTGTGTGTGTGGATTGGGCGGGATTTGTGTATGTGTGTGTGGATTGGGGCGGGGATTTGTGTATATGTGTGTGTGGATTGGGCGGGGATTTGGATTTGTGTATATGTGTGTGTGGATTGGGGCGGGGATTTGTGTATGTGTGTGTGTGGGGGGGATTTTTTTTTTGGTTGGGCGGGATTTGTGTATGTGTGTGTGGATTGGGGCGGGGATTTGTTGTATTTTGTATATGTGTGTGTGGATTGGGCGGGGATTTGTGTATGTGTGTGTGGATTGGGGCGGGGATTTGGTGTATGTGTGTGTGGATTGGGCGGGGATTTGTGTATGTGTGTGTGGATTGGGGCGGGGATTTGTGTATGTGTGGTGTGGATTGGGGCGGGGATTTGTGTATGTGTGTGGTGGATTGGGGCGGGGATTTGTGGTATATGTGTGGTGGATTGGGGCGGGGATTTGTGTATGTGTGTGTGGATTGGGCGGGGATTTGTGTATGTGTGTGGAATGGTGGGTGTGGGATTGGGGCAGGGATTTGTGTATATGTGTGTGGATTGGGGTGGGGATTTGTGTATATGTGTATGTGGATTGGGGCGGGAAATTGTGTATGTGTGTGTGGATTGGGGCGGGGATTTGTGTATGTGTGTGTGGATTAGGGCGGGGATTTGTGTATGTGTGTGTGGATTGGGGCGGGGATTTGTGTATATGTGTGTGGATTGGGGCGGGGATTTGTGTATGTGTGTGGATTGGGGCGGGGATTTGTGTATATGTGTGTGTGGATTGGGGCGGGGATTTGTGTATGTGTGTGTGGATTTGGGCGGGGATTTGTGTATATGGGTGCGGATTTGTGTATATGTGTGTGTGGATTGGGGCGGGGATTTGTGTATATGTGTGTGGATTAGGGCGGGGATTTGTGTATGTGTGTGTGGATTGGGGCGGGGATTTGTGTATGTGTGTGTGGATTGGGGCGGGGATTTGTGTATGTGTGTGGTGGATTGGGGCGGGGATTTGTGTATGTGTGTGTGGATTGGGGCGGGGATTTGTGTATGTGTGTGTGGATTGGGGTGGGGATTTGTGTATGTGTGTGTGGATTGGGGGGGGATTGTGTATGTGTGTGTGGATTGGGGCGGGGATTTGTGTATGTGTGTGTGGATTGGGGTGGGGATTTGTGTATGTGTGTGTGGATTGGGGTGGGGATTTGTGTATGTGTGTGTGGATTGGGGCGGGGATTTGTGTATGTGTGTGTGGATTGGGGCGGGGATTTGTGTATATGTGTGTTTGATGGGGTTGTTATATCAGATTGGGGCTGCTTTAATAATGTTACTAGTAATAACAATAATAATAAGTGTGTTTGTGTGTGTTTGTGTTTGTTTTCAGCTCTGATCATTGCATTGGTGGTGTGTGTAGCAGTGTGTGTGTTAGCCTCACTGTGTAGCTCATTGATGAGGTGAGATGGAGTAATCTCACAAACACACACACACACACACACAGTGTTGTTATTAAACTCCGATACATTGATGGGTGCAGTCTAAGGGGAAAAAGGTGTGTGTGTGTGTTTGTGTGTGTGTGTGTGTGTGTGTGTGTGTGTGTGTGTGTGTGTGTGTGTGTGTGTGTGTGTGTTTTAGGCTGAACTTTATGAGGACCCTGGTGCTGAGGGTAGGGAGCACTATGGAGGCCGACAGACTCATTAACTCTGTGAGACACTTTAACTCATTTATCTCCTTATCCCTTTATCATTCCTTTTTTATCATTAGACTTTATTGGTATTTTTAGTTGTTCATTTGAGTGTGTGTGTGTGTAGGATCTCGGCTCTCCCAGCAGAATTGTGGAATCTACTGAATCTATCTCTCTACCCACCACCGGGAGACGCCTCCGTTCCCTCGACACATTCAGAGGGTGAGAATGAGAGAACAAGAGACAGTGAGTGAGTGAGACAATGAGAATGAGAGAGTTAGAGATTAAGACAGTGTGAGTAAAACAATTATCGAGAGTGAGTCTGTGAAAGTGTGAGTGAGTCGGTGAGAGTGAGAGTGTGAGTTAGTCGGTGAGAGAGTGGGTGAGTCGGTGAGAGTGTGAGTGAGACGGTGAGAGTGTGAGTAAGAGTGGGTGAGTCGGTGAGAGTGTGAGTAAGAGTGGGTGAGTCGGTGAGAGTGTGAGTGAGTCGGTGAGAGTGAGAGTGTGAGTTAGTCGGTAAGAGTGTGAGTGAGACGGTGAGAGTGTGAGTGAGAGTGGGTGAGTCGGTGGGAGTGTGAGTGAGTCAGTGAGAGTGAGAGTGTGAGTTAGTCGGTAAGAGTGTGAGTGAGACGGTGAGAGTGTGAGTGAGAGTGGGTGAGTCGGTGGGAGTGTGAGTGAGTCAGTGAGAGTGTGAGTGAGACGGTGAGAGTGTGAGTGAGAGTGGGTGAGTCGGTGAGAGTGTGAGTGAGTCGGTGAGAGTGAGAGTGTGAGTTAGTCGGTAAGAGTGTGAGTGAGACGGTGAGAGTGTGAGTGAGAGTGGGTGAGTCGGTGGGAGTGTGAGTGAGTCAGTGAGAGTGTGAGTGAGACGGTGAGAGTGTGAGTGAGAGTGGGTGAGTCGGTGAGAGTGGGTGAGTCGGTGAGAGTGTGAGTGAGTCGGTGAGAGTGTGAGTGAGTCGGTGAGAGTGTGAGTAAGACGGTGAGAGTGTGAGTGAGAGTGGGTGAGTCGGTGAGAGTGGGTGAGTCGGTGAGAGTGTGGGTGAGTCGGTGAGAGTGTGAGTGAGACGGTGAAAGTGTGAGTGAGTCGGTGAGAGTGTGAGTGAGACGGTGAAAGTGTGAGTGAGAGTGGGTGAGTTGGTGAGAGAGTGAGAGTGTGAGTGAGTCGGCGAGAGTGTGAGTGAGACGGTGAGAGTGTGAGTAAGACAGTGAGAGTGGGTGAGTCGGTGAGAGTGTGAGTGAGACGGTGAGAGTGTGAGTGAGAGTGTGAGTAAGACAGTGAGAGTGGGTGAGTCGGTGAGAGTGTGAGTGAGACGGTGAGAGTGTGAGTGAGAGTGGGTGAGTTGGTGAGAGTGTGAGTAAGACAGTGAGAGTGGGTGAGTCGGTGAGAGTGTGAGTGAGACGGTGAGAGTGTGAGTGAGAGTGGGTGAGTCGGTGAGAGTGTGAGTAAGACAGTGAGAGTGGGTGAGTCGGTGAGAGTGTGAGTGAGACGGTGAGAGTGTGAGTGAGATTGGGTGAGTCGGTGAGAGTGTGAGTAAGACAGTGAGAGTGGGTGAGTCGGTGAGAGTGTTGAGTGAGAGTGTGAGTGAGAGTGGGTGAGTCGGTGAGAGTGTGAGTGAGACAGTGAGAGTGGGTGAGTTGGTGAGAGTGTGAGTGAGACAGTGAGAGTGAGAGTGGGTGAGTCGGTGAGAGAGTGAGTAAGACGGTGAGAGTGTGAGTGAGAGTAGGTGAGTCGGTGAGAGTGTGGGTGAGTCGGTGAGAGTGTGAGTGAGACGGTGAAAGTGTGAGTGAGTCGGTGAGAGTGTGAGTGAGACGGTGAAAGTGTGAGTGAGACGGTGAAAGTGTGAGTGAGAGTGGGTGAGTTGGTGAGAGAGTGAGAGTGTGAGTGAGTCGGCGAGAGTGTGAGTGAGATGGTGAGAGTGTGAGTAAGACAGTGAGAGTGGGTGAGTCGGTGAGAGTGTGAGTGAGACGGTGAGAGTGTGAGTGAGAGTGTGAGTAAGACAGTGAGTGTGGGTGAGTCGGTGAGAGTGTGAGTGAGACGGTGAGAGTGTGAGTGAGAGTGGGTGAGTTGGTGAGAGTGTGAGTAAGACAGTGAGAGTGGGTGAGTCGGTGAGAGTGTGAGTGAGACGGTGAGAGTGTGAGTGAGAGTGGGTGAGTCGGTGAGAGTGTGAGTAAGACAGTGAGAGTGGGTGAGACGGTGAGAGTGTGAGTGAGAGTGGGTGAGTCGGTGAGAGTGTGAGTAAGACAGTGAGAGTGGGTGAGTCGGTGAGAGTGTTGAGTGTTGAGTGAGAGTGTGAGTGAGAGTGGGTGAGTCGGTGAGAGTGTGAGTGAGACAGTGAGAGTGGGTGAGTTAGTGAGAGTGTGAGTGAGACAGTGAGAGTGAGAGTGGGTGAGTCGGTGAGAGAGTGGGTGAGTCGGTGAGAGTGTAAGTGAGACAGTGAGAGTGTGAGTGAGACAGTGAGAGTGTGAGTGAGACAGTGAGAGTGGGTGAGTCGGTGAGAGTGTGAGTGAGACAGTGAGAGTGATTGGGTCAGTGGGTGAGACAGACAGTAAGTGTAAGATTGAGAGTTAATATTCTGTCATTGTTTGCTGCTGTTCCTCTGTGTGTGTGTGTGTGTGTGTGTGTGTGTGTGTGTGTGTGTGTGTGTGTGTGTGTGTGTGTGTGTGTAGGTTTGCTCTGGTCATGATGGTGTTTGTGAATTACGGAGGAGGACGTTACTGGTTTTTTCGCCACCAGAGCTGGAATGGTCAGACTCTCTCTTTCACTTTTCGTTCTTTCATTTTTTGTCTATCCATTCATCCATTTTCTCTCCACTTTTTAATGTTTTTTTTCTTTCTGCAGGTCTCACTGTAGCTGATCTTGTCTTTCCCTGGTAAGGTTTTAAAGGGCATGTGTGGATGTGTGTGTCTATTTTTTCATCTCCTCCTCCTCCTTCTTTTCCTTGTGTTATTTTTCTCTTTAGGTTTGTCTTCATTATGGGGACGTCGGTGTCTCTGTCCCTTAGTGGCTCTCTGATTCGGGGATTGAGACGTTCTCGTCTTTTAATTAGAATCTGTTGGAGAACCTTTCTGCTCTTTATCATTGGAGTCTTTATCATCAACCCGAGTTACTGCAGTGGCCCACGTGAGTCAACTTTTTGTTACCTTCCTAAATCACTTCTCCTGGTGTGTCCTCATCGTTCCCCAGCTGCATCTCCTCACTCCCTGTTCCTCTGTGTTTCCATCTCACTTTCCTTCACATCTCTCCCTCAATCATGTCTTTCAGCCTGTCCCACCTGTTCACCACCTGTTTACCACCTGTTCACCACCACACCACCACCTGTTCTCCACCACACCACCACAACACACCCACCTGTTCACCACCACATCACCACCTGTTCACCACCACATCACCACAACACACCCACCTGTTCACCACCACATCACCACCTGTTCACCACCACAACACACCCACCTGTTCACCACCACATCACCACCTGTTCACCACCACATCACCACCTGTTCACCACCACAACACACCCACCTGTTCACACCACCACACTCACCACACACAACACACCCACCTGTTCACCACCACACCACCACCTGTTCACCACCACATCACCACAACATACCCACCTGTTTACCACCACATCACCACCTGTTCACCACCACATCACCACAACACACCCACCTGTTCACCACCACATCACCACCTGTTCACCACCACATCACCACAACATACCCACCTGTTTACCACCACACCACCACCTGTTCACCACCACATCACCACAACACACCCACCTGTTCACCACCACACCACCACCTGTTCACCACCACATCACCACAACATACCCACCTGTTTACCACCACATCACCACCTGTTCACCACCACATCACCACAACACACCCACCTGTTCACCACCACACCACCACCTGTTCACCACCACATCACCACAACATACCCACCTGTTTACCACCACATCACCACCTGTTCACCACCACATCACCACAACACACCCACCTGTTCACCACCACATCACCACAACACACCCACCTGTTCACCACCACACCACCACCTGTTCACCACCACACCACCACCTGTTCACCACCACATCACCACAACACACCCACCTGTTCACCACCACATCACCACAACACACCCACCTGTTCACCACCACATCACCACAACACACCCACCTGTTCATCACCACAACACACCCACCTGTTCACCACCACATCACCACAACACACCCACCTGTTCACCACCACATCACCATCTGATCACCAGCACAGCTTTTTGTTTAAAGTTGAGTTGTATCTGTGTGTGTGTGTGTGTGTGTGTGTGTGTGTAGTGTCCTGGGAAACACTCCGTATTCCAGGTGTGCTACAGCGGTTGGCATTTACATATCTGGTGGTTGCCGTGTTGGACGTCTCAATGACCAGAGCTCGTCTCGGTGTTTCTTCTACAGTGAGTTACACAGCTGCAGATACATGACCATAAACTGAGTGAAGGACACGAGGGAGGGACGGGCTGAAGGACACGAGGGAGGGACGGGCTGAAGGACACGAGGGAGGGACGGGCTGAAGGACACAAAGGTGGGACAGGCTGAAAGACATGATGGAGGGAGAGATGTGAAGGAAAGTGAGATGGAAACACAGAGGAACAGGGAGTGAGGAGATGCAGCTGGGGAACGATGAGGACACACCAGGAGAAGTGATTTAGGAAGGTAACAAAAAGTTGTAACTAACTGAGTTCAGAGAATGAATGAGGGAATGAAGCATTAGGAAGAAATGAATGAAAGAAGAAGGAAGTTTTGGAAAGAGGGAACAGAGACATGGGGAAGTAAACAGGGGAACATCATCAGGGATCTGGAACCTTAATGGAGGAACATGTGATGTGTACGATGGCTGCTTTGTGTGTGTGTGTGTGTTCTCAGGAGGTCTGGTGGTTTCCAGTTCATGACATTGTTCTGTACTGGCCTGCGTGGGTGTGTGTGTTTCTGCTGGAATCTGTGTGGTTGTGTGTGACGTTCCTGCTGCCGGTTCCTGCCTGCCCCAGGTGAGAGCTGCTTCTAACACACACACAACCCTGACACTCCTGAAGCTCACCTGCTTCCACTTTACATCCACTTCATTTCGACATCATAAATATGGAAGTGCACAACCTCCTGCTGATGGGGTTCAGTTTTAAATCTGAAATCAAAGTGATTTCTGGATGATTGATTTGTTTGTTTGATTATGTAGCTATCTATTTATCTATCCTACTTATCCATCATCCAGTCACATCGTAACTCCTCCCAGAGACACTCAGAGAGACATTAGCAGACATGATCAGAATCAGAATCAGGTTTATTGGCCAAGTGTGTTGACACACACAAGGAATTTGGTTCCAGCTGTTAGTGACTCTCAAAATACAGACATAAATAAAATCTATACATTCAACTTGGACTGTACGAGACAATAAACACAATGTGGGACAATACAGACCATGTGGGACAATACAGACCATGTGGGACAATACAGACCATGTGGGACAATACAGACCATGTGGGACAGTATAGACAATGTGGGACAATACAGACAATGTGGGACAATACAGACCATGTGGGACAGTATAGACAATGTGGGACAGTATAGACAATGTGGGACAATACAGACAATGTGGGACAATACAGACAATGTGGGACAATACAGACCATGTGGGACAGTATAGACAATGTGGGACAGTATAGACAATGTGGGACAATACAGACCATGTGGGACAGTATAGACAATGTGGGACAATACAGACAATGTGGGACAATACAGACCATGTGGGACAGTATAGACAATGTGGGACAATACAGACAATGTGGGACAATACAGACCATGTGGGACAGTATAGACAATGTGGGACAATACAGACAATGTGGGACAATACAGACCATGTGGGACAGTATAGACAGTGTGGGACAATACAGACAATGTGGGACAGTATAGACAGTGTGGGACAATACAGACAATGTGGGACAATACAGACCATGTGGGACAATACAGACATTGTGGGACAATACAGACCATGTGGGACAATACAGACCATGTGGGACAGTATAGACAATGTGGGACAATACAGACCATGTGGGACAATACAGACCATGTGGGACAATACAGACAATGTGGGACAATACAGACCATGTGGGACAATACAGACAATGTGGGACAATACAGACCATGTGGGACAATACAGACCATGTGGGACAGTATAGACAATGTGGGACAATACAGACAATGTGGGACAATACAGACCATGTGGGACAATACAGACCATGTGGGACAATACAGACAATGTGGGACAATACAGACCATGTGGGACAATACAGACCATGTGGGACAGTATAGACAATGTGGGACAATACAGACAATGTGGGACAATACAGACCATGTGGGACAATACAGACAATGTGGGACAATACAGACCATGTGGGACAATACAGACAATGTGGGACAATACAGACCATGTGGGACAATACAGACCATGTGGGACAGTATAGACAATGTGGGACAATACAGACAATGTGGGACAATACAGACCATGTGGGACAGTATAGACAATGTGGGACAATACAGACAATGTGGGACAATACAGACCATGTGGGACAGTATAGACAATGTGGGACAATACAGACCATGTGGGACAATACAGACAATGTGGGACAATACAGACAATGTGGGACAATATAGACCATGTGGGACAATACAGACAATGTGGGACAATATAGACAATGTGGGACAATACAGACCATGTGGGACAATACAGACCATGTGGGACAATACAGACCATGTGGGACAATACAGACCATGTGGGACAATATAGACAATGTGGGACAATACAGACCATGTGGGACAATACAGACCATATGAAAGAACAAGGAGGAGGTTTATGGATGTGGTGAGGGAAGACATGCAGGTAGTTGGTGTAAAAGAGGCAGTCGTCTTCACCTGAGTTTGTGTTTTCCTCATAAGGATCAAATGATCTGTAAATCCTGATACATAAAACTATAGAATTCCCAGAGGGTGTACTTTTTCTTCACACAACTGTTTCATTTCCTGGTTTTGGATTTGTTGTTTTTTTTGTTTTGTTTTTTTGTTTTCCCCAGAGATTTATGTGGAATACAGATGTACAGTTAGTGTGTGTGTGTGTGTGTGTGTGTGTGTGTGTGTGTGTGTGTGTGTGTGTGTGTGTGTGTGTGTAAACGTTCTGTAGTGGATATCTGGGTCCTGGTGGAATTGGAGATTTTGGCCTTTACCCAAACTGCACAGGAGGAGCTGCAGGTTACATCGACCGCTGGCTTCTGGGAGAAAAACACATTTACCAAACACCATCATCAAGGGTACACACACACACACACACACACACACACACACACACACACACACACAACCAGACTGCTAATACTCTTTCTCTCTCAGGTTGTGTATCAGACTACAGTCCCATATGATCCAGAGGGTGTTTTAGGAAGCATTAACTCCATACTAATGGCTTTCCTCGGCCTTCAGGTACACACACACACACACACACACACACACACACACACACACACACACACACACACACACACAGGAGGACACAGTGTGTTTTATGTGTTTGAAACACATGTAAGTTCATTTTGTTTCTGTCTTGTAAAAGCCTGAAGATTGTATTTTTCTGTAAATGTCCAGATGCTCCACTTTATTGAAAAATCCTTCCTTGGCCTGAAGAACATCTTTCCACACTCTCAGCATCCCATCACTTCGTTTCTCCAAAACATTCAGCTCAAACACTTTCATGTGTCTCTTGTAAAACTCTCTAAAGATGTTCTTCACTAGATAAAGATTTTCTTGTTCATCCCAGAGCAGTTCAGGAGGATTGAAGTGCAGTGACTGAGCAGGTTGTTCCATGATAAATATCACTCCAGACGTCTGTCTAGTCTCTGAATAACACTCACAGAACTTAGATGTGCGCTTCGGCTCATCGTCCTGATGTACAGTGAAGTCGTTCCAATGGGCCGCAGTCCAGACAGAATTTTGGTTGCATAGAAACAGAAGGAACATGAAATGTGAACTTGCGGTTTCCTCACATTTTACAGTCTGTGTGTGTCTGTGTGTCTGTTTGTGCGTGACTGTGTTTGCATGTGTTTATTTGCTTATGTGTGTGCATTTGTGTTTGCGTGTGTTTGTGTGCATTTATGTGGGTGTGTTTGTGTGCATTTGTGTGTGGATGTGTGGATTGTGTGTGTGTGTGTGTGTGTGTGTGTGTGTGTGTGTGTGTGTGTGTGTGTGTGTGTGTGTGTGTGTTACAGGCAGGGAAAATTCTGCAGCACTACAGAGATCACTCCAGACAGATAATGACCCGTTTCCTGATCTGGGCTTTTGTTCTGGTTTGTTTACTTTATTTATTTATTTATTTATTTGTTTGTTTGTTTATCTTGTTCAATTGCAAGAGGTTAGTTATATCAAATGAATTCAGTATATTTATTATTTATTGAATTGTAAAATGTTATTTTTAATGTACATTTAAAAAGCACTCTTTATTTATTTGTGTTTTATTTGTCATTTTGTAGGGAATCGTCTCGGCTGTTCTGACTAAATGCTCCAGAGATCTCGGCTTCATCCCCATCAACAAGAATTTATGGTAACACACACACACACACACACACACACACTCACATTTATACACACACATGCACACATTATTACTGTGATCGTGTGTTAGGGATCATACAGAGACGGAGCTCATACTACACAATTATTACATATTAATATTAGTGTGTGTGTGTGTGTGTGTGTGTGTGTGTGTGTGTGTGTGTGTGTGTGTGTGTGTGTAGGTCTCTATCGTATGTGACAACGCTCAGCTGTTTTGCCTTTGTGTTGTTGATGTTGTGTTATTACACGGTGGATGTGAGGAGATGGTGGAGTGGAGCACCATTCTTCTACCCTGGTGAGCTCATCTGTAACATCTGTAAACCTTTTTCCATAACATCACACACACACTGGTGTGAGAAGATTCAGAAGTAATAATCATGGTGAAAGCTACAGGGTCACGGTTAATGTAGCACAGACCTGGAACATCTCTCGTCCAACAAGTGGCTCCACAACATGCAGGAGGAAAGAACAGAGCAGAACCTCATTAGATCTCACACCATACTTTCAGGCTACTAATGATGAAGGTGAGGGATAAAGAAGCACTCACTTAGGAGAAAGGAGCTGAAAGCAGCAGCAAAAACACCTCAAACAGAAGTGTGTGAACTGTTTGTGTATTTCTCCTCACTCTGTGTGTGTGTGTTTGTGTGTGTGTGTGTTTGTAACTGAGCACATGTGTGCCTTCAGGTATGAACTCCATCCTGGTGTATGTGGGTCATGAGGTGTTTGAGAATTACTTCCCATTCCGCTGGAAAATGAAGAACAGCCAATCACATGCCGAGCACCTGACACAGAACCTGCTGGCCACGAGTGTGTGGGTGCTGATTTCATACATCCTCTACAGGAAGAAAATATTCTGGAAGATTTAAATTCACAAGCAACCAGGAACCTCAAACAAACACCTCCCCCCCCCCCCCCCCCATTTTTCTGTAATCTTTACCTTCTCAATGTTCCTCCCCTCCTCAATCCCCCTCCTTAATCCTCAACCCTACTCAATCCCCCTGCTTAATCCTCAACCCTTCTCAACCCCCCCTCCTTAATCCTCAACCCTCCTCAATCACCCTCCCTAATCCTCAACCCTCCTCAATCCCCCTCCTTAATCCTTAACCCTCCTCAACCCCCCCTCCTTAATCCTCAACCCTCCTCAATCAACCCTTAATCCTCAACCCTCCTTAATCATCAACCCTCCTCAATCAACCCTCCTCAATCCCCCTCCTTAATCCTCAACCCCCCCGTCCTTAATCCTCAACCCTCCTCAATCCCCCTCCTTAATCCTCAACCCTCCTTAATCCCCCCTCCTTAATCCTCAACCCTACTAAATCCCCCTCCTTAATCCTCAACCCTCCCCAACCCCCCCTCCTTAATCCTCAACCCTCCTCAATCACCCTCCTTAATCCTCAACCCTCCTCAACCCCCCTCCTTAATCCTCAACCCTCCTCAATCCCCCTCCTTAATCCTCAACCCTCCTCAATCCCCCTCCTTAATCCTCAACCCTCCTTAATCCCCCCTCCTTAATCCTCAACCCTACTAAATCCCCCTCCTTAATCCTCAACCCTCCCCAACCCCCCCTCCTTAATCCTCAACCCTCCTCAATCACCCTCCTTAATCCTCAACCCTCCTCAACTCCCCTCCTTAATCCTCAACCCTCCTCAATCACCCTCCTTAATCCTCAACCCTCCTCAATCCACCTCCTTAATCCTCAACCCTCCTCAATCCACCTCCTTAATCCTCAACCCTCCTCAATCCCCCTCCTTAATCCTCAACCCTCCTCAACCCCCCCCTTAATCCTCAACCCTTCTCAATCCCCCTCCTTAATCCTCAACCCTCCTCAACCCCCCCTCCTTAATCCTCAACCTTCCTCAACCCTCCCCCTTAATCCTTATCCCTCCTCAACCCCCCCCCCCTCTCCCCCTTAATCCTCAACCCTCCTCAACCCCCCCCCCCCCGCCGCCCCCTTAACCCCCCCAATTTTTACTTCACACTATTCAGGAGACTAACCCTTATACAGCCAGACTGTGCAGTAGAATAAAACACTCGGGTTCTGTGCTGGGTGAAGTGTTGGGTTTATAAATGTTTGTTTTTCACTTTTATATGAAAAAATGTGTTTTACCTCAACTTTAACAATGATCTTTTTCTTTCTTTTAAAATTTTTTTTTATCTATTATTTATTTAATTTTTTTTAGGAAATAAACTTTTTTTTAATTTAAGAATTAAAATAGTAGATTTTTTTCTTTTTTCTAAAATAATTTCTTACATTTCTTTCCATGAAAACTGGGGTTTTATCTCAGTTTGTGCAAAACCTAAATTCAGGATGCTGAAGATGTTTGTAGACAAGTTTAAACAATTAGCTAAAATTTTCAGTAAAATAAAAACAAATAAGTATTTACTGTTTTATTTTCTGTTATTTTACAACCGTATTAACCCTCAAACTGCAGTTCTGAAATATGTTTTATTATTTGTATTCTTGGCATTTGGAAGACGCCCTTATCCAGAGCGACGTGCATTTAGTGATTTTATACAGTTGAGGGTTAAGGGTGTTGCTGAGGGGCCCAGCTGTGGCAGCTTGGTGGTGCTGGGATTTGAACATACAACCATCTGATCAGAAGTCAAACATTTTAACCAATGAGCTACCAGTTCTTTATTTAGTTAGATGTAACTTGAAATTATTTAAAATAATTTTCTCACTCGCTTATTAATGTATACATTTTTCCTCTTTATAAAAATTTGTGATTATATTATTATATTATATTGATATTGTATATGGAAGCCAGGCTGAGGGAGAGGTGACCATCGTGAGCAGCAGTATGGTTTCATGTCGAGGAAGAGCACCACAGGCGCATTATTTGCTTTGAGAATGTTGATGGAGAAGTATAGAGAAGGTCAGAATGAGTTGCATTGTGTGTTTGTGGATTTAGAGAAAGCGTACGACAGGGTGGAGAGAGGAGTTGTGGTATTGTATGAGGAAGTCTGGTGTGTCAGAGAAGTATGTGAGGGTGGTGCAGGACATGTATGAGGACAGTGTGACAGCAGTGAAGTGTGCAGTAGGAACGACAGACTGGTTCAAGGTGGAGGTTGGACTGCATCAAGGATCGGCCCTGAGCCCTTTCCTGTTTGCAGTAGTGATGGACAGGTGAAAGGACGAGGAGACAGGAGACTCCATGGACTATGATGTTTGTGGATGATATTGTGATTTGTGGTGAGAGTAGGGAGCAGGTGGAGAAGAGCCTGGAGAGGTGGAGGTACACGCTGGAGAGAAGGGGAATGAAAGTCAGTAGGAGTAAGACAGAGTACATGTGTGTGAATGAGAGGGAGGGCAGTGGAGGGGTGCAGTTGCAGAGAGAAGAGGTGAAGAAGGTGGAGGAATTCAGGTACCTGGGGTCAACAGTGCAGAGTAATGGAGAGTGTGTTAGAGAAGTGAAGAAAAGAGTGCAGGCAGGGTGGAGTGGGTGGAGAAGAGTGATAGCAGGAGTGATTTGTGATAGAAGAGTATCTGTGAGAGTGAAAGGGAAAGTTTATAGGACTGTGGTGAGACCTGAGATGTTGTATGGATTAGAGACAGTGGCATTGAGTAAAAGACAGGAGGTGGAGCTGGAGGTAGCAGAGCTGAAGATGTTGAGATGTTCGTTGGGAGAGACGACGATGGACAGGATTAGAAATGAGTTTATTAGAGGGACAGCACATGTAGGAGGTTTTGGAGACAAGGTGAGGGAGGTGAGATTGAGATGGTTTGGACATGTGCAGAGGAGGGACATGGGGTATATCAGTAGGAGAATGCTGAGGATGGAGACACCAGGAAGGAGAAAAAGAGGAAGACCACGGAGGAGGTTTATGGATGTGGTGAGGGAAGACATGCAGGTAGATGGTGTGAAAGAGGCAGATGTAGAGGACAGTAGTGTGGAGACCACTAATGGGAGAAGCCTAAAAAAGATTATTAGAAACAAATAGTTTAATTCCATTAAATATGAATAAAATAAGGAATTAAATTATTATTTATTGAAAAAAGTAAATACTGTAGCTCGTAAAAATGATTATATATTCCACCTGATCACATGATCATATTACAGATATAAAACCTGAGAAAGATAAATTTTTCATAATAAAGTTCTTCGAATTTTACTTCAAAT
>JBCEWE010000156.1:26053-71053 GCA_039877035.1 Silurus lanzhouensis
GTTTGTGTTTGTGTAGAGGGAGTTATGGGAGTTTGAGGGTGAGGAGGGAGTTATATGATTAGTTCCTAATGTGAATCTGTTCGTTGGGATCTGGATCTTTTCTGGAAGGTGATGATTCTCCTGCCCAGGTCTAACAGTAGTGCTGCAGCAGGTCCAGGTTCTGCTGAAGGCCTTGTTCAGTGGGAGATAAGCTGAAACTGGTTATCTGCATAAAGCAGATGTTTTATTTCTGAGTCACACAGATTGAGGTGGATCACAACACGATTCGACATTTAAACGTTGTTTCAAAGTGTTTCTCGGTTCAAGTGTGTAAATGTGATCAGATTTGTTAGAATTGTGCTCAAAATGTCTAAAAGTCTAGAATTCAGGAAAACATTCCAAGGTCACTGCTACACAAATGCACCTGGAGTTATTAGGGTCCAATTTCTCTCCTTTTATACCATTAAAGACTCTGTAAGTCCTCGATTCAGGGAAACGTCCTACACTCAGATTTACAGGAAATACTTTTCAGACGGACAAATGCATTCGAGAACTTTTTATCGTTGAATATTTCATCGGGTCCAGATGCTCATTTGAGTTTTGTGTTTTTGCGGAGGTCTTTTTCAGTGCTCCGACTCTAATGGGTTTCGGTAGTTTGTAATTATCAGTTTTAATTGTTCCAGTTGATTATTTCTTTGATTTTGTTAATCAGGTTGATTTTAATTGTCTTTGGTTTGTATTGATTGATTTCTCATTTATAGTCAGTTGTTGTTTTTATTGTAGAAGATCATTGGTGTGTTCAAGCCAAAGTCAGAGGAGCCGTATGGTCACCTGAACCCCAAATGGACCAAATATTTCCACAAGCTGTGCTGCCCCTGCTGCTTCGGCCGCGGCTGCCTCGTCCCCAACCAGGGATACCTTTCTGAAGCAGCTGCCTCACTGGTGGACCAGAAACTCTGCCTCCATGTCGTCCCAAAGACCAAGGTGAGGAGATGGCTCCCCTGTGTGTGTGTGTGTGTGTGTGTGTGTGTGTGTGTCTCAGGGGTAAAACACATCCTGGTATTGATTTCACTACTAGTGTGTGTGTGTGTGTGTGTGTGTGTGTGTGTGTGTGTGTGTGTGTGTGTTTGTGTGCGCGCGCGCATGCGCATGCAGGTTGTGTCTCTGGCCAGTGAGACTTTTCACTACAATGCTATCGATCGAGCAAAATCTCGTGGTAAGAAGTATGCCCTGGAGAAAGTTCCCAAAGTTGGGCGGCGCTTCCACAGAGTGGGCCTGCCCCCCAAGGTGAGGCCACGCCCCCATCACATCACACCTTTATCTTGTTATCATTATATCTGACACTCCTGTCTACACTGTGTGTGGAATGGTCCCCCTTTTATGCTGCAGGTTGGTTCATTCCAGCTGTTTGTAGAAGGCTATCAGGAGGCAGATTATTGGTTGAGAAGGTTTGAGGCGGAGCCTCTTCCTGAGAACACGAGGAAGCAGCTGCAGTTCCAGTTCGAGAGACTCGTAGTGCTGGATTACGTCATTCGGAACACAGGTCTCTCTCTCTCTCTCTCTCTCTCTCTCTCTCTCTCTCTCTCTCTCTCTCTCGCGCGCGTGCGCACATATACACACAACATGCACACACCCACACACACCCACATACATACACCCACATACACACACATACATGCACCATGCACACTTACATACTAGGGGTGGCACGGTTCAGAAAACCCACAGTTTGACTCGTATCATGGTTTTAGGGTCACGGTTTTCGGTTCTGTACGGTTGTTGTTGTTATTTTTTCTTTTAAGTTTCAACACTCCAGAAATTTCCTTCAGCATTTGATATATGGCTTATTAGCTTAATTATCCACAGTTTAGGTTACAGTATTAACATTTTTGTAATGTAATCCTGCACTAACTGAATCTGACTTGACTTTAAGCACATTATTGGGAGCATCTCTGAGTAAAAGCTACGTGAGGTTTTGATACAGCAAGAGAGAAGACCTTGATGATGACATGCTTTTCGTTTATTTGGCAAAAAAAATAAAGTTTTGGCGAGAGGGAATATTAAACCGCGGCTCGAGTACATTCATTAGCTGATGAAATCCTTCACACTCATTCACGCTGCACAGTTGCATATCTTTTGCTATAAACATCCTCAATGTTTTAGTTCTGGCTATTGCCCTGTCGACTGATCACTGAGAGGCTGCTTAAATGCTGCGGACAGAAGAAGTTGTTTCCTAATCGGCTCTCTCCTGTTTGTGCTGTTTGTATCGACACATTGGCGTGATGTCTTCTCAAATAAACTGTTATATTAGAAGTGTTAGCATTAGCATATTGAATGCATTTTGCACAATGCTTGCACACAGTCGCAGTTCTATTTTCTGTTTTATTTCCGTTGTCATCGTTAGTAACATGAAATCCAAAATGTTCCCACACACCGGATTTGAATGACGCGGGCGCATCCGCCAACTCCGTGCAGCCTTTATTCTCCTCCACCTGCTGTTTCTGCAGCACTCCTTACTCAACTTTTACTGTCTATATGTACGTTCACGCGAAACAGAGCACGGGGCTGCATTGTGCATGCGTCGAACCGTGCGACACACACACACACGAACTGAACCGAGACAAGCGAACCGAACGGGTCGGGTGTTTTTTCATGTACCGTGCCACCCCTATTACATACACACACACTCATATGCATACACTCACACACACAAAATACTCACTCACATACATACACTCACACATACACACACACTGTCTCACACAAACACTCCAACACTGAAACATGAGTACTCATTTTGTGTGTGTGTGTGTGTGTGTGTGTGTGTGTGTGTGTAGACAGAGGAAATGATAACTGGTTGATTAAATATGAAAAAGCTGGAGAACAAGAAGAAACAGTGAAGGTATGAAACAACAAAGCTTTTAATTTCATTTATTTTTATACACAAACACACACACACACACACACACACACACACACACACACACGTATTGAGGAGTCAAGTGAAGTTTATTTCTATTGCACTTTTCACAACACACATTGTCTCAAAGCAGCTTTACAGAATTTAACAGTGAAGGTGAATGGTGTGTGTTTATCTGATGATCACATGGAGACTGTGGTAAAGGAAAAACTCCCTCAGATGTTATGAGGAAGAAACCTTAAGAGGAACCAGACTCAAAAGCAGAACCTCATCCTCATGTGGGTGACATCAAGAGTGTGATTATAGTCTTTAAACACTACAGAACACTGGAGAGTGAGAACTAACATGAGCACTGGAGTGTGTGATTATGACTGATGATCTTTTTACAGTCAGTTGTGGTTATAAAACTAGAAGCTACTGAGCAACTCATAAAATATCTCAACATCTGTGATCATCACAGATCCAACACCAGCTTCTCCATGCCAGAGCCTTTAAACACTTCAGGAGGTCCAGTGTCCAAACTCCACATGAAGTGGGATTTAATTGGCACTGGTACGTCTCTAGATGGTTCGGGATGTTTGCGATTTCGGCATCTACTTCTTTAAAGTCCATAATCTTCACAAGGTGGGACGTGACTGGAGCTGGAGCAACCTCAGGGTGTCTCGGGATGGGGAGAGAAAGAGAAGCAGTGGAGAGGAATTAGCGTAGCTGCTGTTCATGATATTAACAGCACAAGTTGATAATGTGCATGTGATCAGATGTTCTGGAGCACAAGGTTATGATGTGATGTGTGTTATGTGTAGAACTCGCTAAAAACATACGTCTTTAATCTGCACTTAAACTGGGAGAGTGTGTCTGAGCCCCGAACACCGTCAGGAAGACTATTCCAGAGTTTAGGAGCTAAATGTGAGAATGTTCTACCACCTTTAGTGGACTTTGCTATTCTAGGAACTACTAGAAGCCCAGAGTTTTGAGATCTCAGGGAGCGTGACGGATTGTAGCGTGTTAGAAGACTGGAGAGATACATGGAGATAAACCATTTAGTGCTTTACAAGTAAGAAGCAGTAGTTTGTAGTGGATTTGAAATTTAACAGAGGTCTTTTAACGTTGAACTAGTGGTTACAGAACATCCATCTAAATGCAGGTTGAAATGCTGGAGCTTCTGTGCACTGGTTTTTGGGTCTTATCAGGATTTAATAATAGAAAGTTATGCTTCATCCAGACTCTTATTTCTTTAACACACTCAATTATCCGAGCTAATTGAGCGTATCGCCTGGTTTTGATGAGATTTATAGCTGGGTATCATCAGCGTAACAGTGGAAGATAATTCCATGCCTTCTAATAATATTTCCTAAGGGAAGCATGTATATTGTGAAAAGCAGGGGTCCTAGAACTGAACCTTGTGGCACGCCATAATTTACTAGCATTAACCTGGATAGCTCTCCATTTAAGTCTACAAAATGGTAACGATCAGACAGGTGGGATTTAAACCAGCGAGATGAAGCCTTGGTCTGAAGCTAAAAACAGGTCATTAGTGATTGTAACTAGAGCAGTTTCTGTGCTATGATGGAGCCTGAAACCTGACTGAAACTCTTCAAAGATATTGTTCTCTTGTAAGTAGGAACAGAACTGGGCAGCGACAATCGTTTCTAAAATCTTACACATAAATGGGAGATTTAAAATGGGTCTGTAATTTGATCGTGTGTTTGGATCCAGATTAGGTTTCTTAATGAGGGGCTTAATAACTGCTAACTTGAGGGGTTTAGGGACGTGACCTAAAGGTAGTGAGGAGTTAATAATATTGAGAAGAGGCTCACCAGCTGTATGGAACACTTCCTTCAGTAGATTAGTTGGAATGAGATCTAACTGACATGTTGTTTCAGCTTTGGTAATAAGATCATACAGCTCTTCCTGTCCTGTACATGTAAAACAGTGGAGTTGTGGAGTTTTAGGTGAGATTGGTCAGGAGATGCTGTCAGAGGTTGAACTGCCACAATTGTTTTTCTAATTCTATCAAAGTCGTCACTACTAAACTGTGATGGAACACAATTTTCAGAGCCCTGATTTGTAGTTAGTTTAGCTACAGTACTGAAAAGGAACCTGGGATTGTTTTTGTTGTTTTCTATAAGTTTGCTCAGGTGTTCAGCTCTAGCAGCTTTTAGCGCCTGTCTGTAGCTGAGCATACTGTCTTTATACGCAATTCTAAATACCTCCAATTTAGTTTTCCTCCATTTTCTCTCCAGATTACGGGCTGTTCTCTTGAGGGCATGCGTATGACTATTATACCAAGGTGCAGGTGCTTGTTCTCTAACCTTTTTTAACCGGATGGGGGCAACGGTGTCTAATGTGCTAGTGAGGATAAGGTCTATGTTGTTAGTTATTTCATCAAGATTATTAGCAGTTATGGGTTTAGTGAGAAATTGAGATAAATCAGGCAGGTTATTTATGAATCTGTCCTTAGTGGTCGGAACCCTAACCCTAGATGTGACCACGTTGAGATGTGACCATGTTGAGAAATTGAGATGTGACCGCGTTGAGATGTGACTGTATTGAGATATTGAGATTTGGTTGTGTCAAGATGTGATCGTGTTGAGGAGACGACGCGTTGTTGAGATGTGTGCTGAGGAGACGTGACCGTGCTGAGGAGACGTGACCGTGCTGAGGAGACGTGACCGTGTAGTTGAGATGTGTGTTGAGGAGATGTGACCGTGTGGAGATGTGGCCGCGTTGTTGAGACGTGGCCACGTTGTTAAAATGTGTGTTGAGGAGATGTGACCGTGTTGAGGAGACGTAACCGCGTTGTTGAGATGTGTGTTGAGGAGACGTGGCCATGTTGTTAAAATGTGTGTTGAGGAGACGTGACTGTGTTGAGGAGACGTGACTGTGTTGAGGAGACGTGACTGTGTTGAGGAGACGTGACTGTGTTGAGGAGACGTGACTGTGTTGAGGAGACGTGACTGTGTTGAGGAGACGTGACCGTGTTGAGGAGACGTGACCGTGCAGTTGAGATGTGTGTTGAGGAGACGTGACCGTGTTGAGGAGACGTGACCGTGTTGAGGAGACGTGACCGTGTTGAGGAGACGTGACCGTGTACTTGAGATGTGTGTTGAGGAGACGTGACCGTGTTGAGGAGACGTGACCGTATTGAGGAGACGTGACCGTGTAGTTGAGATGTGTGTTGAGGAGACGTGACCGTGTTGAGAAGACGTGACCATATTGAGGAGACGTGACCGTGTAGTTGAGATGTGTGTTGAGGAGACGTGACCGTGTTGAGGAGACGTGACCGTGTAGTTGAGATGTGTGTTGAGGAGACGTAACCGTGTTGAGGAGACGTAACCGTGTTGAGGAGACGTGACCTTGTAGTTGAGATGTGTGTTGAGGAGACGTGACCGTGTTGTTGAGATGAGTGTTGAGGAGACGTGACCGTCTTGAGGGGACGTGACCGCGTTGTTGAGATGAGTGTTGAGGAGACGTGACCGTGTTGCAGTTTTACTGTGGACTTTTTTTTTTCATTTTCATTTAATTTGTTGAGGAGACGTGACCGTGTTGAGGAGACGTGACCTTGTAGTTGAGATGTGTGTTGAGGAGACGTGACCGTGTTGAGGAGACGTAACCGTGTTGAGGAGACGTGACCTTGTAGTTGAGATGAGTGTTGAGGAGACGTGACCGTGTTGAGGAGACGTGACCTTGGAGTTGAGATGAGTGTTGAGGAGACGTGACCGTGTTGAGGGGACGTGACCGCTTTGTTGAGATGAGTGTTGAGGAGACGTGACCGTGTTGAGGGGACGTGACCGCGTTGTTGAGATGAGTGTTGAGGAGACGTGACCGTGTTGAGGGGACGTGACCGCGTTGTTGAGATGAGTGTTGAGGAGACGTGACCGTGTTGAGGGGACGTGACTGCATTGTTGAGATGAGTGTTGAGGAGACGTGACCGTGTTGAGGGGACGTGACCGCTTTGTTGAGATGAGTGTTGAGGAGACGTGACCGTGTTGAGGGGACGTGACTGCATTGTTGAGATGAGTGTTGAGGAGACGTGACCGCGTTGTTGAGATGAGTGTTGAGGAGACGTGACCGTGTTGAGGGGACGTGACCGCGTTGTTGAGATGAGTGTTGAGGAGACGTGACCGTGTTGAGGGGACGTGACCGCGTTGTTGAGATGAGTGTTGAGGAGACGTGACCGTGTTGAGGGGACGTGACCGCGTTGTTGAGATGAGTGTTGAGGAGACGTGACCGTGTTGAGGGGACGTGACCGCGTTGTTGAGATGAGTGTTGAGGAGACGTGACCGTGTTGAGGGGACGTGACCGCGTTGTTGAGATGAGTGTTGAGGAGACGTGACCGTGTTGAGGGGACGTGACCGCGTTGTTGAGATGAGTGTTGAGGAGACGTGACCGTGTTGAGGGGACGTGACCGCGTTGTTGAGATGAGTGTTGAGGAGACGTGACCGTGTTGAGGGGACGTGACCGCGTTGTTGAGATGAGTGTTGAGGAGACGTGACCGTGTTGAGGGGACGTGACCGCGTTGTTGAGATGAGTGTTGAGGAGACGTGACCGTGTTGAGGGGACGTGACTGCATTGTTGAGATGAGTGTTGAGGAGACGTGACCGTGTTGAGGGGACGTGACCGCTTTGTTGAGATGAGTGTTGAGGAGACGTGACCGTGTTGAGGGGACGTGACTGCATTGTTGAGATGAGTGTTGAGGAGACGTGACCGCGTTGTTGAGATGAGTGTTGAGGAGACGTGACCGTGTTGAGGGGACGTGACCGCGTTGTGAGATGAGTGTTGAGGAGACGTGACCGTGTTGAGGGGACGTGACCGCGTTGTTGAGATGAGTGTTGAGGAGACGTGACCGTGTTGAGGGGACGTGACCGCGTTGTTGAGATGAGTGTTGAGGAGACGTGACCGTGTTGAGGGGACGTGACCGCGTTGTTGAGATGAGTGTTGAGGAGACGTGACCGTGTTGAGGGGACGTGACCGCGTTGTTGAGATGAGTGTTGAGGAGACGTGACCGTGTTGAGGGGACGTGACCGCGTTGTTGAGATGAGTGTTGAGGAGACGTGACCGTGTTGAGGGGACGTGACCGCGTTGTTGAGATGAGTGTTGAGGAGACGTGACCGTGTTGAGGGGACGTGACTGCATTGTTGAGATGAGTGTTGAGGAGACGTGACCGTGTTGAGGGACGTGACCGCTTTGTTGAGATGAGTGTTGAGGAGACGTGACCGTGTTGAGGGGACGTGACCGCTTTGTTGAGATGAGTGTTGAGGAGACGAGACCGTGTTGAGGGGACGTGACCGCGTTGTTGAGATGAGTGTTGAGGAGACGAGGCCGTGTTGAGGGGACGTGACCGCTTTGTTGAGATGAGTGTTGAGGAGACGAGACCGTGTTGAGGGGACGTGACCGCGTTGTTGAGATGAGTGTTGAGGAGACGAGACCGTGTTGAGGGGACGTGACTGCATTGTTGAGATGAGTGTTGAGGAGACGTGACCGCGTTGTTGAGATGAGTGTTGAGGAGACGTGACCGTGTTGAGGGGACGTGACTGCATTGTTGAGATGAGTGTTGAGGAGACGTGACCGCGTTGTTGAGATGAGTGTTGAGGAGACGTGACCGTGTTGAGGGGACGTGACCGCTTTGTTGAGATGAGTGTTGAGGAGACGTGACCGTGTTGAGGGGACGTGACCGCTTTGTTGAGATGAGTGTTGAGGAGACGAGACCGTGTTGAGGGGACGTGACCGCGTTGTTGAGATGAGTGTTGAGGAGACGAGGCCGTGTTGAGGGGACGTGACCGCTTTGTTGAGATGAGTGTTGAGGAGACGAGACCGTGTTGAGGGGACGTGACCGCGTTGTTGAGATGAGTGTTGAGGAGACGAGACCGTGTTGAGGGGACGTGACTGCATTGTTGAGATGAGTGTTGAGGAGACGTGACCGCGTTGTTGAGATGAGTGTTGAGGAGACGTGACCGTGTTGAGGGGACGTGACTGCATTGTTGAGATGAGTGTTGAGGAGACGTGACCGCGTTGTTGAGATGAGTGTTGAGGAGACGTGACCGTGTTGAGGGGACGTGACCGCGTTGTTGAGATGAGTGTTGAGGAGACGTGACCGTGTTGAGGGGACGTGACCGCGTTGTTGAGATGAGTGTTGAGGAGACGTGACCGTGTTGAGGGGACGTGACCGCGTTGTTGAGATGAGTGTTGAGGAGACGTGACCGTGTTGAGGGGACGTGACCGCGTTGTTGAGATGAGTGTTGAGGAGACGTGACCGTGTTGAGGGGACGTGACCGCGTTGTTGAGATGAGTGTTGAGGAGACGTGACCGTGTTGAGGGGACGTGACCGCGTTGTTGAGATGAGTGTTGAGGAGACGTGACCGTGTTGAGGGGACGTGACCGCGTTGTTGAGATGAGTGTTGAGGAGACGTGACCGTGTTGAGGGGACGTGACCGCTTTGTTGAGATGAGTGTTGAGGAGACGTGACCGTGTTGAGGGGACGTGACCGCTTTGTTGAGATGAGTGTTGAGGAGACGAGACCGTGTTGAGGGGACGTGACCGCGTTGTTGAGATGAGTGTTGAGGAGACGAGGCCGTGTTGAGGGGACGTGACCGCTTTGTTGAGATGAGTGTTGAGGAGACGAGACCGTGTTGAGGGGACGTGACCGCGTTGTTGAGATGAGTGTTGAGGAGACGTGACCGTGTTGAGGGGACGTGACCGCGTTGTTGAGATGAGTGTTGAGGAGACGTGACCGTGTTGAGGGGACGTGACCGCTTTGTTGAGATGAGTGTTGAGGAGACGAGACCGTGTTGAGGGGACGTGACCGCGTTGTTGAGATGAGTGTTGAGGAGACGAGACCGTGTTGAGGGGACGTGACCGCGTTGTTGAGATGAGTGTTGAGGAGACGAGACCGTGTTGAGGGGACGTGACTGCATTGTTGAGATGAGTGTTGAGGAGACGTGACCGCGTTGTTGAGATGAGTGTTGAGGAGACGTGACCGTGTTGAGGGGACGTGACTGCATTGTTGAGATGAGTGTTGAGGAGACGTGACCGCGTTGTTGAGATGAGTGTTGAGGAGACGTGACCGTGTTGAGGGGACGTGACCGCGTTGTTGAGATGAGTGTTGAGGAGACGTGACCGTGTTGAGGGGACGTGACCGCGTTGTTGAGATGAGTGTTGAGGAGACGAGACCGTGTTGCAGTTTTACTGTGGCATTTTTTTCATTTCTCACTGTATAACAGATCAAACCTTTTCCTATAATTACATCATTATTAATGTAACAATGTAACAAACTAACATTAAATAAAAAACATCGCTGTGTGTGTGTGTGTGTGTGTGTGTGTGTGTGTGTGTGTGTGTGTGTGTGTGTGTGTGTGTGTTTCAGGACGGTGAGTGGAGTGAGCATAAAGAGTATGTGATTCAGATCGCTGCAATTGATAATGGTTTGGCTTTTCCCTTCAAACACCCTGACGAGTGGAGAGCATGTGAGTGTGTATACACACACACACACACACACACACACACACACACACTTTTTACATCTTTACATACCACACCTTACACACATTTGTGTGTGTGTGTGTTAGATCCGTTTCACTGGGCGTGGCTCCCTCAGGCTAAAGTGGCGTTTTCTCAGGAGACGAGGGATCTGGTTCTGTCTCGGATTTCAGATATGAACTTCGTACAGGATCTTTGTGAGGATCTCAACGAGCTCTTCAAGGTCAAATCCTCTTCTCTTCTAGATATTCTCTTCTGTCTTTCCCTATCTCACAAATACACACACACACACACACACACACCTCTCTGAATTCTCACTGTGTGTGTGTGTGTGTGTGTTTGCAGACTGATAAGGGGTTTGATAAGACCATGTTTGAGAAGCAGATGTCGGTGATGAGAGGACAGGTGAGTCCTCAAAGCTTTTTCCCCAACAGTAACTGGTCATGTGATGTCATGTGACTAACACCCCCCCCCCCCCCCCCCGCAGATCCTGAACCTCACTCAGGCCCTGAAGGATGGAAAAAGCCCCCTGCAGCTGGTGCAGATGCCCCGGGTGGTGGTGGAGCGCAGTAGAGGTGGAGGTCAGGGACGGGTGGTGCAGCTAGGAAATGCCTTCACGCAGACGTTCCACTGCAAGAGACCGTTCTTCACTTCCTGGTAGCAGAGAAACAGCATGAAAGCTGGAAGCTTGTTCTCAGAGACATGAAGAGCAACGTGACCTGAAACATCTTGAACGTTACTCGGACGTTATTTCAGAAAGGAAAGGGAAGGAGAGTGGGAGACTTCTGCAATGGGGAGGGGCTATGTGAATGGGAGGAGCTATATGAAGGGGAGAAGTTCTGAGGTTCAAATCTCTATTATCTTTACATTTTGCATTACCACTTGCTGAAAGTTTCAATGCCAAGAGACGATTTCTACTGGAAAGGACTGAGAGATGGACAGAAGGATGGAGAGATGGATGGAAGGATTCATTTCATGGAATGGATTTGTGACATTTAGGAAGTTTGGAGCACTTAGAGATCTTCCACTGCAGAAATAAAGCCTCCAAATATGATCTCAGCTACTTGACCATGCAGAAGTTTCATCTCTGAGTGGACGAGAGAGAAAATCCTCACCTGGAACGCAGAGGACAGGATTTGTAGGATTTATGTTTCCAGAGATGGACCAGAAGATTAAAAAATCCCTTTTTTTAGTACACCACACACACACACACACACACACACACACACACACACACACACACACACACACACACACACACACACACACACACACACACACACAGCTTCTTTTCAGGAAAAAATGAAAGCATTTGTTCTTAGGTTAGGAGGTGAAACATTAGGAAGCTTTCAGTCTAATGATCTTCAGTTCCTCCTAAAGGTGCAGATTTTGGTGATTGTTTGGGGAAGTTCTGATCAAGATATTATTGTATGCTTACGTTAAGACATGGTACTGTGAAATCCAAAAAAAAAAAAAAGAACCGTATCGGAAAGTCTTTCTTTTTTAGCACATTTCAGGTGGACCGTTTGGATTTCTTGTTTATTTGGGAACTAGCATTAAGTAAACATGGACATCTGACTAGGACAGATCGGATCTTCTGGGAATTAGTCCTAGTTAAAATTTTCTGTCCTGGAAGGAGAAACAGGAGAGTAATGAAGGTCTTTTTTTTTCTCTTTCTCCTGAAGCACAAACAGTTTTATCTCCACATGCTGCACTGGATATAAAACAGGAATCTTCTCTTTAAAACAATCTGCCAATTTTTATACCGTCAGATTGTGTGGTTATGGGATGAAGCGTAAATTCTGTGAGACTTGAAATGAAATAAGTTTTTGTTGCTTGAATGTAAAAGTTGTACGTTTGTATTTAAGGCCATTTCTCTGGCGCGTCTCCTTGTGGCGTCTCCCCGCCGGGTCTCCAGGGAGTCGAGCTAACGCTCTTTTCACACTTTACATTCCTGCTGAAGGAGTTGCTGAAGAAAGTGTACTTTGTGATAAATCAAATAAAATGAGTATTAAATTATACAATGAATCTCCACCCTAATGGTTATTGTTTGTTTTTAGTCTTTTAGTTTAAAAGATGATTCAATCTCATCTCCACATTCAGCTCTTCTCCTTTTACTTATGGATGGCCTTCAAAATTCCACATGACCTTGACCTGAGAAGCATTTGAGATCTGTCCTGGGTCTGGTGATGTGATCTGGTAAATAGAGCTGTGTTCTAAACAGAGGTGAACTGCAGTATTGTGCAGTGAACATTAAGTCTGGGAGAAGATCAGACTGCAGTTAGGTGGAGAAATTTGTTCCATCACTACCTGTTCGCTGGTCAAACCCTCAGCTGCTCCAGGCAGGAAACACCACAGTGTCTGTGTGATGTGATGCTACATGGTTTAACATCCATCATTAGATAGGTGTAGTGTCATATACACACATGCACAGTTTGGTGTGTGTGTGTTGGGGATAGGCTTCATTATATCTCACTTTATATGTACGTGTGTGTGTGTGTGTGTGTGTGTGTGTGTATATTATATGTATATGTGCGTATCTACACTTTATAAAGATTGTTACATTAATAATAGTGCAGAGTGTTTGGGCTCCTCGCACTGCATCACACTGTCTGAGATCCTCCAGCACTGCTGGAATGAGAGGTAAGTATACGTCAAGGCTCTTCTCTGTTCTGGCACCGAGGTGGTGAAATGAACTTCCTCTAGATGTCTGAACAGCGAAGTTGGAGCCATTTTGTTTTTTTTTAAGAAAAAAGTTCTACTTCCTCTCAACAGAGATTTGAGTTGAATGTATCTTATGTAATTTGTAAGTGCAGTGCAGAATACAAAGTTTTCAGACCTTCACTTTTTCACATTTTATGTTAGTTTTATTCCAAAATGGATTTAATACATTATTTTCTTAAAATTCTACCAAAACAAAACCCCATAATGACAACAAGAAAGAGGTTTGAAATCTTTGCAGCTTCATTCAAAATAAACCAGGAAAAAAAATTACACTCGTTTTCACAGCCTTCGCCATGACACTCAAAATTGAGCTCAGGTGCCTCCTGTTTCCACTGATCATCATTGGGATTTTTCTACAACCTGATTGGAGTCCACCTGTGAAAGATTCCGTTGATTGAACATGATTTGGAAAGACACATCTGTCTATAGAAGGTCCCACAGTTTCAGCACATGTCAGAGCACAAACCAAGCCATGAAGTCCAAGGAATTGTCTGTAGACCTCCAAAACAGGATTGTATCGAGGAACAGATCTGGGGAATGACACATTTTTGCAGCATTAAAGGTCCCTATCATCACACTGGCCTCAATCACTCGTAAATGGAAAAAGTTTGGAACCACCAGGAATCTTTCTAGAGCGGAGTCGCCTGGCCAAACTGAGATCGGGGAGAAGGACCTTAGTCAGGGTGGTGACCAAGAACCTGACAGTCACTCTGAAAGAGCTCCAGCATTTTTCTGTGGAGAGAAGAACCTTCAAGTCAAGTCAAGTTTATTTGTATAGCGCTTTTCACAACAGACATTGTCTCAAAGCAGCTTTACACAAATCAACAGTGATGGTGAATGGTGTGAATTTGTCCCTGATGAGCAGCCGTGGCGACTGGGCAAGGAAAAACTCCCTTAGATGTTATGAGGAAGAAACCTTGAGAGGAACCAGACTCAAAAGGGAAACCCATCCTCATCTGGGTGACATCAAGAGTTTGATCATAAATCTTTCAACACTACAGAACACTGGAGAGTGAGAACTAACATGAGTACTGGAGTATAAGATTATAAGTGATGTTCTTTCTGCAGTCTTATACAGTCTATATGGTTAGTAGCTCCTAGTTTTATGAGCTCAGCATTTGTGATCATCACAGATCCAGCATCAGCTTCTCCATGCCAGAGCCTTTAAACACTCCAGGAGGTCCAATGTCAAAACTCCACACATGTAGCGGGATCCAAATGGCACTGGTACGTCTCTAGATGGTTCGGGATGTTTGCGAGTTCGGCATCAACTTCTTCAAAGGTCCGTAATCATCACGAGGTGGGAGGTGACTGGAGCTGGCCAAACCTCAGGGTGTCTCGGGATGGGGAGAGAAAGAGAAGCAGTGGAGAGGAATTAGCGTAGCTGCTGTTCATGATATTAACAGCACAAGTTGATAATGTGATGTGATCAGATGTTCTGGAGCACAAGGTTATGATGTGATGTGTGTTATGTGTAGGCTTTGCTAAAAACACACGTCTTTAATCTGCACTTAAACTGGGTGAGTGTGTCTGAGCCCCGAACACCGTCAGGAAGACTGTTCCAGAGTTTAGGAGCTAAATGTGAAAAAGCTCTACCACCTTTAGTGGACTTTGCTATTCTAGGAACTACTAGAAGCCCAGAGTTTTGAGATCTCAGGGAGCGTGACGGATTGTAGCGTGTTAGAAGACTGGAGATACATGGAGATAAACCATTTAGTGCTTTATAAGTGAATAGCAGTAGTTTGTAGTCTATTCGAAACTTAACAGGAAGCCAATGTAGGGACGATAAGATCGGGGTTATGTGATCATATTTTCTTGACCTTGTAAGAACTCTTGCTGTTGCATTCTGTACAAACTGAAGCTTGTTTATTAATGATGCAGGACATCCACCTAGTAATGCATTACAGTAGTCTAGTCTGGAGGTCATAAACGCATGGACGAGCTTCTCTGCATCGGATATGGACAACATATTTCTTAACTTAGAAATATTTCTAAGGTGAAAGAAGGCTGTTTTTGTAACTTGATTGATGTGATTTTTAAAAGACAAGTTGCTCTAAAATAACTCCCAGGTCTTTTACCGTTGAACTAGTGGTTACAGAACATCCGTCTAAATGCAGGTTGAGATGCTGGAGCTTCTGTATACTAGTTTTTGGGCCAATGAGCAAAATCTCAGTTTTATCAGAATTTAAAAGTAGAAAGTTATGGGTCATCCAATCTCTTATTTCCTTAACACACTGAGTTATCCGAGTTAATTGAGCATATCGCCTGGTTTAGATGAGATATATAGCTGAGTATCATCAGCATAACAATGGAAGCTAATTCCATGCCTTCTAATAATATTTCCTAACGGAAGCATGTATATTGTGAAGAGCAGGGGTCCTAGAACTGAACCTTGCGGCACGCCATAATTTACTTGCATTAGCCTGGATAGCTCTCCATTTAAATCTACGAAATGGGTTAGGGCTAACCCTAACCTTCCAGAAGAACAACCATCTCTGCACTACTCCATAGTCAGACCTGTATGGTGGAGTAGCCAGACGGAAGCCACTCTTCAGTAAAAGTCACATGACAGCCCACCTGGAGTTTCCCCAAAAGGCACCTGAAGGACTCTCAGAACATGAGAAACACAGATTAAACTCTTTGGCCTGAATGCTAAGCGTCATGTCTGGAGGAAACCAGGTACTGCTCATCACCTGGCCTATACCATCTCTACAGTGAAGCATGGTGGTGTTTTCATGTTTTTTCAGGAACTAAGAGACTCGTCAGGATCGAGGGAAAGATGGATGCAGCAATGTACAGAGACGTCCTAAAAACCTGCTCTGGATGTAAACACATCCAAGATAATAAAGGAGTGGCTACAGAAAGACTCTGTGAATCTCTGTCTGTGCTCTCTCTCTGTCATGTGGAATTTTGAAGGCCATCCATAAGTAAAAGGAGAAGAGCTGAATGTGGAGATGAGATTGAATCTATTTCATTTCAGCCTTTGGGCTGAAAAATGCTCTAGCTACATTCCAGCAGTTAATGGGGAGAAATCCTGAGAGATCTAAAAGGATGATTTTTGTCTTTTTCAATGCCATCATTGTCTAATCACCATCCTGGGAACAACTCTTCCAGGACATCCAAGCTGTGTTAAGCAAATTGAGAGAGGACAATCAGACTGCTAATATGAAGAAAACAAGTTTCTTAACCACATTGTTATTGCTGCAAGAACTAAGGCAGACCCAGAGAAAAGCAGAATGGTCCAGGAATTCCCTGTGCCAAAGAATCCTAATGAAAGACATGGTGGAATGGTATCATCGATTCATTCATCACTTTTCCTAAGTAGCTGAACAACTTAAAAATTTAAACAGGAAAAGATGCAGTGTCATTGCCACGAGTGGACCCTGGGGGGCGTGGCCGGCCACTTGAGTCACTGTGCCCCCTTACTTCTCAAAATAATAATGAACTTTAATAATTAAAAAAAAAGTTTTACAAATTGATTTTATTATACCATGAATACTAGATAAAGAATGAAGAGTATAAGTAAATAAATAAAAAATGACTCACCCATAATGCAGTGCTAACATAATCAGCCAATTACATACACGCTGCCACTACGTCAGTAGCGTAAATCAGTAGACTAAATGGTCAGTGAATTCGGTATTCTAAAGTTTGTCTAAAACATTTACCAAAACACTGTATTAATTAAAAAACCTTTAAAATCTTTAAAATCCTTTCAATCTTTAACAATGGATATAAGACAATGGTCTTGTTCTTCAAAAATGTAATTTCTTCTCCTCTCGTCATCTGTAGCTCTTCTAAAGGTAAGATGCGCAAGTAGCTACATTTGGTTATTATGCTGGTGGTTAATTTGCCCCCCGTTAAACATGAGGCCCCCTCATTCTTTATTCTCTGGCGCTGACACTGGAAAGATGCTACATTTCTTTGGACCCCACAGTGTCAAGCCTCCTTCCGTGCCCTAAAACATTACTGGTGTTTTCCCCTGTGCAAGGGCATCCTCACCTCGATCCGCCCTTAGTAGCTGTCCTAGTGCAGCGAAAAAAAAAAAAGGGACTGGGCACGGGGGAAGTTTTGGCTTTTGTCAGTCGTACCTCAAATCCAGCAGAAATTAATTTTTACAAGGGGCCACATGAGAAAGCTGAATTGTGTCAGAGGGCCACACCAACGATAATATTTTAGGGATGCACCGAAATGAAAATTCAATTCAAATGGCAATGAAATCCATAATTTTTTTTGTTATGCTTTTTGCCTCGGCACATCACTGGAAAACTTTCCTGCCTTTTCAAAAGCGTCCTCTACAGACGGAGTGCGCATGCGCGGATTAACTACTTTTCTGCGCCGCGTTCTTCTCATATTTAGAAGGCAATCGGGATGTTTGGATTTCAGGTGATAAATTAAATCCGACTTGGAGAAACTCTTTGCAGATACACCCCCCCCCCCCCTTGAAATTTCAGCATTGCATGTTTTGCACATCGCTCTCCGCACACCGCAGACATGTTGCTCTGATCCAGATAACCGTGTGCTGCTGCGCTTTTTTATTGCGTCATTACAATTGTGTTTCTGCCGTGTTGTTTCGGTGATTTTGGTATTTCCGAAAATTCTCGGTGCATCCCTGTAATTTATGATTGGCCTCATGCCAAGGTCTGATATACCGCAAAGTTTCCCAGTAGGAGGAAGCTCATTTAAGTCTTAAAATACCGTATTGAACTTAAGCAAAGCGAACACGCACATTAAAAATCAAACACACAAAAATCAATATGAACATAAGAGCCGCATGAAACCAGCCAAAGAGCCGCATGCGGGTCGCGAGCCGCGGGTTGCCCACCCCTGGTGTAGATTTATTCATTGCTGGAGACTCAAAGCACTTTTGTACATCGCTCTGGATAAGGGCTTCTGCTAAATGCCGCAAATGTAAATGTATTCTCAATGTTTGTATATTTAATATAGGCATATATCATTTAATTATTATACAAATA
This sequence comes from Silurus lanzhouensis, assembly GCA_039877035.1. NCBI lineage: Eukaryota > Metazoa > Chordata > Actinopteri > Siluriformes > Siluridae > Silurus > Silurus lanzhouensis. The sequence goes on from JBCEWE010000156.1 coordinate 44,129, forward strand.
TGTTTATATTCACATCTAAACAAAATATCTGCATATTTTTTAAAAGAAAAATTGTCAAAATAGTGTATTATTTTGTATTGATCTTTTAAGTATGAGTGTGTCAGGGCAGTGACCAAGCGTAGGAAGCGAAAGTAACTCAATCATAGTTTATTGAGGTTCAGAACACAAACAAGACTTGAGAAGAGTTACGAACCGTAACGCGGGGATAGTCCTGAATGGGAGTATAATCCACACAGGGGTGTGATCCTTAGGATCGGAACCAACAGGGAATGCTGGCGGTCAAGAATCGAGTTGATCAATGTAGTCATCAAATAGAACCGACAGCGAGTGAGGTGGAACCGGGACCTTATAAAGGGAGGAACAGGTGCTGCCGATTAAAGCAGTAAGAGCCTCCGAGGGAGATCCCTGACAAAATGTCAACTTTCTATCTGCAATCATCATTAAACACAATGCAAATGTTGATTTCACAAATTTCTTCACCTTGCTTACTCAAATGCTGTTTGTTTGTTTTTTAAAGAAAGAAACAAACCAGCATGAGTGAATTTGTTCAAAGGAGAAATCCCTCATAAAGTCTTCAGCAAGCAGCTACTATAAGCTTTAAATGTTTAAATTTAAGGTTTATAAAGCATTTTTTCAGTACACTTTTAAACATATATATACCCTCAATTAAGGTTTTTCTCTAGTTATAATAAGCAAAACATCTAGTCGAAAAACATTAATCGAAAAATATTCATCCAATTAATTGATTATTTATATAATCTTTTCTTGCAGCCCGAATATATATAATATATAAACACACACACACTGGAGATCAAAATTAGAGAACAATTTATAAACAATTGAACAATTCTGAAATAATGTCATCTTCACTGCTCAATAGTTGAAGGAGTTTTTATCCTGTCTATACCATGCTACCAGAACCCCTTTCCCACAAAATAACTAAGGCATTTCCAAAAAAAACATTATACATATATATATATATATAGTGTATATACTGTATATATATCCTCCATTGCTGTTCACCATCATAATGATGGTGTATATATAAATATCAAATATGGTGTATATATATATATATATATAAATTCTTATTTCTAATCAAATATGTAACTTTTATTTATGTTCCTGTTTATATAATTAGATTACTGACTCGCGTTAAAATGACTTCCAAAATGGTTTAAAAGTTATTAATAAACCGCTCGATGTTCAGCCAATCAGGTAACAGACACTGTGATTGACAGCTGAGTGTCTAATTAGCGCAGTCCTGCATGTTCAGGCGCTCGAGCCCGCAGCTTTCTCACACGGAGAGCGCATGGATCTCTGACAGAATCTCACCGGAACGCGCGCGCCTGCGTGAGTTACTTCTTCTCCTTCTTTTTCTTTTTCTTTTTCTTCTTCTGCTTCTTGTTATTATTATTATTATTATTATTATTAGTAGTAGTAGTAGTAGTAGTAGTAGTAGTATTAGTATGATGATGATGATGATGATGATTAATTCTGCAGTATGTTTTAATTGCTGTTTAAATGAACGTTTATGCGATGTGTGTGCGCGCGTGTGCGTGTGCGCGTGTGTGCGTTTGAGAATCTGTATTTGTGTGTGTGTGTGTGTGTGTGTGTGTGTGTGTGTGTGTGTGTGTGTGTTTAAAGAGAAAATGATTGTAACGGTATAACACACACTTCCTGGCAGTGTCCTGTCAGATGGACGTCTCTTGTTCTGTTCCTGAACAGAAGAACCTGAGCCCTGATGACCCCTCTTCAACCCCCCTGAACCCCCTGACTTCTCCCACACCCCCTAAACACTCCTCCCACTCACCTGCTCCCACGACCACGCCCCCTCTTAGGCAGATGCGCCGGGGGCGGGGCTTTGCTACAGCGGTAAAGCAGGTGATTCAGGAAGAGAGGAAGAAGAAAGAGGAGGAAAAGGAAAGGGTGGAGCAGGAAGGTGGGATGTTGCGTGCACACACACACGTAATCAGTCACACAATCACATAACTGTTCATCACTCTGTGTGTGTGTGTGTGTGTGTGTGTGTGTGTGTGTGTGTGTGTGTGTGTTCTAGAGGATGGACCTGAAGAAGATCTGAGCTTTGAGGAGCTTCTAGAAAAAGCTAAAGCGGGAGATCCTAAAGCCCAAAGCAGGGTGAGGTGTGTGTGTGTGTGTGTGTGTGTGTGTGTGTGTGTGTGTGTGCGTGCGTGCGTGTGTGTGCGTGCTTGCAGGAGTTATATTAAGACACACATCTCGTCTTCCACAGAGCTAAATATAGATGCATACTGACAGGCGGATTGAATATTTACACACATACATAGCGTGGTTTTTAGCATACAAAAATCACACACACACACACACACACACACACAGCTACTGTATAGCACTCTAAATTTTAGTTCTGTGATTTAAGAATTTTATGTTTTGGGTTGTGGGAATAGTGTATTGTTGTTGTTGTTGTGTGTGTGTGTGTGTATGTGTGTGTGTGTGTGTAGCTGGGTAAATACTATCTAAAGTTAGGGGCAGACTCTGATGCGGATGTAAATAACGAGGCAGCTGTTGAGTGGCTGGTGAGAGCAGCAAAACAGGGACGGAGAGATGCAGCAAAACTACTACAACACTGCTGGATCCAAAAAAAGGGTAAAACAACACACTATTTTATTCTCGTCTTTGAGCACTTTTTAGCGCTCGTTAAAGGCACTTGATCCCTTCTCGTCATGCAGCGTGTGAATGACCTCTGACCCCTGACCCCACAGGGCTCACGCCACAGAACGAAGCGGAAGTGCGCTCTCTGTCGAAAGAGAGTAAATTCGAGCAGGCAGTTCGGCGAGCAGCGATGGTGATGTTCTGGAAATTAAATCCAGACAGGAAGGAGAAAATGGACACGAGGGAAATATTACACAACGCCAGTCAGGTGAACAGAGAAGCAGGTAAAAACCACAGGAGACGCAGAGGACGTCCATCAGCCCTGCACTGTGTGTGTCTGTGTATGTGTGTTGTGAGTATGAAGTGAATGTGTTGTAGGTGTACACACATCACCTCACACAACACACACATCACACATTCACATCATACTCACAACACACACATTATAACCTCAACATGTGTTGTGTGTGATGTTTGTGTGTTGGCGAGTATAATTTCAGTGGTATTTTTGGTTACTGTGATCTAAAGGTGGTGTCTGTGGTGGAAATTCAGACGTCCAGACGCAGAGGAAGATTTTAAAGACAATAGTGGCCACTGATTGTAAGTGTGTTGGTGTGTTTTGTGTATGTGCATGTCGTGTGCATGTGTGTGTGTGTGTTGTACTGTTTTTCTTTGTTGATTAGACAATTATAATTGTAAACATTGTCGGTAGTATATTTGTGTGTGTGTGCTTATGCTTTTGTGTGTGTGTGTGTGTGTGTGTGTGTGTTGCAGCACATAGTCAGTATGTGGATGTGGAAGGATTTGTGGAGATGACAAAAAAATACACAGAGAACATCAGACACACACCACAGACTGAAGAGTTGACGCAGGACACCGGGGGAAGAGGAGGGTGGAACTGGAGTGATTTAACACTGGACAAGGCAAGAACACACATAGAAACTTACTCACACACACACACACACACACACACACACACACACACACACTAACAAACACTTACTCATATATACAGTATACCCTCTCACACACACACACACACACACACACAGACTCACTGACACACATACACACGCTCGCACACTCATCACACATACACATATCCACATACCCGCACACACTCACACTCACACACACATACACACTACACACACAAACACTCACACACAGTACACACACTCACACCATACACACTACACACACTTATTATACACAAACATTACACACACACATGGCTGGAAGTCTACAATTATTTGACAGACTGTGATATAACCATCTGTATAGCTTAATGTGGTGTAATCATTTTCATTAATGGTGTTTGTGTGTGCATGTGTATGTAAGACCTCAAAGAAGGGGGTGTGTCCTGTTTCTAAAAGGAGGGTGTGGCCTGGCAGTCAGATAATGCTGGAAACAAAGCACAGCATGAAGAGAGCCATGAACATACAATCTTATTTCTTGGTAAAAACTGAGTCATAAAAAAATCACTTTTCATAAAATCCTACTGTTTTATTATCAAGAGGAAACTATTGAATGTGTGTGTGTTTGTGTGTGTGTGTGTGTGTGTGTGTGTGTGTGTGTGTGTGTGTGTGTGTGTGTGTGTGTGGAGTAGGGTCTGCAGTATCCTCTCCACCTCATCCTGGATGTAAAGGAGCACTTGGTGGACTGGGCGTCTCGTGCAGGTGTTCAGTGGCTGAGCACCATCATACCGACACAACATGTTAATGCACTCGTCTTCTTCTTCATCATCTCAAACCTGAGTGTAGATCTGTTCTTCTTCTTCATCCCTCTCCTTACATTCTACCTGGCTTTCATCTCCATGGCAATCTGCACTCTGCGAGTGTTTCGCAGCAGTAAATGCTGGCAGAACTTTAGTGCTTTAGCAGCTCTCCTGCAGCGTTTTGAACCTGAGCTGGACGTTGAGTCTCAATTTGGCTGGAAGCAGCTGGAACAGCACCTTTACTTCCTGGTTTCTGTGTGTTTTGTGATCTTCAGTTTTCCACTTGCTGATAAACGCTGGATTCCTTGTTCAGAGCTCTGCACGGTGGCCATGTTCTTCACAGCTCTAAGTTATGCCTCTCTGACTCCTGCAGCGGCGTCGTACACACGCAGAGCATTCATCATTGAGGTGGCCTCCTCCCTTTTTGCCCTAATGACTCGTCTTCCTGAGGAATTTAAGACCCTGCGACTTTTAGGCCAAACATTTGCAGCGGTTCCAGTGGGAGATCTGGTGGTGGTTACGGTCAGCCTACCGTGCCTGCTTTATCTCTACCTTTTCTACCTGTTCTTTAGGTGAGCCACCTTCTCTTCTCCCAGTTTCGTGCAGGGCATCAATTATGCAGATCAATAGCTTATAGTGTGCAGAATCCCTCAGGTCGATGTTCAGTTAATAGGAATAACTTGCTAAATGTTAACACCTGCCTATATGTTTCTCCTCAGCATGGCCCGGATGCATGGATTCAGAGGGACGTATTGCTTCCTGGTTCCATACCTAGTGTGTTTTATGTGGTTGGAATTTGCAGTGATTCTCCTGCAGAACGCCACGCTGATCGGACTGATTCGCACTTGTGTTGCGTACTTCCTGTTTTTGTTTGCTCTGCCTGTACTGGCACTGGGACTAGCGGCTATGCTAATGATCCAGATGATAAAGTGGTTTCTGGAACTGGAGCTAACAAAAATGTTGGTTACTTTGGCTGTGTGTGTGGTTCCTGTCACACTCCGTCTGTGGACCCGCTTCAGTCTATCGATTCTGAGCGTGCTGCGCTCCATCACACACCGCGGCCCGGTCAAACTCATCCTGTTGTGTTTGTGCTGTGTCTTTTTGGTGTGTGTGGGTTATGTGTACAGTACAGAGGGGCTGAAGGTGTATAACTCCACACTGACATGGGAACAGTATGACACAGTGTGTGGCCCCCCAGCATGGAAACAGCATGGAATTACACAAACTGAGATCCTCTGCAGTCATCTGGAGGGACACAGGGTAACATGGAGTGGAAGGTTTCAAGGTGTTCGAGTGGCTGAGACAGAGAACGGAGCTCAGTCTCTCATCAACTTGCTGCCTGTGTTTATGGGTGATTGGCTACGCTGCCTGTATGGAGATGAATATCCGTCCTGTGAGGGGAGAAATGTTAGCAATTCATTGCAGGAACAAATGAGCGTAAATGCATCCGTTCTCTTCCAGCAGCAAGAGGAAGAGGAACTTTGCCGCATCAAACCTGTGGCTAAACACCACTGCCACGTTAAAAGATTTGATAAGTACCGCTTTGAAGTAACTGTGCGCAATCCAGTGGCAGGAGTTGAAATTCAAGATAGTGACATCATCCTTCTCGCCAGCCATGAGTTTAAGCAGGTATTGTTGAACCTAGATGAAAGCAGCATGGTGGAGTTTAGCACAAAGTTGGAAGGGAAACTGGGATCCAAACTACCAAGACTGGAGCTGAAAGCAATTCACTGTCTGAACTGTAGATCATCTCTATTGCCCGAAGGACGACAAGTCAAAATCGAACGCAACTGGAGGAAAAGTGTGCAGGCGGCCATCAAATTTGCCTTTGACTTTTTCTTCTCTCCGTTGCTGACGGCCAGGATCAAGGTTTGAGGAAGAGAAGTGTAGAAATGAGTAAATATTCTTTGGATGAATAATGAATAGTGTTTTAATGCTGATAGAGAAAAGCAGAGAAGGTTTATTGTTAATTTGCTTCTTCGATGCTGAAGTTTGCTGTGAAAAACATAAAGGTAATATCAGTACTCGAAAATGTGTGTACAGTTTATAATCGCTGAGAATGATTTTACATGTACAATGTGATGTTCTAGAAGCTTCTGGTGTAAGTCTGGCTTTTTCAGCAGCAAAACTGAAACAGAATAAACATAAAAGCTGAAAATGCTTTTCTTAAATTCTTTAAAAACACAAACTGATGTTCTGCAGTAATGAATTTGCTTTTGTTATCGAACCAAAAGGAACAGTTAGGGATCTGGTTTATTACTTGATTTTATAAATGTGAAAAAAATATTTGTGTGTGTATGGCACTGCACAAGTTGATTGTGTGTGTGTGTGTTTTAATTAAAAGTCCACTTAAAAAAATATTAAGCATGGGTTTTGTGTTTGTGTGTACAGTGGAGGTCTACTGCCTGAGAAAAGTTCATTTATAAACATTTGTAAACATTATAAATCTTATAAAATATTAACATGTTGAACTGATAAAGCTTCAGCGATGAAATCATCACCTGTCGATGCCTTCCTTCACAACATACAGTGAAAGCATAAACTATGCTCCAGACCATCACGCAAGATCTCCTGCCCTTCATCTCCACAATCATAAATGGGTCATTAACATCTGGCTATGTGCCAACTACCTTCAAGCAAGCAAGGGTCATTCCCATCTTAAAGAAACCTGCTCTGGATCCATCAGACATCAACAACTACAGACCGGTATCACTTCTCTCCTTTCTTTCAAAATCTCTGGAACACACTGTTTTTAACCAACTGTCTGTCTATCTTTCACAGAACAACCTCCATGATCCGAACCAGTCTGGGTTTAAAGCAGCACATTCCACAGAGACGGCCCTTTTGGCTGTTTCTGAGAAACTACATGCTGCTCGGTCAGCCAAGCTGTCATCTGTACTTATCTTTCTGGAACTTTCAGCAGCATTTGACACAGTCAACCACAAGACTCTCTTGTCAACCCTCAAGAGCATTGGTATCTGCGGAACAGCATGGGAATGGTTTGCTTCCTACCTGGAAGGTCGCTCATACCAGGTAACATGGAGGGGATCCACATCTGCCCCATGCAGACTCACCACTGGTGTCCCACAAGGCTCTGTACTTGGTCCCCTCCTTTTCTCCCTCTATACCCACTCCATTGGTGAAGTCATATCCTCACATGGGTTTTCTTATCACTGCTATGCAGATGACACTCAACTCATCTTTTCTTTCCCTCCATCAGATACCACGATGAACTGTCTTTTTCCCCACATGTCACTAATGTTGCTCATTCTTGTCGATTTCTTCTCTATAACATCCGAAGGATTCGACCATTTCTGTCCACACAGGCTGCCCAGGTGCTTGTTCAGTCATTTCAAGACTTGACTACTGCAACTCTCTGCTGGCAGGTCTTCCCCTGAACGCTATTCGTCCAATGCAAATGATCCAAAACGCAGCTGCATGGCTTGTGTTCAATCTGCCCAAGTTCTCCCACACCACCCCACTGCTGCGCTCCCTTCACTGGCTTCCAGTAGCTGCACGTATCAGATTCAAAACACTGATGCTTGTCTACAAGGCCAAAAATGGACCAGCACTATCTTACCTCAGTGACCTCATCACATCTCGCACTGCACCACGCTGTCTGAGATCCTCCAGCACCACTGGTACCACCTTCTCTCAAAATGAGAGGCAAGTACACTTCAAGGCTCTTCTCTCTTCTGGCACCAAGGTGGTGGAATGAACTTCCCCTAGATATCCGTACAGCAGAGTCCCTGATTATCTTCAAGCGACGACTGAAGACCTTCCTCTTCCTGAAATACCTAAATTAGCACTTTCCAAGTTTGTAGAATTCGAGTTATATTTATATTAAGTTTGTAATCTTGCGTACCAGTGTAGATTTATTCATTACTAGAGATTTAAAGCACTTTTGTACGTCGCTCTGGATAAGGGCGTCTGCTAAATGCCGCAAATGTAAATGTAAATGTAAATGAAAGCGATATGCTGGTGTAAATATTAGTGTACAATTTTCTGTGAACTCTATTGCATAAGTTGGAGTAGGAGCTGGAAAGGAAACGATGTGAAGTTACACCTGTTACACAGCGGCGCTTCATAACCCGGCAATGACGGGTTTCTTCCTCTTCTGTACTGAAGAGCTTCTATGTGCTGTTCAAAATCACTTTTTTTATGATTTTTGCTTTTTAACAATGAAAAATTAACTACTTGCTGCTGAAAGATATCTGTTGTGAAAAATCTGTTTTGGGTTCAGGCTTGAAATTGAACAGTACCACTCAGCTTGTCTCGGCTCGGGACAAATGATCTCCTTACAGGGTTCAGTTTAAATCAAAGCTTTAATATAGAGCTGAAGCCCCTCCTCTTGTCGGTCAGATGTTAAACCACAGCACCATTAATGCAGAGCAACATTACTCACCTCATTACTGCTTATATATTATATATATATATATTCTACTGTAATATTAATTTCTTTGATATTAGAATATGATTGTGTTGTTTTATATACATGTGAGAAACACAGGATAAAACATGCATGTTTGTGTGAGACAGAGAAAATATGTTGTTTAACAGCTGAGGCTCACTTAAATATAAATTACCGATTAGAGTTTGGTACATGTGAGGTCAGTGATGGGTCAGTGTGTAGTTGACGATAGTGTGAGGTCGGTGATGGGCGAGTGTGTAGTTGAGGATAGTGTGAGGTCGGTGTTGGGCGAGTGTGTAGTTGACGTTAGTGTGAGGTCGGTATTGGGCGAGTGTGTAGTTGACGTTAGTGTGAGGTCGGTGTTGGGCGTCTGTGTAGTTGACGTAAGTGTGAGGTCAGTGATGAGTAAGTGTGAAGTTGACGTTATTGTGAGGTCAGTGATGGCTGAATGTGTAGTTGACATTAGTGTGAGGTCGTTGTTGGGCAAGTGTGGGTTGGCATTAGTGTGAAGTTGGGTGTTGGGCAAATGTGTATTTGTCGTTACTGTGAGGTCAGTGATGGGTGAGTGTGTAGTTGACATTAGTGTGAGGTCGTTGGGCAAGTGTGGGTTGGCATTAGTGTGAGGTCGGTGTTGGGCAAATGTGTATTTGTCGTTACTGTGAGGTCAGTGATGGCTGAATGTGTAGTTGACATTAGTGTGAGGTCAGTGTTGGGTGAGTGTGTAGTTGACGTTAGTGTGAGGTCGGTGTTGGGCAAATGTGTATTTGTCGTTACTGTAAGGTCAGTGATGGGTGAGTGTGTAGTTCACATTAGTGTGAGGTCGGTGATGGGTGAGTGTGTAGTTGACGTTAGTGTGAGGTCGGTGTTGGGCAAATGTGTATTTGTCATTACTGTGAGGTCGGTGATGGGCGAGTGTGTATTTGGCTGTGGCAGCGGGGGCGTGGCCGAGCGCCGGTTTGTGAATGGAGGGCGAGGGCGAGGCCGGGAGCAGGTAGACCTGGGAATGCCTCACCAGAAACAAATGATGTCTAATAAGTGTTCTCTCTTTTTCAGTGATCGGAGGGGGCATTTAAGGAGGAAAGCGAGGATTGGTCTGTGTGTGTGTGTGTGTGTGTGCCAGAAACGTGCGGTTGAGGCACTGAGCACCAGACAAAAGGAATATATGAATAAAAGTGGCTTTATTGCCTTCAAAGCTGTCCTGTCGTGGTGTTCCTTTTTTCCGAACTCATACGCTCTTCCACATTGGCGTTACTGTGAGGTCGGTGATGGGCAAGTGTGTAGTTGACATTAGTGTGAGGTCGGTGTTGGGCGAGTGTGTAGTTGACATTAGTGTAAGGTCTGTTTTGGGCGAGTGTGTAGTTGACGTTAGTGTGAGGTCGGTGTTGGGCGAGTGTGTAGTTGATGTTAGTGTGAGGTCGGTGTTGGGCAAATGAGTAGTAGGCGTAAGTGTGAGGTCGGAGTTGGACGAGTGTGTAATTGGCGTCAGTGTGAAGTTAGTGCTGGGCAAATTTGTAGTTGACGTTAGTGTGAGGGCGGTGATGGGCAAGTGGGGGTTGGCGTCAGTGTGAGGTCAGTGTTTGGCGAGTGTGTAGTTGACGTAAGTGAGGTTGGTGGGGAAGGGGTAGTGTTCGTGTAGTGACAGTGTTAGTGATTGGGTAGTGTTAGTGTAGTGATGGTGTTAGTGGTGAGGTTGTGTTAGTGTAGTGGAAGTGTTAGTGATAGGGTAGTGTTAGTTTAGAGACAGTGTTAGGAATGGGGTAGTGTTAGTGTTATGATGATGTTAATGATGGGCAGTGTTAGTGTAGTGGTGGTGTTTGGTATGGGGTAGTGGTAGTGTAGTGACAGTGTTAGTGTAGTGATTGTGCTAGTGTATAGACAGTATTTAAGATGGTGTAGTGTTAATGTAGTGACACTGTTAGTGATGGGGTAGTTTTAGTATTGTGATGTTAGTGATGAGGTAGTGTTAGTGTAGTAACAATGTTATTGATGGGGTAGTGTTAGTGTATTGATGGGGTAGTGTTAGTGTAGTAACAGTGTTTGTGATGGGGTAGTGTTAGTGTAGTATCAGTGTTAATGATTGGGTAGTGTTAGTGTATTGACAGTGTTATTAATAGGGTAGTGTAAGTGTAGTGATGGGGTAGTGTCAGTGTAGTGGCAGTGTTGGTGTAGTGTTAGTGAAGTGATGGGGTAGTGTTGATGTGGTGACAGTGTTAGTGATGGGATAGTGTTAGTGTAGTGAAAGTGTTAGTGATTGGGTAGTGTTAGTGTAGTTCTGGTGTAGTGTTAGTGTAGTGATGATGGTAGTGATAAGGTAGTGTTAGTTTAGTGACAGTGTTATTGATGGGGTAGTGTTAGTGTAGTGATGGTTTTTGTGATAAGGTTGTGTTAGTGTAGTGATGTGTTAGTGATAAGAAGGTGTTGGTGTTGAGACAGTGTTATCGATGTGGTAGTGTTGGTGCAGTGATGGTGTAGTGTTAGTGTTGTTACAGTGTAAGTAATGGAGTAGTGTTAGTGCAATGAAAGAGGGTAGTGTTAGTGATGGGGCAGTGTTTTTCCCCACGCTTTGAACTCCGCGGCTTAAACAATAAAGCGGCTAATTTATGGATTTTTCCGTGTTTTTTCTCGGTTTCACAAGCTTCATGCCACCAAACAACTGAGCCCCATAACATTAGACCAATGAAATTGCCGAACGGGTTCAGGTGAACCAATGAAATTCTTTATATTAAAATAGATGTGCTCCCACTGAATCGGGCCGCACCACATCATGCCCTGCCACTCGGACTGTCTACAGGAAATGTGAATCATTCGTCACGCTGAAAACAACCGAGCATGAAAACGCACACTTCACCTGTGTTCTGAGCTGCACGGCATCAGGAGAAAAGATTTACCGATGGTGATTTTTAAACGCACGACAATGCCAAAAGAAAAACTCTCGAGAGAAATTGTTGTGAAAGGAAGGAGGAAGACGGTGAACAATGACTGTAGTGTAGTGTAGTGTAGTGTGGTGTAGTGTTAGTGAAGTGATTGGGTAGTGTAGTGTAATGAAATTGTTAGTGATGGGGTAGTGTTAGTTTAGTGACAGTGTTATTGATGGGGAAGTGTTAGTGAAGTAATGGGGTAGTGTTAGTGTATTGACTGTTATTGATGGGGTAGTGTTAGTGTAGTGATTGGGTAGTGTTAGTGTAGTGATGATGTTAGTGATGAGGTAGTGGTAGTGTAGTAACAGTGTTGGTGTAGTGATGGGGTAGTGTTAGTGTAGTGATTGTTTAAGTGTAGTGATAGGGTAGTGTTAGCATATTGAAAGTCTTTGTGATTGGGTAGTGTTAGTGTAGTAATGGGGTAGTGTTAGTGTATTGACAGTTATAGTAAAGGGGTAGTGTTAGTGTATTGACAGTCTTAGTGATGTAGAAGTGTTAGTGTAGTGATGGGGTATTGTTAGTGTAATGATGGGGTAGTGTTAGTGTATTGACAGTCTTAGTGATGTAGAAGTGTTAGTGTAGTGATGGGGTATTGTTAGTGTAATGATGGGGTAGTGTTAGTGTATTGACAGTCTAAGTGATGGGGTATTGTTAGTTTGGTGAAGGGGTAGTGTTACTGTATTGACAGTTTTAGTGATCTGGCAATGTTAGTGTAGTGACAGTGTTAGTGATGGGGTACTGTTAGTGTATTTCTGGTGTAGTGTTAGTGTAGTGATGATGTTAGTGATGAGGTAGGGGTAGTGTAGTGACAGTCTTAGTGATGTGGTAGTGACAGTCTTAGTGATGGGGTAGTGTTAGTGTAGTGATTATGTTGGTGATGAGGTAATGGTAGTGTAGTGACAGTCTTGGTGATAGGGTAGTGTTAGTGTAGTGATGATGTTAGTGATGTGGTAGTGTAGTGATGGGGTAGTGTTAGTGTAGTGACAGTGTTAGTGATGGGGTAGTGACAGTGTTAGTGATGGGGTAGTGTTAGTGTAGTGACAGTCTTAGTGATGGGTAGTGTTAGTGTAGTGATGTTAGTGATGTGGTAGTGTAGTGATGGGGTAGTGTTAGTGTAGTGACAGTCTTAGTGATGTGGTAGTGACAGTCTTAGTGATGGGGTAGTGACAGTCTTAGTGGTTGGGTAGTGTTAGTGTAGTGAGTGTTACTGAGGTTAGTGTTGGGTTAGAGTAGTGTAGTGTTGCAGTAGTGTAGTTTTAGTGTTATAATGTTGATGTTATATTGTTTTGGTGTAGTGCATTAAGATTGTGTGTGTTTGTGAAAGAGAGTGTATATCTGTTTTTTAACTGTGTGCATGATAGAGTATGTATTATTATTGTGCGTGCATTTAAATAGTGTGTAAGATTTTGTTAGGTTTAAGGTTGTGTGTGTGTGTTTTGATTGTATGTGTATTATAGTGTGTCTTTAGAATATGCATATGGTAGTGAATGTATATTTTGGTTTTGTGTGTGTATGATAGTGTGTATTCCAGTTGTGTTTGTATAATACTGTGTGTGTTTCGGTTGTGTATATGAAAGTGAATGTGTATTTTAGTTGTGTTGGTATGGGTTAGGGTTACAGTACGATAGTGAGTGTATACAACCCGAAGTTCAGAAATGTTGGGACCTTTTTTAAAATTTGAATAAAATAAAAAAAAGACTTTCAAATCACATGAGCCAATATTTTATTCACAATAGAACATAGAGAACTTAACACATTTTTAAACCGAGACATTTTACACTTTTATGCACAAAATGAGGCTACAGGTCTTAAAAAAGTTGGCATGTGGGAAACAAAGAGCTAAAAAAAAACCCCAGAGATTTTGAAAATATTCAGCTGGGAGAACATCTAGCAACTAATCAAGTTAATTGACATCAGGTCTGTAACATAAATAGCTATAAAAGGGATGTGTTGGAGAGGCAGAGGCTCTGCAATCTGTGAACGAGTGTATAATAAGATACTTCAAAAACATCGTTCCTCAACATCAAATTGCAAAGGCTTGGCAAATCTCATCATGTACAGTACATAAGATCATCAAAAGGTTTAGAGAGACTGGAGAAATCTTGATGCATAAGGGACAAGGCCGAAGACCTTTGTTGGATGCGTGTGGTTTTGGGCCCTCAGACGACACTGCATCACTCATCGGCCTGATTGTGTCATTGACGTTACTAAATGGGCTCAGGAATACTTCCAGGAACCAATGTCAGTAAACACAATCCACCGTGCCATCTGCAGATGCCAACTAAAGCTCATGCAAAAAGGAAGTCCTATGTGAACATGGTCCAAAAGCACAGTCATGTCCTGTGTCCCAAAGCTCATTTAAAATGGACTGTTTCAAAGTGGAAAAGTGTTCTATTGTCAGACGAGTCCAAATTTAACATTCTCCTTGGAAATAATGGACGCCGTGTCCTCTTCCAGCATGTTATCTGTGTTTGGTTAAAAAGTCTGCATTTCTAATGGTATGGGGTGCATAAGTGCATACGGTATGGGCAGCTTGCATGTTTTGAAAGACACAATGAATGCTGAAAGGTATATAAAACTTTTAGAGCAACATATGCTCCCCTCCAGATGATGTCTATTTCAGGGAAAGCCTTGTGTATTTCAGCAGGACGATGCAAAACCACATACTCCAATTTTTTAAACAGCATGGCTTTGTAGTAGAAGAGTCCAGCTGCTGGATTGGCCTGCAGTCCAGATCTTTTACCTATACAGAAGATTTGGTGCATCATTAAACGAAAAATATGCCAAAGAAGACTACAAACTCTTCAGCAGCTGGAAATGAAAACCAAAATTCCAACAGCAAAACTCTACAAACTTATAATCTCAATGCCCAGACCTCTTTAAACTGTTTTTAAAAGAAGAGAAGATGCTACACAATGGTAGCAACAACCTTTTGAGACCTGTAGCAGGCATTACATTTGAAATGTGCTCATTTTGTGCATAAAATTTGATAACTTCTCAGTTTAAACATTTATGTTCTATTGTGAATAAAATATTGGCTCATGTGATTTAAAAGTCTTTTAGTTTTCATTTTATTCGAATTAAAAAAACCTCCCAACATTTCCAGAATTTGGGCAGTTTTTTGGTTTGTGTGTGTATGATAGCAAATTGTATTTTTCTTGTGTGCATATGATAGTTAGTGTTATTTTGGTTGTGTGTATATGATAGTGAGTTTTTTATTTTGGTTGTGTGTATATGATAGTGAGTGTGTATTTAGTTTTGTGTTTGTATGATACCAAATTGCATTTCGGTTGTGTGTATATGATAGTGAGTGTGTATTTAGGTTGTGTGTGTATGCTAGTGAGTGTTATTTCAGTTGTATGTATGTGATAGTGAGTGTGTTTGTCGGTTTGTGTTTGTATGATACCAAATTGTATTTTGCTTGTGTGTATATGATAGTCAGTGTTATTTTGGTTGTGTGTATATGATAGTGATTGTTTTTGGTTGTGTGTATATGATAGTGAGTGTGTATTTTGGTTGGCTGTGTATGATAGTAAGTGTGTATTTTGGTTGTGTGTGTATGATAGTAAGAGTGTATTTTGGTTGTGTGTGTATGATATTGTGGATTTTTGTTGTGTGTGTACAAAAGTGTGGGCGTGTGCATCTGTTCATGTATTTGATGAAGCATGGTGGGATTAATTTAGGAAGAACTTGATAGGAAGACTTTTTAGATTGCTGCTGTAACCACGGCAACCAGGAAATATTAGTTTGTGATGGTGAACATCTAATGGTGTAATTTGCAACCTACAATAGTGCAACCCCCGCCCACTGTGAATGCTGCCACAGTTGCTCATGTTTATCGCCTCTTTTCTTCCTTTTCACAGCACTGCGTCTCATCCTTTCGGAGCCTCATTGACTGTCACACAGCAGAATTCACACTGATCCACTTCTGTCCTGTTGAAAGCAGTGCGTTGTTCGTTTTCACTGTGTGGAGTTTTGTCAGCTCCACCCCATGGTGATTATGTGTTTGTGTGTGTTTCACTGGTTTTCTGGATTTACTCTGTCCTGGAAAATGTAAAGGTTGTTAGACGCAGCGATCGCGATGATGTTCTCTGCCGGGTGCCACGCCATGTGCAGGATTTTTTTGCGGAAGTCCAAGCTGTCCACGCCCACATCTCCACGACGACGACGGCCCCCTGTGTACACACGCCGTGTTCGCAAGACTGCACGAGGTTTACTGCTTTCACGCCATGCCTCAAGTGTCACACCTCGCCCAGAGTCCCGGTCAAACATGCGGAAAAAACTGTTATAGGCTCCTGTCATGATCACGCTGATACACAGACAGAGAGAGAGAGAGAGAGAGAGAGAGAGAGAGAGAGAGAGAGAGACTAGTTAGTGATCAGTCCAAATTGAACTTCAGTTACACATTTTGTCCTAAATGTTTTCACTGTTTACATTGGGATAAGTTACCTATCTGTGCTGTTCCACACACACTCGAACTTGTCGAAGATGCAGTCATTCTCATAGAGTGAGCAGAGTTTACTGCGCAGGTACTCATGAACCTGAAAACACACAAATCTGTTTATAGATCTTCCTTTATAATCAGTGCATTGTGGCGTCACTGCTATTCACTGAGGTCACGGTGTCACACCTACAGTAGTGTGTGTGTGTGTGTGTGTGTGTGTGTGTGTGTGTGTGTGTGTGTGTGTGTGTGTGTGTGCATGTGGTGGATACTTTATCACCTAATGCAGGGGTGGCCAACCCGCGGCTCACGAGCCGCATGCGGCTCTTTGGCTGGTTTCATGCGGCTCTTATGTTCATATCGAAGTTTGTGTTTGTGTTTTTTTAATGTGTGTGTTCGCTTCACTTGAGTTCAATACCTTATTTTTAAGACTTTAATGATCTTGCCCCTACCCGTACTGGGAAACTTTGCGGTATATTCATCTCACGCGCATGCGCATTTGACGAAAATACCGTATTGAACTCAAGCAAAGTGAACACGCACATAAAAAAACACACAAACAAAGTCTGTGTTTTCTACCCTGAAACACGTGAAATCAAAGCATCGATCTGTTCTGACCGACACACACGTGTGAAAGAATTGTTTCGAGTGGCAACAACGGAATACGAGGCAGATTTGAAAAGGATTGTTTAAGGCAAGGATGCCAAAAGTCCCACTGAGTAACATGCAGAGTAAAAGAAAAACGCTATTGTAAATTATTATATTTTTGTTTGTGGACTTGGTTAAACTAAGAGTTTGTGTGTGTGTGTGTGTGTGTGTGTGTGTGTGTGTGTGTGTGTGTGTGTGTGTGTGTGTGTGTGTGTGTGAGACAGTGCAAACAATTTTCATTGTTGAAAATTACTGGCCTGTGGTCTTAGAACTGTAGGAGTCAATTTCTTTGACATTTACAATAAATCTGGCTAAGCAGAGGTGTGTGTGTGTGTGTGTGCGTGTGCGCGTTAGAGGAAGGGATGGGTGATGTTCATGTGTGCCTATGTGTATGATGTGGCTCTTTGTGGTAACACAGTAAAAAAATGTGGCTCTCGGTCTCTGACTGGTTGGCCACCCCTGACCTAATGTGTGTTTAGTGAGGATGTTGTCTTACCTGGTATGTCTCTACTGGTCCTTTCTCCATGTTTAAGTCCCACACCTTCACCGTGAGGTAGTCTCGTGTTAGCAGATAACGTCCACTGTGGCTGAACTTGACATCGGAAACAGAGGAAATGATCTCGGAGAAGAACGAGCGGTTCCCTGGATCTTCAGGCTCTTCAAAGACTTAACAAAGAAATATAGATTCAGTCAAAGCTTTTGAAGTTAAATAAGACATGCAACATGTTATTGTGGCACAGCAAATATATAACTCTATCTATATCAGTAATCATTTCTCCTCGAGATTAATACTCGTTTAATGTTATGCTTAGAACAGAATGATTGAGGAAGAAATTTAACTACTTGCTGTTCTGGGATCTCAGGTTTTGAATTGTCAGCCTACCCACAATGCACTGCTACATTTTCTTCATATTTGAGATTCTTCATGGAAACAAATTATTATTGTTGTATGTGACTATTTACACTCAGACCTTCCATCAGCTATTTTGAGCTTTCAGTGTCTGTTATTTAGCTATGCTCTCAAATCTGAGGTTGTGTGTGTGTGTGTGTGTGTGTGTGTGTGTGTGTGTGTGTATGTGCATGCGTGTGTGTTCACTCTTTGCATGTGTATCACACAGCGCTGATGTCCTCATGTCACAAAGGCGGATTGACCCTTTACTGCTGCTGTAGATGAACAGGTGACAGTGCTGTGGGTGAAACTCGGCTGCTGTGATCACCTCGGTCAGGTCCTCCATGTTCACTGGTTTAATGTCCACAATGTCTCATTAAGAGTAAAGGATCAAACTTCAGGTAAAAGAGCATGTAATTTAACTAATTAAGATATTTTTTTACGCAAACACACACACACACACACACACACATATATATATATATATATAAATCACAGTGTTGTTTTTTTAAACACATTCTCTCTCTTTCTCACACACACACACACACACACACACACACACACACACACACACACACACACACACACACACACACACACACACACACACACACGGATACTAAAGCTGCGATCTGTAATGTCCAAGTGCCACATGTTGATTCTGAGGTCATCAGCTGACAGGTACGTTTCTCCATCACTGTTCACCGAAATGGAATTAATGTGGTAGGTGTGGCCATTAGAAAAGACCCGCCTCGGACGCACCTCCACCATCAGATCAGTGGGCTTCAGTACTGGCACCTGGACCAATCAAAAGACAGGATTAATAAACTCTTAACCAGAGAAAAAACAAAGTAATTGTTGATAAACAGAAGTGGAGCAGTTGAATGTCTCAGTGAGCAATCTAAACATGTTTACTATTCAGGATGTCATAGCCATGAGCACACTATGCAGAGTTACTGTTAAAGGTAAGGCCCAAAAGCTCATTAACATAATATTCCAAATTTTATGCCTAATCATTTTTATATACTTACCAAATCATGCTGATATAGTCACTGCTAAATATGATAGAGCCATATACACACCTGTAGTGAGGTGACAGTGGAAATGTCCTTCATTCGTCCTTCTTCATCCTTCAGGTTGTAGCCTTCTGGCCTTCTATCCCTTTGACTCACCTTCCAAAGCTTTATTGTTTTATCTGTTAGCCAGTAAACATTTATATTTGGTGTTATTTTATTGCTCACAATAGATGCATTTCTCACTTTTAATGTGAGAATGAAACTAGCCATGAAATGACGAATCTCCGAAACTAAGTGTGATTGTAGGTGATTGTAGAGTGTAATTCTGTTCTAATTGATTTGACAGTGTCAT
Organism: Silurus lanzhouensis; assembly: GCA_039877035.1. Taxonomy (NCBI): domain Eukaryota; kingdom Metazoa; phylum Chordata; class Actinopteri; order Siluriformes; family Siluridae; genus Silurus; species Silurus lanzhouensis. The sequence continues at coordinate 63,152 of JBCEWE010000156.1, forward strand.
TTGTTCACCATTGGTGGAGAGAAGGAAGTGGGCAGCATTCTGTTGAGGCAGCCAGCGTATCTTATTGATCTTCTCCTCGATCTCTAAGCTCTTCAGGTAATCAAAGTCTGGCTCGTGGCTTTGAAATGTGCTGTAGACGTTATATTCCCCCGCCTCTCCAAGCTCCTCCTTATCTCCTTTACACTGTTAACACCACACACACACACGCACACACACACACACACACACACACGCACACACACACGCACACACACATACACAAACAGCTGGCCTTTTAATTGTTTTATTATGGACATTTTTAGGAATTAAATGTCCTGTAGATAACAGTCACTACACATTGTGAACTTTTAACTTCATTTAACTTCCTTTTTACTTTCCATATACACAAAATTCTCTGTTAAGGATAGGGTCAATTAGAATATAAAGGAGGACCTTATTTTTATGGTAGATACAGCCATAATCTAATAGCGGGATTAGAATTCAATATAAAAAAAAAAAACATTTTACAATTTGTCATAATAAATCTTTTTTGTTTGTGCTGATTAATCACAGTACATAGTTTTTTTTTATGTATATTGATCATGATATACTTTTAGATAGACAAGAAATGTTGATCAAGTTAACAGTTTGTAGATGTAAATAGTGAAGTGTATGCACAAGATTCATTTCTAGGTCCACTGCTCTTTTCTCACTCTTTTTTTTTCTTCAAAACTACATTTGGGAACAAATACTACTATAATAACCTATTGTGCTCTGAATGGTCTCGCACAGTACCTGAGCGAACGTTCCTGACTGGTTTGAAGGTTTTTTATTAGGAAGTAGAATAATAAAGACTAAAAAAGGAAGCAGAGCTTTTTCTACAAAGCCCCCAATTATAGATTAGCTTTCCATTCATTCTTCAGGACTCCCTCTGAGTCTTTACATCTAGGTTGAAACCCTAATTTTGTCTACCTTGTAGTTAATTTGCTTTTCTATTATGTAATACAGAATAGAATGGGTTCACATTTGATTCTGGTCTCTAAAGGATTCTTCCTCATGTCACCTTAGGGAGGTTTTCTTTGCCACTGCTGCATCTAGCTTATTTATTAAAGATCTAAATTCAGATCTGCATCTGAAAATCTGTGAAATTCTATATGTGTACTGTTAAAAGTAAAAATATAAAAAAAATTGAAATGAGTCTTGACAACTTAGCTTTAAAACCTGACCTCAGTCTCTCTCTGGAAGATGACCACGCGTCCACCTTTGTCTCCAGTGGCCAGGAGGTCCCCAGTATGGTTAAACTCCACAGTGGAAATGACATCAGCTGATAATTCATATGAACACAATAAGGTTTAATATGGTCAACTGTGTTGAACACTTTTAACACTTCCCGTACAAGTGTTTATATTTTCGAAGTAAATTCAAATATTATTTAATAGCAGTTAACTTTTTTTTAAACATGTGTATTTGCAGGTTCTTTCTCTGTAGTTGAGCTCACACAGAATATCTTGTTTAAATAATTTATAGCCACTACAGCCTTAAAGGAAACAAATTAATCTGAAGAATTCTCTGAAATGGAATTTAGTATGCTTATCATTTATTATTATGAAATGATTACATACAAAATCCCTAATAATAACCATATGCTAAAATTACTTCATGCTAGAGTGGAATGTGACGTATGAATAATTCACAATAAAAACATTACAGTAATAATACAATACACAACCCCAATTCCAAGAACTTGGGACAGTGGGTAAAATGTAAATAAAAACAAATGCACTGCTTTGTAAAAGCAGTCTCATAAACTCATATTTTATTCACAATAAATATAAAATGTTTAAACTGAAGAAATCTACAAATTAAAGAGATGTCAGGTTGAAATTGATGGTTGCAACACGTCTCAAAAAAAACGGGGTAACAAAAGGCTAAAAAAGTAAGTGTTACTAAAAAGAGACAGCTAAAGTAACATTTAACAACTAATGAGGGCTGCAGATCAGAAAGATGATTGGTATAAATAGTGTATCTTAGAGAAGAAGAGTCTCTCAGAAGTAAGGACGAGCAGAGCTTCACCAATCTGTGATAAAAAGCTGTGTCTACATATTTCAAAATAATGTTCTACATCCCATTGTGAAGACTTTGAATATCTCAGGGTTATCTACAGTACATAATATCATCACCTGAATTCAGATTCTGAGAATCTGGAGAAATCTAGGGTCAAAATCAATATTGGATTCTTTAATAGAAATCACTGCATAGGCTCATTAACCCCTACAGAAATCATTGCCACGTCATCCAGACATGCAGGGGAGTGGTAGCTTAGTGGTAAAGGTTCTGGGTTACTGATCAGAAGGTCGGGGGTGCTTCTAAATCTCTTTCATATGTGAACATGATCCAGAAACACCACCATCCTCTCTGGGCCAAAGCTTATTTAAAATGTACTGAGGCAAAGTGGAAAACTGTTCTTTGGTCAGAGGAATCGAAATGTAAAATTCTTCTTGGAAACCATGGATGCCGCATCCTGCAGACTAAAGAGGAGAGGGACCATCTGGCTTGTTATCAGCACTTAGTTAAAAAGCCTGCATATTTTATGGTATGAGGTTAGTACGTATGGAACATTTGAAAAGTACATCAATGCTGAATGCTATATACAGGTTTTAGAGCAACAACTGCTTTCATGAAAGGCCTTATATAATTGAGCAAGACAATGCTAACTGCATACTGCATCTATTACAACAGCATGACTTCATAGTCTTCACACTGTCCTGCCTGCAGGCTAGGCCTTTCACCATTTCAAAACATTTGGTACATTTAAAAAAAAAAAAAAAAAAAAAAAAAAAAAAATATATATATATATATATATATATATATATATATATATATATATATATATATAAATAAAACAAAGAAGCCATAAGACTGTTCAGCAGCTAGAATCCTGTATCAGACATGAATGGGACAACATTCCTTTTCAGTTCCTAGATGTACAAAACCTGTTAAAAGCAGACATGATGCTATACTGTAATAAACATGGTCCTGTCCCAATGTTTTTGAGACATATTGCAGCCATCAATTTCAGAATGACCTTACTTATTACTTAAAATAGTACATTTCTTCAGTTCTAACATTTTATATGCTTCTATGTTCTATTTTGAATAAATTAAGGGGTTTGTGAGATTTACAAGTCAATGTATTCTGTTCTTATTTACATTTTACACAGTGTCCCAACCTTTTTGGAACTTAGGTTTAAAATATTATAACCTAATTATAAAAAACAAATCTGATGTGTGTTTAGTGAAATTTGGTGTAAGAGTTTATACCTGGACTGCAGTACTGTGTTTTGTAAGCTGTGTGTGTGTGTGTGTGTGTGTGTGTGTGTGTGTGTGTGTGTGTGTGTGTGTGTGTTAGGTATATGCATATGTAATATGTGTGTGTGTGTGTGTGTGTGTATTTGGTTTGTGCATGTGTAAGGTGTGCGTCTTCTAGGTTTATGCAATGTGTATTTGTGTGAATGTGTTCGAGTTGCATTTGTGTGCACACCTTCAGTGACGTAGTCTCGTAAGAAGCTGTGGTTGATCTTGGTACTCTCGTCCTCACCCATGGGCAGTATCGGTTTGTGTGTCTCTGCCTGTCCAGCGAAGAGCTGTCCAATCAGTAGTGACCAGGCCCTTTGAGGCTCCACCCATTCTGTTGCGGCCTATTGGAGTGGCCTGTTGCACAACATCCTGGGATATGAAAAGCCTTCTTAAGATAGACACGGTTCAGAAAAGCTTCAAGCAACAAGAATGAATATGATTTGCTCCTTAAGTGAGTGTGTGTATGTGTGTTCAAAATCCAAAATAACACACACACACACACACACACACACACACACACACACACACACACACACACACAACCATAAAATCCAGCACTGTTTGTTAACGAGGGTCCAAGAAACACAGTAGTGCACTCCAGTGCAGCGTCAGTGTGTGTTCCCGGGTTGCTGTAGACACTTTTCACAGTGGGTGTGGTGATCCTTCACGAAGATCCAGAGTAAAAGCGGAGAGCAGGATAAACGCTGGGATGCTGGATGAACAGAGGAGAGAAGGATGAATGAAGGAGAGCAGGATGATAGGGGCCTAATCCTACCTTACAGCTTGTTTGTGTGTATGTGTCTGTGAAAGAAAGAGATGGATAAAGTAGGGGATTGAGAGAAGGCCAAATAGGAAAAGAGAGAAATAGAAAAAGAGAGAGAGATAGACAGAGAGAAGATGTGGCTGCCTGTCTTTCTGCTGAGCATCTGCACAGCATCACCATGCCACTGCAGCCTCCTCCCTCAATAGCCAATGACAATTCAGCACTGCTTTATAACTCCACCCACTGCAGGTGACAGAAGAAGTGAGCAGAGAAGGGGAGATGGAGGGAGGGAGCTTGAGGGAGAGAAAGAGGGAGGGCAAGATGGATAAAGATAGAACACAGAGGGGAGAATACAGAGAGAGTGAGAGAGCCATTGCATCATAGCACAGAAATGAGGGAGAAAATGAATATTAGAGGAAAGAAGTGAACTGTGGCCTGAGGAACGACTGGAGGAGTTAAACAATAGAGTTATTTATGCTTCTAAAGATGTGTAGTGTTTATAATAAAATGTCTATTTATACATTATTTATTGATATTTCAAAAACTATTTTATCATTAAAAACTAATTGTGAATAATATTTGATAGTTTGCACAAAATATATATATATATATATATTAATTTTTTAATTTTTTTATTTATTTTTGTTTGTTGTTGACATATAAGAGTGGAGGAAGGTGCACACAGGTGGACTATGTTCTATGTAGGAGATGGAACCTGAAGGAGATTGGAGACTGTAAGGTGTTGGCGGGGGACAGTGTAGCTAGACAGCATCAGATGGTGGTCTGTCGGATGGTTTTGGAGGTGAAGAAGAAGAGGAGGAGAGTGAGGACTGAAAGAAGAATAAGATGTTGGAAACGAAGGAGGAAGAGTGTAGTGTGAGGTTCAGGGAAGAGGTCAGACAGGAGCTCGGTGGTGGTGAAGAGGTGCTGGATGATTGGGGAACTACTGCAGAAGTGATGAGGGAGACAGATAGAAAGGTTCTTGGTGTAACATCTGGAAATAGAAAGAAAGACAAAGAGACGTGGTGGAATGAGGAAGTGCAGGAGAGCATAAGGAGAAAGAGGTTGGAGAAACAGAATTGGGATTGACAGAGTGATGAGAAAAGTAGGCAGGAGAACAAGGAGATGCAGCAGCAGGTAAAGAGGGATGTGGTGAAAAACAAGGAAAAGGCAGATGAGGAGCTGTAGGAGAAGTTGGACACTGAGGAAGGAGAAAAGGATTTGTAGCGATTGTCCAGGCAGAGGAACCGAGCTGGGAAGGATGTGCTGCAAGTTAGAGCAATAAAGGATGGAGATGGAAATGTGTTGAGTAGTGAGGAGAGTGTGTTTAGTGTATGGGAGTATTTTGAGCAGCTGATGAATAAGGATGATGATGTTTAGGAGAGATGCAATGGAGTTTTTAACCAGATTATTCAACAAGATTCTGGAAAGTGAGAAGATGCCTGAGGAATGGAGAAGGAGTGTGCTGGTACTGATCTTTAAGAATAAGGGAGATGTGCAGACCTGCAGTAACTACAGGGGAATAAAGTTGATCAGTCACACCATGAAGTTCTGGGAAAGAGTAGTGGAAGCCAGGCTGAGAGAAGAGGTGACCATCTGTGAGCAGCAGTATGGTTTCATGCAGAGGAAGAGCACCACAGACGCATTATTTGCTTTGAGGATGTTGATGGGGAAGTATAGAGAAGGTCAGAATGAGTTGCATTGTGTGTTTGTGGATTTAGAGAAAGCGTACGACAGGGTGGAGAGAGGAGTTGTGGTATTGTATCAGGAAGTCTGGTGTGTCAGAGAAGTATGTGAGGGTGGTGCAGGACATGTATGGGGACATGATAAGGATCGGCTCTGAGCCTTTTCCTGTTTGCAGTGGTGATAAACAGGTGAACAGGTTGAAGAACGAGGTCAGACAGGAGTCTCAGTGGACTATGATGTTTGCAGATGATATTATGATTTGTGGTGAGAGTAGGTAGCAGGTGTAGAAGAGCCTGGAGAGGTGGAGGTACACGCTGGAGAGAAGGGGAATGAAAGTCAGTAGGAGTAATACAGAGTACATGTGTGTGAATGAGAGGGAGGGCAGTGGAGGGGTGCGGTTGCAGGGAGAAGAGGTGGAGAAGGTGGAGGAGTTCAGGTACCTGGGGTCAACAGTGTAAAGTAATGGAGTGTGTGTTAGAAAAGTGAAGAAAAGAGTGCAGGCGCTGAAGGTAGCAGAAGATATTGAGGTTTTCACTGGGAGTGATGAGAATGGACAGGATTAGAAACAAGTTTATTAGAGGGACATCTTATGCAGGATGTTTTTGGGACAAAGTGAGAGAGGCGAGATTGAGATGGTTTGGACATGTGCAGAGGAGGGACATGGGGTGTATCAGTAGGAGAATGCTGAGGATGGAGCCACCATGAAGGAAAAAAAGAGTAAGTCAATGAAGGAGGTTTATGGATGTGGTGAGGGAAGACATGCAGGTAGTTGGTTTGAAAAAGCAGATGTAGAGGACCGGGGGGTATGGAGACGGATAATCTGCCGTGACGACCCCTAATGGGAGCAGCCGAAAGAAGAGGAAAAAGATTTTTGTTTGTTGTCTTTAAACAACAAACAAAAATCTACGAGCTGTAAACAGCTGTTTGAGCAGAACTGACAGCTGTATCACTTCCTGCTCTGTTTGACCAATAAGAGTTTGTAAAGGGTAATAAAACTGACACACACACGCACGCACGCGGGGAATAAAATCCTCCCATATATCATTAGAATCCTGAACTCATTGACTACATTTTTTCATCAGTCATTTTGTTTCCTTAATGCTACTGGCTGGAAATTAAAGGGTTGGAATAAAAGGTGGTCCAGAATAAACATCACGACACCTGCATTTGGATTGTAGACTGAAGCCCGAGATTCTTCCTCTTTTACTTTTTTATGCAAAAGTTATTCCGAAACATATAAACACAAACACCAGCCGAAGTTCTGTGAAACAAAAAAAATACCATCTAAATGACAACACTATTGTTTGTTTGGAGCAGAAATGCTTTACGGCATGTTGTTCAGTGGAGCCTCGTCTTTGCTTATAAACAGGTGTTGTGCCTAATTTAAACCCCCGGTCTGAAATAAATTAGAATTTAGACAGGGGGTTTACATTCAGCTTGCCTAAATAATACCCCCGCTAAATAATACAGCTGTCCATGTTGTTAGATTAACTGTAGTATTTTACACATACATTATTGCTTGTGTAGGTGTATCACAGCAAGGTGTGGGTGTGTGTGTGTGTGTGTGTGTGTGTGTGTGGGGGGGGGGGGGTCAGGTTATGTCCATGTTAATAAAATGAAATGAAATTTTTTTTTTTTTTTTACTATTTTTTTACTTGTGAATCCGAGTAATTTTAGTGAGTCTAGGTATTAACGCAAAATAAATACGCGGTTAGAATTCACGCAGGTGGTTGTAAAAGCAAATGATTACATTCCTGAGTTTATTCTGCCATCTACAGGAAGCTGTATACGTTTTCTTTAAATTGATCTTTTGGCGTTAGGACCAGGAAAACATTTGACCCAACCTTCCGTGTTTTTAGTGCCATCTACAGGAAATACGACGGTACTGTCTGCGTGCACGCGAAGGGGGGTTGATTTCAGACCGGGGGTTTAAATTAGGCACAACACCGGGATTAGCAGCAGTGGATGTGTTTGTGACTCGTTATTACAATAATAATGTAAGTATTGCGGTTTTTTTAATGCATGTTGTTGTTGTTGTGTACTGCTCACACACATTCAGCAAATACATTCGTTATACGTTTTCCATTGAAAAATCGCTGCTTGAGGCTCAGAGCTTTA
>JBCEWE010000831.1:0-45000 GCA_039877035.1 Silurus lanzhouensis
GTGTATGTATGTATACCTTTTAGTGTGTATGTATGTATACCTTTTTAGTGTGTATGTATGTATACCTTTTAAGTGTGTATGTATGTATACCTTTTAGTGTATGTATGTATACCTTTTGTGGTATGTATGTATAACTTTTATTGTGTATGTATGTATACCTTTAGTGTATGTATGTATACCTTTTTAGTTGTGTATGTATGTATACCTTTTATGTGTATGTATGTATACTTTTAGTGTGTATGTATGTATACCTTTATTGTGTATGTATGTATACCTTTTAGTGTGTATGTATGTATACCTTTATTGTGTGTATGTGTGTATACTTTTAGTGTATGTATGTATACCTTTTATGTGTATGTATGTACTTTTAGTTGTGTATGTATGTATACCTTTAGTGTGTATGTATGTATACCTTTTATTGTGTATGTATGTATCTTTTAGTGTGTATGTATTATCTTTTAGTGTGTATGTATGTATACCTTTATTGTGTATGTATGTATACTTTTAGTGTGTATGTATGTATTTTTAGTGTGTATGTATACCTTTTAGTGTGTATGTATGTATACCTTTTTGTGTATGTATGTATACCTTTTAGTGTGTATGTATGTATACTTTTATTGTGTATGTATGTATACCTTTTATGTGTATGTATGTATACCTTTTAGTGGTATGTATGTATACCTTTTATTGTGTATGTATGTATACCTTTTATTGTGTATGTATGTATACCTTTTATGTGTATGTATGTATACCTTTTATTGTGTATGTATGTATACCTTTTAGTGTGTATGTATGTATACCTTTTATTGTGTATGTATGTATACCTTTTAGTGTGTATGTATGTATACCTTTATTGTGTATGTATGTATACCTTTTATGTGTATGTATGTATACCTTTTAGTGTATGTATGTTACCTTTTAGTGTGTATGTATGTATACCTTTTAGTGTGTATGTATGTATACCTTTTAGTGTGTATGTATGTATACCTTTTATTGTGTATGTATGTATACCTTTTAGTGTGTATGTATGTATACCTTTTAGTGTGTATGTATGTATACCTTTTAGTGTATGTATGTATACCTTTTATTGTGTATGTATGTATACCTTTTATTGTGTATTATGTAACCTTTTTGTGTATGTATGTATACCTTTTAGTGTGTATGTATGTATACCTTTTAGTGTGTATGTATGTATACCTTTTATTGTGTATGTATGTATACCTTTTAGTGGTATGTATGTATACCTTTGTTATGTTGTTACCTTTTATGTGTATGTATGTATCCTTTTATTGTGTATGTATGTATACCTTTTATTGTGATGTATGTATACCTTTTATTGTGTATGTATGTATACCCTTTTATTGTGTATGTATGTATACCTTTTATGTGTATGTATGTATACCTTTTATTGTGTATGTATGTATACCTTTTATTGTGTATGTATGTTTATATCTTTTAGTTTGTATGTATACCTTTTATTGTTGTATGTATGTATATACCTTTTAGTGTGTATGTATGTATACTTTTATGTGTGTTGTATACCTTTTATTGTGTATGTATGTTTATCTTTTATTGTGTATGTAGTATACCTTTTAGTGTGTATGTATGATACCTTTTATGTGTGTATGTTAATGTTATACCTTTTAGTGTGTATGTATGTATACTTTTAGTGTGTATGTATGTATACCTTTTTATTGTGTATGTATGTATACTTTTATTGTGTATTGTATGTATTATCTTTTATTGTGTATGTATGTATAGTATACCTTTTATGTGTATGTATGTATACCTTTTAGTGTGTATGTATGTATACCTTTTAGTGTGTATGTATGTATACCTTTTAGTGTGTATGTATGTATACCTTTTATTGTGTATGTATGTTTATCTTTTATTGTGTATGTATGTATACCTTTTAGTGTGTATGTATACCTTTTAGTGTGTATGTATGTATACCTTTTAGTGTGTATGTATGTATACCTTTTAGTGTGTATGTATATACTTTTAGTGTGTATGTATGTATAACCTTTTATTGTGTATGTGTGTATACCTTTTATTGTGTATGTTCGTTGTATATTTCCTTTAGTGTGTATTTTTTTTGGTATGTATACCTTTTATTTGTGTATGTATTGTGTGTATTATACCTTTTATTGGTTGTATGTATGTATACCTTTTAGTGTGTATGTATGTATACCTTTTATTTGTGTATGTATGTATACCTTTTATTGTGTATGTATGTATAATACCTTTTATGTGTGTATGTATGTATATACCTTTTATTGGTGTAATGTGTGTATACCTTTTAGTGTGTAATGTATGTATATCTTTATTGTGGTAATGTATGTATACCTTTATTGTGTAGTGTATGTATATACCTTTTAGTGTGTATGTATGTATACCTTTTATTGTGTATGTATGTATATACCTTTTATTGGTGGTATGTATGTATACCTTTTATTGGTTGGTATGTATGTATACCTGATTTAAGTGTGTATGTATGTATACCTTTTATTGTGTATGTATGTATTATTGTATTATCCTTTATTGTTATGTATGTATACCTTTTTTTTTTTTTTTTTATTGTGTATGTATGTATACCTTTTATTGTGTATGTATGTATACCTTTTATTGTGTATGTATGTATACCTTTTATTGTGTATGTATGTATACCTTTTATTGTGTATGTATGTATACCTTTTATTGTGTATGTATGTATACCTTTTATTGTGTATGTATGTATACCTTTTAGTGTGTATGTATGTATACCTTTTATTGTGTATGTATGTATACCTTTTATTGTGTATGTATGTATACCTTTTATTGTGTATGTATGTATACCTTTTAGTGTGTATGTATGTATACCTTTTAGTGTGTATGTATGTATACCTTTTATTGTGTATGTATGTATACCTTTTATTGTGTATGTATGTATACCTTTTAGTGTGTATGTATGTATACCTTTTATTGTGTATGTATGTATACCTTTTATTGTGTATGTATGTATACCTTTTATTGTGTATGTATGTATACCTTTTAGTGTGTATGTATGTATACCTTTTATTGTGTATGTATGTATACCTTTTAGTGTGTATGTATGTATACCTTTTATTGTGTATGTATGTATACCTTTTAGTGTGTATGTATGTATACCTTTTATTGTGTATGTATGTATACCTTTTAGTGTGTATATGTATACCTTTTAGTGTGTATGTATGTATACCTTTTATTGTGTATGTATGTTTATCTTTTATTGTGTATGTATGTATACCTTTTAGTGTGTATGTATACCTTTTATTGTGTATGTATGTATACCTTTTATTGTGTATGTATGTTTACCTTTTAGTGTGTATGTATGTATACCTTTTATTGTGTATGTATGTATACCTTTTATTGTGTATGTATGTTTATCTTTTAGTGTGTATGTATGTATACCTTTTATTGTGTATGTATGTATACCTTTTATTGTGTATGTATGTATACCTTTTATTGTGTATGTATGTTTATCTTTTAGTGTGTATGTATGTACACCTTTTATTGTGTATGTATGTATACCTTTTATTGTGTATGTATGTATACCTTTTAGTGTGTATGTATGTATATCTTTTATTGTGTATGTATGTTTATCTTTTAGTGTGTATGTATGTACACCTTTTATTGTGTATGTATGTATACCTTTTATTGTGTATGTATGTTTATCTTTTAGTGTGTATGTATGTATACCTTTTATTGTGTATGTATGTATACCTTTTAGTGTGTATGTATGTATACCTTTTATTGTGTATGTATGTATACCTTTTATTGTGTATGTATGTATACCTTTTATTGTGTATGTATGTTTATCTTTTAGTGTGTATGTATGTATACCTTTTAGTGTGTTTGTATGTATAACTTTTAGTGTGTATGTATGTATACCTTTTAGTGTGTATGTATGTATACCTTTTATTGTGTATGTATGTTTATCTTTTAGTGTGTATGTATGTATACCTTTTAGTGTGTTTGTATGTATAACTTTTAGTGTGTATGTATGTATACCTTTTAGTGTGTATGTATGTATACCTTTTAGTGTGTTTGTATGTATAACTTTTAGTGTGTATGTATGTATACCTTTTAGTGTGTATGTATGTATACCTTTTAGTGTGTATGTATGTATACCTTTTATGTGTATGTATATCTTTTAGTGTGTATGTATGTATACCTTTTAGTGTGTTTGTATGTATAACTTTTAGTGTGTATGTATGTATACCTTTTAGTGTGTATGTATGTATACCTTTTAGTGTGTATGTATGTTTATCTTTTAGTGTGTATGTATGTACACCTTTTATTGTGTATGTATGTATACCTTTTAGTGTGTTTGTATGTATAACTTTTAGTGTGTATGTATGTATACCTTTTAGTGTGTTTGTATGTATACCTTTTAGTGTGTATGTATGTATACCTTTTAGTGTGTATGTATGTATACCTTTTAGTGTGTTTGTATGTATACCTTTTAGTGTGTATGTATGTATACCTTTTAGTGTGTATGTATGTATACCTTTTATTGTGTATGTATGTTTATCTTTTAGTGTGTATGTATGTACACCTTTTATTGTGTATGTATGTATACCTTTTAGTGTGTTTGTATGTATACCTTTTAGTGTGTATGTATGTATACCTTTTAGTGTGTATGTATGTATACCTTTTATTGTGTATGTATGTTTATCTTTTAGTGTGTATGTATGTACACCTTTTATTGTGTATGTATGTATACCTTTTAGTGTGTTTGTATGTATAACTTTTAGTGTGTATGTATGTATACCTTTTAGTGTGTATGTATGTATACCTTTTATTGTGTATGTATGTATACCTTTTAGTGTGTATGTATGTATACCTTTTAGTGTGTATGTATGTATACCTTTTATTGTGTATGTATGTATACCTTTTAGTGTGTATGTATGTATACCTTTTAGTGTGTATGTATGTATACCTTTTATTGTGTATGTATGTTTATCTTTTAGTGTGTATGTATGTACACCTTTTATTGTGTATGTATGTATACCTTTTATTGTGTATGTATGTTTATCTTTTAGTGTGTATGTATGTATACCTTTTATTGTGTATGTATGTATACCTTTTAGTGTGTATGTATGTATACCTTTTATTGTGTATGTATGTATACCTTTTATTGTGTATGTATGTATACCTTTTATTGTGTATGTATGTTTATCTTTTAGTGTGTATGTATGTACACCTTTTATTGTGTATGTATGTATACCTTTTATTGTGTATGTATGTTTATCTTTTAGTGTGTATGTATGTATACCTTTTATTGTGTATGTGTGTATACCTTTTAGTGTGTATGTATGTATACCTTTTATTGTGTATGTATGTTTATCTTTTAGTGTGTATGTATGTACACCTTTTATTGTGTATGTATGTATACCTTTTATTGTGTATGTATGTATACCTTTTAGTGTGTATGTATGTATACCTTTTATTGTGTATGTATGTTTATCTTTTATTGTGTATGTATGTATACCTTTTAGTGTGTATGTATACCTTTTATTGTGTATGTATGTATACCTTTTATTGTGTATGTATGTTTACCTTTTAGTGTGTATGTATGTATACCTTTTATTGTGTATGTATGTATACCTTTTATTGTGTATGTATGTTTATCTTTTAGTGTGTATGTATGTATACCTTTTATTGTGTATGTATGTATACCTTTTATTGTGTATGTATGTATACCTTTTAGTGTGTATGTATGTATACCTTTTATTGTGTATGTATGTATACCTTTTAGTGTGTATGTATGTATATCTATGAGTGAGTTTGTATGTATGTCAGTTTGTGTGTGTTTGTGTGTGTGTGTGTGTGTGTGTGTGTGTGTGTGTGTGTGTGTGTGTGTGTGTGTGTCTGTCTATCCTAGTCTCCTGTCTTTTCCTGTCTTACCAAGTCTCCTGGCTTCCCTATTCTCCTTTCTTCCCAATTCTTTTGTCTTCCTGAGTCTCCTGGTTTCTTCTGTCTTCCTGAGTCTCCTGTCTTTTTCTGTCTTCCTGAGTTTCCCCACGTCTCCGGTCTTCTCGAGTCTCCTGGTACCTCCTGTGTTTTTCGAGTTTCTTTGTTCTGTTTTGTCATTACATAGTGTGTCTCTGCAGTTGGGTTCCAACACCTCCCAGTAGCTAGAGTGTCTGTCACTCACTCTAGTGACCAAGCAACTCTCTAACTCTTAAAACCCACTGGGGGCATCGCCCAGCATTTGTTCCTTGCTGGGGGTGCCACTTAGCTTCCAAGACCCACGAGAGTTGTTGCACCGCTCCCAATCACCAAAGAATATGTTTCTCGGCTCCCGAGCATCGACAAGGTGGTTTCGTCATTCCCGAGCTTCGCAGAGGGCGCCAGAGAGGGGGTTGCACCGCTCCAGAACACCGACAATGTGTTTTCTTTGTTTACGAGCTTCAAGAAGGCGCCAGAGAGGGTGCCGCTCTGCTCCCGAGCACCGACAAGGTGGTTTTGTCATTCCCGAGCTTCGCAGAGGGTGCCAGAAAGGGCGCTGCGCCGCTCCTAAGCACCGACAAAGTAGTTTCTCCGCTTCCAAGCACCGAAAAGGTGGTTTCTTCGTTCCCAAGCCTTGCAGAGGGCACCAGAGAGGCTGCCGCTCTGCTCCCGAGCACCAACAAGGTGGTTTCTTCATCCCCAGCTTCGCATAGGGCGCCATAAAGGGCATTGCTCTGCTCCCGAGCACTGACAAGGTGGTTTATTCGTTCCCAAGCTTCCAGAGGGCGCCAGAGTGGGTGCCGCTCAGCTCCCGAGCACCGACAATGTGGTTTCTTTGTTCCCGACCTTCACAGAGGGCGCCAGAGAGGGGGTTGCACCGCTCTAGAGCACCGACAATGTGGTTTCCTCGTTTCCAAGCTTCAAGAAGGCGCCAGAGAGGGTGCCGCTCTGCTCCCGAGCACCGACAAGGTGGTTACTTCGTTACCGAGCTTCGCAGAGGGCACCAGAGAGGGCGCTGCGCCGCTCCTGAGCACCGACAAGGTGGTTACTTCGTTACCGAGCACCGAAAAGGGTGGTTTCTTCGTTCCCAAGCCTTGCAGAGGGCACCAGAGAGGCTGCCGCTCTGCTCCCGAGCACCGAAAAGGTGTTTATTTTCGTTCCCGAGCTTCGCAGACGGTGCCAGAATGGGCGGTGCTTTGCTCCGGAGCACCAACACGGTGGTTTCTTCGTTCCTGAGCTCCGCAGAGGGTGCCAGAGTGGGCGCCGCTCTGCTCTTGAGCACCGACAAGGTGGTTTCTTCGTTTCCAAGCTTCCAGAGGGTGCCAGAGTGGGCGCAACTCCGCTCCCGAGCACCGAAATTTTGGTTTCTTTGTTCCCAGGCCTTGCAGAGGGCACCACAGTGGGCACCACATACACACACTTACAGCAGTTGCTCATCACTGTTCTGAGACTGGGGCTTTGAACTAGAGACCGGCACTCTCACCAGACTCGACGAGAACGAGTGCAGAGCTGGACAAGATTTGATTGTAAATGTGTGAGTGGGTTGCGGGAGAATAAAATCATTCGTGAGACTCTCACAAAGTGGTCTTTAAAATAAAGTGAATAAAAATGACTAAAAACAAATAAACTGTTATGTATCTACTGCACATAAGCAAAGACTAACAACAACAAAAACATTCCCTTGAACACCATTCCTATTATACTGTACTCTTATTGACATAGATAGAACCCAGTATAACTGAAAATGAGTTGTATATAAGTTGTATATAAGTGTATTGTGCATTGTAATGTTGTGATTGGGACTAATTATGAATGGATTGTGTTTGTGGATGTTTATTATGATTGTGAGATGTGTATTGAATGTTATATGTTTATATTTTTTTATAGTTTTAACGGTGTCTGAAGAGAAAACGAGTGAGAGAGTACGATGCGTGGGCATTATTTTATTGAACCAGTGCAGCTACACAAACTGATAAGAAATTTGTAATATATTTATAAATGATAATTATTTTCATTATGTGAGATCAGTGATAGATCTCTAGCTTTATTATGAAGGTAATTATTGTGATTAAATCTGTGACAGGCACAATGGCAGCAGTTCAGTTTTCAGCTCGATTTTTTGCTCAAAACAGAAGAGGCATACAGAATGCAGAGAAGTAACATTTATATGTTTTAATATAAGCTGTTTGATAAATGTTGTAAAAACTAAAATAGGTGAGCTGTTTATTCGTCATGGTAAGAAAATGTTTAGGTAATAGCAGTGCATACAGTCCACAGTGTGTAGGGAATGTGGAAGCAGGTGGACTTCACTGCTGTAAGTAGCCTAGTTCATGAGAGAGAGAGATTCAAATGGCTGAGAAGTGAAAGTGATAGGTCCATTTTTCACATTATTAACGTGTGTAATTAACAGCGGGAGCATTGTATTGCTCCAATTTCCAAAGAGATCATTTTAGCCAGCAGCCCACTAAATAACTTTTATGAAGTAAAGTCAAGTTTATTTCTATTGCGCTTTTCACAACAGACTTTGTCTCAAAGCAGCTTTACAGAATTTAAGAGTTATCGTGAGCAATGTGTATTTATCCCTGATGAGCAGCCATGGTGATCAAGTAGACTAAATTAATAAGCAGGAGGGGGCAGGTCGGCAAGGAAATCTTCAGTAGCTAATTTCAAGCAAAATCTGATTTCAAGCTAAACCATATGATAGCTGCTACATCTTCATGAGTGTGCAATGAGGCGCTTCCGATCAAATAATGCGGTAACGTCAGATCTGATGTCATGCGCCAAAATGCTTCTCTGCCACAGACTGCCCCATGATATATTAAGTAATAAATATCAGATAATAAGTTATAATTATGAGAAAAGTAATTTGTTAATGAATGGTATATAAAGCTGGAGTCCGCTGGAGTCCAGTTCCTAAATGGAGGATCATCCTGGTACAGAAGTTCACTCAGATACTGTGGCGTGAAAGCGTTAAGTGCTTTATACGTCAGTAGTAGTATTTTATAATCAGTGTGAGATGGAATTGGGAGCAGTGTAGATGATTAAAACAGGGCTGATGTGATCATATTTTCTAGATCTAGTGAGGACTCTTGCTGCTGCATTCTGGACTAACTGAAGCTTATTTCTGCACTTAATCCAACACCCAGACAGTAAAGCGTTACAGTAGTCTAATCTAGATGTTACAAAAGCATCTACTAGTTTTTCTGCATCCTGTAACGACATCATATTTCTAATTTTAACAATATTTCTAAGGTGAAAGAAGGAGATCCTGGTGATATTGTTCACGTGAGACTCAAAGGAAAGACTCGGGTCAATAATCACACCGAGGTCTTTGACTGCTGTACACACTGAGACAGAAACACCATCCAGAGATGCTACGTAATCAGAAAGTTTACTTCTAGCTGCATGTGGTCCTAGTAAAAGTTCTTCCGTCTTATCTGAGTTGAGCAGGATGTTATTAAGCATCCACTGTCTAATGTCCTTTTGTTAGGCTGGAAGAACAAGTGGAAGCCGAAGTTTAACAGAACGGAGGTGTTTTAATTGTAACACGGGAAGGCAGCAAAATCACAACAGCTGTAATCACAGGAACACAGATAAACACACACCAAGAATAGTTCACAAGATACAAGAGAACTAGCATGAGCACTTGAGTATAAGATTATAAGTGATGTTCTTTCTGCAGTCTTATACAGTCTATATGGTTAGTAGCTCCTAGTTTTATGAGCTCAACATTTGTGATTATCACAGATCCAGCATCAGCTTCTCAATGCCAGAGACTTTACCACTCCAGGAGGTCCAGTGTCAAAACCACACATGTAGCGGGATCCAAATGGCACTGGTACGTCTCTAGATGGTTCGGGATGTTTGCGAGTTCGGCATCTACTTCTTCAAAGGTCCATAATCTTCATGAGGTGGGAGGTGACTGGAGCTGGCCAACCTCAGGAAGCCTCGGGATGGGGAGAGAAAGAGAAGCAGTGGAATTAGCGTAGCTGCTGTTCATGATATTAACAGCACAAGTTGATAATGTGCATGTGATCAGATGTTCTGGAGCACAAGGTTATGATGTGATGTGTGTTATGTGTAGGCTTTGCTAAAAAGATATGTTTTTAATCTACACTTAAACTGGGTGAGTGTGTCTGAGCCCCGAACACTGTCAGGAAGACTATTCCAGAGTTTAGGAGCTAAATGTGAGAATGTTCTACCACCTTTAGTGGACTTTGCTATTCTAGGAACTACTAGAAGCCCAGAGTTTTGAGATCTTAGGGAGCGTGGCGGATTGTAGCGTGTTAAAAGACTGGATAGATACATGGGAGCCAAACCATTTAGTGTTTTATAAGTGAGAAGTAATAGTTTGTAGTCTATTCGAAACTTAACAGGAAGCCAATGTAGGGACGAGAAGATTGGAGTTATATGATCATATTTTCTTGACCTTGTAAGAACTCTGACTGCTGCATTCTGAACTAACTGAAGCTTGTTTAATAATGACGCAGGACATCCACCTAGTAACGCATTACAGTAGTCTATTCTGGAGGTCATGAACGCATGGACGAGCTTCTCTGCATCGGATACAGACAACATATTTCTTAGCTTAAAAATATTTCTAAGGTGAAAGAAGGCTGTTTTTGTAACTTGGTTGATATGATTTTTAAAAGACAAGTCGCTGTCTAAAATAACACCCAGGTCTTTTACTGTTGAACTAGTGGTTACAGAACATCCGTCTAAATGCAGGTTGAGATGCTGGAGCTTCTGTGTACTGGTTTTTGGGCCGATGGGCAAAATCTCCGTCTTATCAGAATTTTATAGTAGAAAGTTATGGGTCATCCAGTCTCTTATTTCCTTAACACACTCAGTTATCTGAGTTAATTGAGTGTATTGCCTGGTTTAGATGAGATATATAGCTGAGTATCGTCAGCATAACAGTGGAAGCTAATTCCATGCCTTCTAATAATATTTCCTAAGGGAAGCATGTATATTGTGAAGAGCAGGGGTCCTAGAACTGAACCTTGTGGCACCCCATAATTTCAAATCAAATCAAATCAAATTTTATTCATCACATATACATACATACAGGGTACGACATGCAGTGAAATGCTTTATACGATGGTCCGACATGAGGGGAATAGGGTGGGGAGAAAGAAAAAAGCAGATAAATAAAGTATAAAAACTATAAAATAAAATATAAGAATATAAGATATAAAGGATATATAAAGATATGTATGTGAACAAAGAGAAAACGTGTATATACAAAAAAAAATTACAATTCTTATGGCAGTAGACAGTGAAACAGTAAACAATGTGTACCAAAGTGTAAACAACAGGCAATTTTAGTGGTGGGTTGTCCATAAAGTGTCCGTGTGCGATATGGTGTGGTGTAGAGTGTCCATAAAGTGTCCGTGTGCGGTATGGTGTGGTGTAAGGGTCTGAAGTGTCCGTGTGCGGTATGGTGTGGTGTAAAGTGCTGTAAATGTCCTGCAGGTCAGGGAGCTTGGTGTGGACGGTACATTCAGCTGAACGCACCACCCTCTGGAGGGCTCGTCTGTACTGCATGGTGCTGTTCCCGAACCAGGAAGTGATGCTACCCGTCAGAACGATCTCAATGGTGCAGGTATAGAAAGTCTTAAGCACCTGAGAGGGTAGATTGAAGTCCCTTAAGCATCTCAGATGGTACTGACGCTGCCGGGCCTTCTTCACCAGGGTGTTAGTGTGACAGGACCAAGACAGATCCTGTATGATGTGAACACCCAAGTATCAGAAACTGTCCACTTTTTCCACTGGAGTCCCGCAGATGTTTAGCGGTTGGTATGACCGCTCTTGCTTTGTGCTGAAGTCCACGATCAACTCCTTAGTCTTGCTGACGTTCAGGAAAAGGTTGTTCTCCTGGCACCATCTCTCCAATTTACTAGCATTAGCCTGGATAGCTCTCTATTTAAGTCTACGAAATGGTAACGATCGGACAGGAAGGATTTAAACCAGCTTAATGCCTGTTCCTGAATACCGATGTAATTCTGCAAGCGATCTAGGAGGAGAGCATGGTCTATAGTGTCTAATGCAGCACTAAGATCTAGTAAAACTAACAGAGAGATGAAGCCTTGGTCTGAAGCTAAAAACACGTCATTAGTGATTTTAACTAGAGCAGTTTCTGTGCTATGATGGGGCCTAAAACCTGACTGAAATTCTTCAAAGATATTGTTCTCTTGCAGGTAGGAACAGAACTGGGCAGCGACAATCTTTTCTAAAATCTTAGACATAAATGGGAGATTTGAAATTGGTCTGTAATTCGATAACGTGTTTGGATCCAGATTAGGTTTTTTAATGAGGGGCTTAATAACTGCTAACTTGAGGGATTTAGGGATGTGACCTAAAGATAGTGAGGAGTTAATAATATTAAGAAGAGGTTCACCAGTTGTATATAACACTTCCTTCAGTAATTTAGTAGGAATTGGATCTAACTGACATGTTGTTGATTTAGCTTTGATAATAACATTATACAGCTCTTCCTGTCCTGTACATGTAAAACAGTGGAGTTGTGGAGTTGAAGGTAACACTGTCTCAGGAGATGGTGTCAGAGGTTGAACTGCCACAATTGTTTTTCTAATGTTATCTATTTTTTCAGTGAAGAAATTCATAAAGTCCTCACTACTAAACTGTGATGGAACACAATTTTCAGATCCCTGATTTGTAGTTAGTTTAGCTACTGTACTGAAAAGGAACCTGGGATTGTTTTTGTTATTTTCTATGAGTTTGCTCAGGTGTTCAGCTCTAGCAGCTTTTAGCGCCTGTCTGTAGCTGAGCATACTGTCTTTATACGCGATTCTAAATACCTCCAATTTAGTTTTCCTCTATTTTCTCTCCAGATTACATGCTGTTCTCTTGAGGGCATTCGTATGACTATTATACCAAGGTGCAGGTGCTTGTTCTCTAACCTTTTTTAACCGGATGGGGGCAACGGTGTCTATTGTGCTAGTGAGGATAAGGTCTATGTTGTTAGTTATTTCATCAAGATTATTAGCAGTTATGGGTTTAGTGTGAAATTGAGATAAATCAGGCAGGTTATTTATGAATCTGTCCTTAGTGGTTGGAACAATAGTCCTTCTAGGTCGATAACGTAGTGAAACACGGCTAATCTGCTCTACCGGTAGTGTGTACAGTATGAGGTAATGGTCTGTGATGTCATCACTCTGAGGTAAGATATCTATATCAGTGACGTCTGCTCCGTGGGATATTATTAAGTCTAGTGTGTGGTTAAAACGGTGAGTTGGTCTGGTGACGTTTTGTTTAACCCCAAAAGAGTTTAATAAATCGACAAATGATAATCCTAGAGCATCGTTTACATCGTCTACATGAATATTAAAATCTCCTACAAGCAGCACTTTATCAAAATTGATCAAGAGATCTGATAGAAAACAAGTAAACTCTTGAAGAAAATCAGCGTAGGGTCCTGGGGGTCTGTACACGGTTACCAGAGCGAGTTTTCTGTGTATGTCTGAAAGTACAACTTTAAGAACGAGCAGTTCAAATGATTTAAAACTGAATCCTAACATCTGACTAACATTAAGAGAGGCAGTATAAATGGTTCCTACACCCCCCCCCACGACCAGTCTGACGCGGCTCATGCTTATAAACATATCCTGACGGTGTCGACTCGTTTAGACCCATATAATCACCTGGTTTAATCCAGGTCTCAGTGAGACAGAGTGCATCGAGATTATTCTCTGTGATCATCTCATTTATAATCAGCGCTTTGGGTGCAAGTGATCTAATGTTTAAAAGACCAAACTTTAAAACTTTTTGGTGTTTGTTTATCTGGCATTTTTTAGTTTTAACTGCAATAAGATTATTTCTGGATCTTGTGTATTTAATTCTTGGTTTTGCTACACGAGGAATAGATGTGGTTTCTATAAACTGGACTGTGTGTGAACTTGTAACTATTTGGTCTGTTGTATGCGTGTTCTCATTGTCGTAAATTTCCTGATGTCTTACCAGTCAGATGGTGTGAAGTATCCTAGAGATGTTATCTGATAGCACTGCTGCTCCAACTCTGCTGGGGTGCAGGCCATCAGGGCGGAAGAACCTAGGACGCTCCCAGAAACAGTTCCAGTTATCAACAAAGAGAAGTTTATGTTCTCGACACCATGACTGTAACCATTCATTTAGAGCTAAAAGTCTACTAAACTTCTCAGATTGTGATGGAAGTTTGGGAAGGGAATCAAAGTACTGAAGTAATAAATTTTTATAATCCATGTGAAAAGTTAAGTAAGGAATTATTGGAAAATAATGGGAAGTGATCACTATCCCTTATGGTGTAAATTTGGTATGGACATTACCCAATATTTGGAGGAAAGAATCCCAAAATGGAAATTTAATGATGCCAACTGGGAACTTTTTACAGAATTGTGTCATAATAAGATGTGTAAAATGATACTAGATGATGATGGCAATGATGTGTGTGAAGCTAAGACGCGAACCGAAACCGTGACTTTAAATCCGAGGAATTGGCGAAACTGCGGACCTGAATTAATTAGACGGAGAATACCGAGTGCCGAGAAGGGTCGGAAAATGCCGAGTGACGCGGAAGAAAAACTCGCATGGCAGGTGCACGCACGCGGATTCAGAATGCAGTGAGATTTGGAAATGCGATGAGAGGGAAAACGCATTAGCAAATGGTCACCTCAGGGACACTGATGGTATGAAGAAGTCTCTATCTAAAGACTAATTGCCACTAAATTTTGTGTTATTTTCTTTTAATAATGTGCAATACGGAGAATAGTTGTGTATTGGTTAATATCTAAATGTACGGTACATAGTTTGTGTTCTTAAAGAAATACAAAGTGCGGACATTCCACTTGTTTGTTTAAATAGAATACCTAGAATATTGATGCTCTGCTTAAATAACGGCTGAAACAAGCTAGTATGCAAATGAACAGTTTGTTCGACATTGAGGCAGTTTATATGGGACAATCTCTGTTTATGTTAGGTTTGTTTACCGATAAGTGAATGCCTATTTTTATTAGCATTATTTTATTAATTTTATTTTGCTTTGTTTCCTTTTGTTTTGTGTTTCCTTCTTTAAGGTTGTCAACCTAATTCACTCTACTTGAGCTGAATTGAACAATTTCTGTAAGCTTGTACGAACTACCAAATACAAGAGCTAAAAAGTGATTTGGAGTTGTTCCCTGTGTCCCCTGTTGATGATTAATGCTCTTTTCGAGTTAGAAGCAGATACTGATGTGTAAACTTCCCACATAACTCGACAGTTGACAACCAAATGTGTAGCGGCGAAGACGAAAAGATCAACGGCTTAGAAAGTCCAAAGACAAAGTGCTGCTGACACATAGGAGTTAAGTGAATCACATATAAAGCAAAATGGCTGAAGAAGCATTAGGGAAAACAGTTGAGCAACTGAAAAGGGAGAGAACTTCTGTAAAAAGCAGCTTCACCAAGCAAGCCAACTTCCTCTGTAGAGAAGCACATAGACTGATAGAATCAGAGCTCAAGGAAGAATTCAGAAGGCTTTCTTTTGAAGCGAGAAGAGTTTTTGAAAGCAATGATGATTATAAGGCTGGATTATTGGCAGAGATTGAAGCCAACCAAGAAGATGGCGCACTAGCACTACTTTCGGTGCAGCAGGAAGCTGACCTGAAGAAAACTGTGGAGGACTGTAACGCAAGGTATAACGAAGTCAGTGAAATAGTGCAAGATAATCTCTGGAAAAGATACGGGCAGGATGAAGTGTTGGCCGCAGTTTCTGAAGCAGAGAAAGCCTGCGATCGCACAACCTCTATACCTGTCGATGGTGTTGGCTACGATAGCTACGAAATGCAACTGGAGCTCTTGATGCGACTGGTGAAAGAAGCAGTAGGAGCTTTCTCAAACTGGGAAAGATGGGCTCCCACAACTGAAAGAAAGGCTCTAGAGGGTCGTGTACGAAAACTGAAAGAGCGTAGTAACGAGCTTGAAGCGCGAAAAGCTGAATTTGTCTGGGCACGAAGAGCTGCTGAGGATGCACGAGCCCCAGAAATTAGTATGAGGGAAAAACTGGATGCAGGAGCACACGCAGCACAGATCATGCCAGTGGTCAGAATTAAACCAACAAGTTTACCGACATTTAGTGGCAATAAAAGAGATTTCTATCGCTGGAAAAGGGACTGGGGAAGTCTCCAGAAGCAAGGTGAACCCACCGGGTCAGCTGAGGTTAAAAAGATCCAGCTGGTGGACAGCATTGATGAGAAGATCGCTAAGGAGCTCCGACTATCTTCCTATAACAGTGCTGCTGACATATTCAGGGTGTTAGAGAACCGGTATGGTAACAAAGTAACAATTGCCATGGAAATTGTCGATGAGGTGGAAAAAATCCCTGCAGTGAAGGGAAATCAACCAAGAAGGGTTGTAGAATTAATTCAAATGGTAGAAAAAGCCCTGGCAGATCTCACGGATCTCGGAAACGTTGGTGCCATAAAAAATCCGCTTGTAATAAAATCCATTGAGAGCAAGTTACCAGACTTTGTGAAAAGAGACTGGCTTGTTTACATGACAGATCCTGCAAATGGCATAACACCAGAGAACCATTTTGATGCACTATTAAAGTTCCTAAAGAAACAAGAAGAAATTCTTGAAAGGCTTGAGCAATTGAAAATATCAGAAAGAGCAGAAAAGCCAGAAAGAAGGAACTACGCTTTCACCAAAACGACAAAGAAGGCTTCTGTAGAGGACGGGTGCATCGTATGTGGATCAGAGAAACATAAGGGCAAGATTTTCTTCTGTAAAAAATTCAAAGAACTAAAACTAGCAGAGAAGTCGTCAATTGTGAGAAGACTGGGAGCATGCAAAAGATGTTTAGGGTGTCACGAGAATGAGGACGGGTGTAGAAATAGCTATCTGTGCAGGAACAAAGGTTGCAAAAGAGAATCCTCCTCAGACCACCATTATTTCCTTTGTCCAAAAGGTGAATTCAAGAGTGGGAGTGAGGGGAAATATGTGATTGAAGATAGTAAGAAAGAGAATAGACTGACAGATGAGCAGGAAGAATTCTTGGCCGAACTCTCTCCAGAACTGGCGGCGAAGTGCAAAAGAGCATTCACTAACAAAACTAAGATGGTAAACTGCTCCGAGAAAGGCCAGAAAGGATTATTGGGTGAAAGTGGACTGAAAGAGCTACCTGTTATAATGATGCTGATGGAAGTAACCACAAATGCAGGACAGAAAATTGGTGCTTTAATCGACCTGGCATCAGACACTAATTACATCACCCATGAAACTGCTGACAGGCTCAAGCTGAGAGGTGAGAAAATTACCCTGGTGGTTCATGGAGTTGGCAAGATGGCCACTAGAGTAAAAACAAAAAGGTACCTTCTCAGGATTAGAGTCAAAACTCCCAAAGGGACAGAGAAAGCTCACCAGTTGGTTTGCTACGGTTTGGAGGAAATTGCCAAGGTCCACAGAAGCCTAAGTCCAGAACAACTTAAAGAATTCTTTCCGGAGGTAAACCTGGTAGAATTGAAAAGACCTGAAAAAATTGATCTTCTTATCAGCCATCGCGAAGGAAGACTCGCATCACAAAGATTGAATATCGTGGGAGATCTGGTCCTGTGGGACAGCCCGTTAGGGAAAACAGTTGCTGGAGCACACCCTGGCCTGTTTGAGATAGTGGATATAGCAGCGTATGAGTCCAAGACGCATTTTGCTCGGTCCATGAGGACAGCTGCAGTCAAGTATGAGGAAGTTCTCGAGAAGACAGACGCTCCTTGTAAAATGATCCAAGGGAGTATAGATCTTGGTGTTGAGACAAAAATTTCACTGGCAAGTAATCGAGAGTTTCTTGAGTGGTGGCAGTGGGAGAGTATTGGAGCAGCCTGCGAACCAAAGTGTGGAGGTTGCCGCTGTGGAAACTGTCAACCTGGAGGGAAGGAGATGACCTTGGCAGAAGAGAAGGAACTCGAGATCATAAGGGAAGGCCTCACTTATGTTAAGAAGGATTCCCACAGCGGGTCTCCACACTGGGATACAAAGTATCCATGGATTCAGGACCCAATTACCCTTCCATACAACAGAAGCGGAGTGGAAGCTGTTTTCTTGAGAACAGAGAAACAACTCAGAATGGTGCCTGAGTGGAAGGGCATTTATGCAGCTCAGGTACATGACATGGTGGAAAGGGGGGCAGCAAAAAAGCTTACCAAGGAAGAGACTGATAGTTGGAAAGGGGCCGTTTGGTATGTAAGTCACCTGGTCGCCCCAAATCCCCACTCAACTACTACTCCGGTGCGGCTTGTCTGGAATAGTAGCCAAAAATTCAAAGGACTGAGCATGAATGATCTCCTGCTAAAGGGACCTGATGTACTCAACCCAATCAGGGCAGTCCTGATTAGGTTCAGAAAGGGAGTCTTTGCTGCTCTTGGAGATATAAAAAAGATGTATAACTCTGTGTGGCTGGAGGAGCGTGAAGTGCACCTTCACAGATTCCTCTGGAGAGACACTAATGAAGAAGTGATAGGCGAGTACGCTATTACAAGGGTCAACATCGGAGATCGCCCTGCTGGATGCATTGCTCAGTTAGCTATGCATGAGACGGCAAGACTAACCAAGTTTGCTCATTTAAAGGAGGAGCGCAGGGTCCTTGAGGAAGACAGTTATGTGGATGACATCCTTACATCCCACAATGACCAGGAGAGACTGGGTGAGATAATAAATGGACTTGAGGAGATTTTAGCAGCTGGTGGATTTGCACTCAAGCCTTGGGTTCGGTCGGGGCAAAGTGGGAGGCAAGAAGCTGGTGCACAAACTTGTAATCCAGAGGGTTCTGTCTCTCAAGGTAAAACAATCGTGCTCCCAAACCAGCTAAGGGACGAAGACAACAAGGCTTTAGGAACAGGATACTTGGTAGAGGAGGACAAGCTCTATATCATGGCTTCCATTAACTTCTCAAAAAGAAAGAAAAAAATGAGAATGGGCCACGACCTCCTTAGAAGTGAAGTGAGACTGAAAACACCCAACCCTTTAACCAGAAGACATCTGCTAAGCCAAGTTGCTGGGCTCTATGATCCAATTGGTCTTGTCACACCTGCCAAACAAAAGGGTGCAATTCTTGTCAGGAAAGCATTTCAGGAAGCAGGAGGTGGTAGTTTAACCCAACAGACTTGGGACAAGGAACTTTCTACGAATCTCAGGGAGGAAGCCATCCAACTGTTTGAGGAGTATGTGCAGCTTAGTGAACTTAAATTTCACAGAAGCCTCACACCAGTTGGTTGGCAAGGAAAGCCCTGGGGGATTACATTTTCCGATGGCAGTGACAAATCTTATGGGGCTGTGTTGTACCTAAGGTGGAACACGGATCAACAGATAGAAGTCAGGCTAGTCGAGTCCAAGGCCAAATTAACGCCATTAGACCAAAAGGGAGATGCTGTGAAAGCAGAGATCTGTGCTGCTGTGTTTGCTGTACGTCTCAGAAGGTATTTTGAGAAGCATGGCCGGATGGAAGTTGAGCGCTGGTTCCACCTGGTAGACAGTCAGACTGTACTGGGGGCCATTCAACGCGATAGTTATGGCTATCAGACATTCTTCGCGAATAGAATTGGGGAAATCCAAAAATCTGGGCAAGTAAATGACTGGTGGTGGATCCCAGGGGATGTTAATATAGCAGACATTATCACAAGGGGTGGGACACCTGAAAATCTTTGTGAAGAGTCTGAATGGCAGAAAGGACCACAATTTCTTCGGCTTCCAGTGGAGGAATGGCCAATGAAATCAGCTGCTGAGGTTGCCACTGATGCTAGAGAAAGGGTCAGTAAGCTTCAGAGGAAGACATTTTCAGCAGTTTTGACAAGAGCTCAAACAAAAAAGGAACTGAGAGAGGCGGAAAAAGAAAGACTTGAAGACTACTTACCTAGAGGAACACCTAGTGACTTAGTTGTTAAAAAGCTAGTAAATGTGGAAAAATTTAGTAACCTAGGCAAATTAGTCAGAGTCATCGGCTGGGTGTGGCATGGTATAAAGAAATGGTTAAGATGTAGGAGCCAAAACCCGAAGAATGGAAAACGAGAATTGATGCAGAAAAATGGGACCAAACAGGCTGTGCTGACTGTAAGAGAGCAAGAGGATGCACTAAGAGGGCTCTTTCTGGCAGTTCAGAGGGGTGTGACTTTTCCCGACACTACTCTTAGCAGGCTGGTTGTATACAGAGAATACTCAGGACTCTTGGTCTGTGGCGGCAGAATCCAGATCTTTAATAAAGAAAGGGTTGCAGTCCCAATTCTGCCTTACAATGCATGGGTGTCCACGTTAATAGCTCTTGAAGCCCACAATGCAAATCATGAAGAGGTGGCAGGAACACTTCTCAGAATGAGGAAAAAAGCATGGGTGATTAAGGGTAGGAGATTAGCTAAAAAGATAGTTGACAGCTGTGTGATATGTAGGAAGGCAAGGGGGAAAAGATGCCAACAGATCATGGGCGACCTTCCTCATGAAAGAGCAGGGCCAGCTGCGCCCTTCGAATTCACAACTTTGGACCTGTTTGGCCCTTACGAAGTGAAGGATGAGGTGAGGAAAAGAGTACGGCTCAAAGTCTGGGGGATTGTATACTGCTGCATGGCGTCCAGGGCTATACACACTGACGTTGTGAGTGACCAGTCTGCTG
This sequence comes from Silurus lanzhouensis, assembly GCA_039877035.1. Taxonomy (NCBI): domain Eukaryota; kingdom Metazoa; phylum Chordata; class Actinopteri; order Siluriformes; family Siluridae; genus Silurus; species Silurus lanzhouensis. Next base: position 20,600 of record JBCEWE010000831.1, read on the forward strand.
AGAGTTTCCTACTAGCTTACCAGAGATTCACAGCTCTGAGGGGTCACCCGAGAAAATTATGGTCCGACCCAGGTTCAAATTTCGTTGGAGCTAAGCCTGCTCTCACAGAACTCTACAAGTTCCTAGATAAGGTACAGAAATCTGAGCTGGAAGGAGAGGCTGCTAAGCACGGGACTGAATGGTATTGGAAGATCCACCCTGCAAGTTCCCCCCATAGGAATGGTGCAGCAGAGGCCGCTGTTCGTGTAGTAAAGCGGGCCCTTCGCAATCTGGGAGGTGATGGTATTTTCACATGGGGGGAATTCCAAACATTCCTCTACATGGCAGCCAACTTGGCCAATGAGAGGCCTATTGATGCAAGAACTCAGAGTAGAGAGGACTGCGTCGAGTATGTCACTCCGAATTCTCTCTTGTTGGGAAGGTCAGGACCAAGGGGAGACCCAGGTGACTTTGATTTCGTAGGCTATCCCTACAAAAGACTAAAAATCATTCAAGGAGAAGTAAACAAATTTTGGAAGGAATGGAGTCAATTAGCAGGTCCAAATTTGTTTATAAGGAGCAAGTGGCACACAAAGGAACGGAATGTTGCTATAGGTGACGTGGTGTGGTTAGCTGACCAAAACGCAATAAGAAGTCAGTACAAGTTGGCCAGGGTGGTCAAAGTCAATGCTGATCATAAAGGTGTTGTCAGAGATGTGGACGTTAGAGTCTTTTCAAGCTACCCCGTCTCAAGTGTGAAACCTAATCATGTGAAAATCTCAGGAAAGAAAATGAGCAAGATCCCTGCAACCATTCTTCATAGAGATGTGAGACGGTTAGTCATCCTGATTCCTGTAGAAGAACAATCAGGAGAACAAAGAGAAGAGTGAATGTGTGATCTACTTGGGTTTAAAAAACCAGTAGCTCAAGTGGGAGGTGTGAAGCTAAGACGCGAACCGAAACCGTGACAATTCCGAGGAATTGGCGAAACTGCGGACCTGAATTAATTAGACGGAGAATACCGAGTGCCGAGAAGGGTCGGAAAATGCCGAGTGACGCGGAAGAAAAACTCGCATGGCAGGTGCACGCACGCGGATTCAGAATGCAGTGAGATTTGGAAATGCGATGAGAGGGAAAACGCATCAGCAAATGGTCACCTCAGGGACACTGATGGTATGAAGAAGTCTCTATCTAAAGACTAATTGCCACTAAATTTTGTGTTATTTTATTTTAATAATGTGCAATACGGAGAATAGTTGTGTATTGGTTAATATCTAAATGTACGGTACATAGTTTGTGTTCTTAAAGAAATACAAAGTGCGGACATTCCACTTGTTTGTTTAAATAGAATACCTAGAATATTGATGCTCTGCTTAAATATCGGCTGAAACAAGCTAGTATGCAAATGAACAGTTTGTTCGACATTGAGGCAGTTTATATGGGACAATCTCTGTTTATGTTAGGTTTGTTTACCGATAAGTGAATGCCTATTTTTATTAGCATTATTTTATTAATTTTATTTTGCTTTGTTTCCTTTTGTTTTGTGTTTCCTTCTTTAAGGTTGTCAACCTAATTCACTCTACTTGAGCTGAATTGAACAATTTCTGTAAGCTTGTACGAACTACCAAATACAAGAGCTAAAAAGTGATTTGGAGTTGTTCCCTGTGTCCCCTGTTGATGATTAATGCTCTTTTCGAGTTAGAAGCAGATACTGATGTGTAAACTTCCCACATAACTCGACAATGTGTTAGAAGTAAGAAGTAATGTGAAAAAGAAAGCTATAAATAGTAAGAAAGCTGTACCATGGTGGAATGAAGAATGTAGTAAAGCAGTAAGAGAAAGAAATAAAGCGATGAAGAAAGACAGACAATCTGTATTGTTCAGTGAGTACATTCCTTTTAAGAGAGCACAGGCAGTAGTGAGGAGGGCAAGAAAAGCAAAAAATAAATTACTGAAGAGATTTTTGTAATAGAATAGGGGAAGATATTGAAATAAGTGAAATTTGGAATATGATTAGGAAGTTGGGAGGAATTCAGAGAAATAGCAATATACCAGTATTAGTGAATAATGGAAAATAGCAATAAAGGATAGCGATAAAGCAAAGATGTTAGTAGAGACTTTCGTAAAGGTGCATAGTAGTGATAATCTGTCAGAGAGTATGAGGAGGTATAGGGAACAGAAAGTTAGGGAGAATTCTCACATATATGTAAAGAAGAACTCATCAGGAAGTATTCTAGACACTGAGTTTAATTGATATGAGTTAAAGAGAGCACTTGTGGGGATTAAGTGTATGTCTCCAGGCCAGGATGACATACTGTATGCTATTAGATGATAACACATTTATCAGACTTATCTTTGAGTATGATTTTAAAACTCTTTAAACAAAATATGGGGAACAGGGAATTTACCTGTAGATTGGAAGCATGGGGTGGTAATGCCCATAGCCAAACCAGGGAAAGACCACCCTCAACCAATTAACTATATTGTGCTGACATCAAATTTATGTAAAGTTATGGAACGAATGGTAATGAATAAATTGACTTATGTAATTAAAAGTAGAAACATTTTTTCAGCATGTCAAAGTGGATTTAGAAAAGGGAGAAATACGATGGATTCAATATTGTGTTTGGAAACTTAAATTTGAAAAGTTAAAATGAATAAAGAAGTGTTAGTGGGAGTGTTTTTTAATGTAAAAAAAGCCTATGATTTGCTGTGGAAAGAAGGGCTCCTGATGAAACTGGAAAGCTTGAAAATTGACGGAAGGATGTATAACTGGATTAAGAGTTTCTAATTTGGAAGAACGATTCAAATAAGAGTAAAGATTGCTTTTTCTCAGACTCTTCCAATTGAGAATGGAACTCCCCAGGGAAGTGTGTGCAGCCCTATTCTCTTTAATTTAATGATTAAGGACATATATCATACTGTAGATAACGGAATAGGAAGGTCATTGTATGCTGATAATGGAGCACTACGGAAAATGGGGCGAAATGTTTATTTGTAGAAAATACAATTCAAAAAGCAGTAAACGAGGTGGAGAATTGGGCGAATAATTGGGGTTTTCAATTTTCTGTGGTGTGTTTTTCAAAAAAGCAGAATAACCCAAGCTTGAATATTAAAATGTATGCTTATAAGTTGGAACAAGTAAATGTAGTAAGGCTTTTGGGTATGTTGAGAGATTCTAAATTAAATTTTAAAATGCATATTCGGAAATTGATAGAAATAAATGTGTTAAGATGCTTGTCAGGAGCAGAATGGGGGCAACGTGTCAGTTATTAAAAATAATGTATTGTGCTGTGATTAGGTCAAACATTGACTATGGATGTCTAATATACATTTCTGCGAACAAAACAATACTTAAAAAGATTGAGGTAATAGAAAAATCGAGCTTTGTGAATTTGCTGTGGTGCATTTAGATCATCCCCGGTAGCCTCACTACAAGTTGAAATGGGAGAATTGCCCCTAGAACTACGTAGGTTCCAGCTGAGATTAAGGTAATGGTGTAAAGGGATATCTGGAAAATCATCCAGTTAGATTGCTTTTGAAAGACTGTTTGGAAATATGAATAGATAGATTATAAAAATAGATTAATACATTTCTCCTTCTGTTGCTATACCAGCAATTCCCCCTTGGTTGTTTCATATACCTGTAATATATTTATGATTTAAGAAAATAATAAATAATCCAGAGATGAATATACCAACTAAATTAGTAGTTCAACAGTATATTATACAAGAGTACTATGCTGTACTACAGGTATCTACTGATGGTTTTTAAGGATCCAGAGTCTAAAAGAACTGTAGCAGCAGTATATATCCCTGCTTTTAAGAAAAAGATTGCAAAAAGACTATCAGATCAAGTGTCAGTTTTAGCTACCGAACTTTTAGCTATCATGCTAGCCCTACAGTGGATTGAAGAAGTCCAACAAAAAGAACTGTGATATGTAGTGATTTAATGGCGGCTCTCACTAGTCTAAAAAGTGGAAAATCTGAAGAAGGCAAGACTTCATATTCAACTAAGGGTAGAGGTAGATTTCCTTTGGGTACCTGCTCATGTTGGTGTGGATGGAAATGAAGTAGTAGATTTGCTAGTAAAAAAAGCATCAAATCATACACAAATACATATTAAGGTACCCTTGAGTAAAGCTGAATTTAAGAAAGTGATTTCATTTGAAGTCAGTAAACTGAAGGAAGACATCTTTCAGATACAGAAGTATGTTGGAAATGAGAGGAAAAGATTTGGAAATAGAAAGGAGGATGTCATCATCACAAGATTAAGAATTGGACAGCATTAAACATGAATCTGGAGAATGTGAGAAGTGTGGAGTATTAGAGACAGTGAGGCACATTCTTGATGAGTCTACTGCATATGAAAGGGACAGATTCCAATTAATACAAGAATTAGGATGGATAGGATTTGACAATATTTCTTTGAAAGTACTGTTAGGAAACGTGTGTAAGCAATCAAGAATTCAATTATATTTATATTTATATAATTATAATTATATTTAAAATACCTTAAAAACACAGGAACAATAGATAGAATTTAGGTTTTAATTTCCCTTTTTTTATGTATTTTTTTCTTCCAAATCTACGTTCACTTCACACTCCAGATCAGTAGGTGGCGGTAATGCACCTTTCCGTTAATTTGCGATATACTACTGGGAAACTTTGCGGTATATCAGACCTTGGCATGAGGCCAATCATAAATTACAGGGATGCACCGAGAATTTTGGGAAATACCTAAATCACCGTAACAACACGGGAGAAACACAATTATAATGACGCACTAAAAAAGCGCAGCAGCACACGGTTATCTGGATCAGAGCAACATGTCTGCGGTGTGCGGAGAGCGATGTGCAAAACATGCAATGCTGAAATTTCAAGAGGGGGAGGGGGGGGTGTGTGTATCTGCATAGAGTTTCTCCAAGTCGGGTTTAATTTATTACCTGAAATCCAAACATCCCGATTGCCTTCTAAATATGAGAAGAACGTGAAAAAAAAGTAAAGTCAATCCGAGCATGCGCACTCCGTCTGTAGAGGACGTTTTTGAAAAGGCAGGAAAGTTTTCCAGTGATGTGCCGAGGCAAAAGGCATAACACAAAAAATTATGGACTTCATTGCCTTTTGAATTGAATTTTCATTTCGGTGCATCCCTAAAATATTATCGTTGGTGTGGCCCTCTGACAAAATTCAGGTTTCTCATGTGGCCCCTTGTAAAAATTAATTGCCCCCCCTGCGGTATATTCATCTCACGCACATGCGCATTTGCCGAAAATACCGTATTGAACTCAAGTGAAGTGAACACACACATAAAACAAACAAAGATTGTTTTCTACCCTGAAACACGTGAAAGCAAAGCATCGATCTGTTCTGACTGACACACGTGTGAAATAATTGCTTCAAGTGGCAACAACGGAATACGAGGCAGATTTGAAGAGGATTGTTCAAGGCAAGGATGCCAAAAGTCCCACTAAGTAACATGCATAGTAAAAGAAAAACACTATTGTAAATTATTATATTTTTGTTTGTGGACTTGGTTAAACAGAGTTTGTGTGTGTGAGACAGTGCAGTGTTCATTGTTGAAAATGACTGTCCTGTGGTCTTAGAACTGTAGGAGTCCATTTCTGTCATTATGTTGGTGTGTGACATTTACAATAAATCTGGCTGAGCAGAGGTGTGTGTGTGTGTGTGTGTGTGTGTGTGTGTGTAAGAGGAAGGGATGGGTGATGTTCATGTGTGCCCATGTAAAAATATGGCTCTCGGTCTCTGACTGGTTGGCCTCCCCTGGTCTACAAGTTTCATCAGATAAGCAGAGCACTGCGTTTTAATGACAAGCTGAACAGAGCAGCTCGCCAAAGAAGAGACAAGTTTACCCCAATCAGAACCCCATGGGATCTGTGGCCTCATCGTCTGGTAATTATAGCTGACGGCTGTTAATTACATTCTCAAACGGAGGAGGAATGTGATTCTTTTAAATTCAAGGCACCGTGAGGCAGCAGTGACAGAGGGACCGAAATGCAAACCGGAAATCATCACTGACTACAACCGCTGTAAGGGAGGTGTCGACAATCTAGACATGGTATGAGCCACCTCCTATTTCAGATCATTTTTACTGAATTCATGTGCTTGCTACAGAATAAAGCTTTTAGTTTTAGAAAAAGTATAGATGAAGTCTGGTCTTATTGTTTTCTTGTCCTTGTATCTTTGTAGGTTGTCGGCACCTACAGATGTAGAAGAAAAAACATTTGGTGGCCACAAACATTATTTTTTTACATGGTGAACATATCCGCTTATAATGCACGTCATTTTTACAACCATTGATCCCTCCTGCAACCAACAAAAGCACTACAGGAGGAGGCTTTTTTAGAGGAGCTGGCAACTAGTGTCTGCAGCAATTTCAGCCCCTTTTCCAAACCTTAACAATAAATTCAACATTGAGTTGATGTATTTATTACTTAGTGGGAAAAATATTAGCATTAAGCAATGTTTATTAAGTCTGAAGAATTGAAATGAAAGAAAGAAAGAAACTGTCCAAGATGCTGATGATTCACCAAGAAAGTTGGAAATTTGCCAGCCTAACTCAGTTTAATCATGCCGTATGGATGCTCCTCAACTGCTATCTTCATTCCCATTTATCTGTAAAACAGCAGCAATACTTAAATACCCTAAAAAAGAGACTTCACCCTCTAACTGGAAAGACCTTGCTAAAATGACTCTGGCACAAGTTATCCTTTTCAACTTTTTAAGAGAAGAAGATATGAAACACATGAAGATGTGAACCTGGCTTTTACACCACTGGAGCAGAAGCTATTCAAACATTTTGCAAGGTTAATGGAAAGAGAGGAAGGAAAGTTCCTCTTCTCCTCACCCCAATCATGAGGGAATTGCTAGATCTTATGACTGAGAAGCGAGAAGAATGTGGGGTTCCGAGGGAAAATACATTTTGATTTGCATTGCCGCATTTTCATAACAGAGTCAGGGGTTATTTGCCTCAGAACCCCTGTCAGTTGCCTCAAGGAGTTTTGTGAAAGAATGTGAAAAACAAAAAATAATCCAAGAGTTTAAACTTCTACAAAGCTCAGGAAACACATTGCAACCCTCTCGACCGTTCTGAATCTCAAGAACAATCAACTCGATTAATTAGCAGATTTCCTTAGGCAGAACAATGATGTCCATAGAAAGCACAACCATCTTCCAGAAGGTACGCTTCAAATAGTGAAAATAAGTCAAGTCAAGAGGCTTTTATTGTCATTTCTACTATACACAGTGGTACACAGTACACAGTAAAAATGTGACAACGTTCCTCCGGAACTCTGGTGCTACACTAAACAACAGCAAACAAAACAACATAGAGCTACAACACAAGCTACATAAAGTGCATTGAGTGCAAACAGTGCAGACAGACGACACAAGACAAGACACAAAACCCAATATAGCGCCGACCAGTAAACCTACTGTATACCTGATTATACGGTACTGTACAAGAAAACTGTAAAAACTATACAAACTAAAAACTATATCCCAGAAGTGAGTATACACAGAACAATGTAGTGCAAAAAATACAGCAGTCAAAGGTGCAAGAAACAGCATGTTAACAGTATAATACAGTGATAAATGATAAATGTGCAAAAAACAGCAGTTAAGAGTGTGATACAGTCGAGAATAATAATAAATAATAAATAGATGAATGGTGGTGGAATGGATTGAGATGAGTGATGAGTGTGTGTTAAGTGTTAAGTCCAGGAAAAAATGTTTACAGTTCGTTACACACATTTGAGTGCATGTGTGTGTGTGCGTGAGAGTTTCGTTCATTTCTGTGTATTAAGTAGCCTGATGGCTTGTGGAAAGAAACTGTTGCACAGTCTTCGGAACCATTTTCCTGATGGCAGGAGTGTGAAAAGTGTGTGTGAGGGGTGTGTGTGATCGTCCACAATGCTGTGTGCTTTGCGGATGCAGCGTGTGGTGTAAATGTCCATGATAGAGGGGAGAGAGACTCTGATGATCTTCTCAGCTGTCCTCACTATCCTCTGTAGGGACTTGCGGTCCGAGACGGTGCAGTTCCCAAACCAGGCTGTGATGCAGCTGCTCAGGATGCTCTCAATGGTTCCTCTGTAGAACATGGTCAGGATGGGGGGAGGGAGGTGGGTTTTCCTCAGCCTTCTCAGGAAGTAGAGACGCTGCTGGGCTTTCTTGGTGATGGCGCTGGTGTTAAGTGACCAGGTGAGGTTGTCTGCCAGATGAACACCAAGGAATTTGGTGCTCTTGACGATCTCCACTGAGGATCCATCAATAATCAGTGGAGATTGGTCGCTCTGTGCTCTCCTGAAGTCCACAACCATCTCTTTTGTTTTGTCCACGTTCATAGACAGGTTGTTTGCTCCACACCAGGCAGTTAACCGTTGCACCTCCTTTCTATATGCCGACTCATCGTTCTTGTCATCAGCAAACTTGATGATGTGGTTCGAGCTGTGCATTGCTACACAGTCGTAAGTCAGCAAAGTGAACAGCATTTGTACATATGAGTCCTTGTTATCCAGGTGGGTGATGGCCAGATGGAGGGTTGTGGAGATAGCATCGTAAGTGGAACGGTTTGGACGATGCGCAAACTGCATGGGGTCCACGGAGGGTGGAAGCTGTGTCTTGATGTGCCTCATGAGGAGCCTCTCGAAGCATTTCATCACGATTGGAGTGAGCGCGATGGGGCGATAGTCATTGAGGCAGGAGACAGTAGATTTCTTCGGCACGGGAACAATGGTCGTTGTCTTGAGGCACGTGGGAACAACGTTACTGCTCAGGGAGATGTTAAAGATGTCAGTGAAGACATCTGGGGCCAGGTGGAGGGTTGTGGAGATGGCATCGTCCGTGGAACGGTTTGGACGATACGCAAACTGCATGGGGTCCAGGGAGGGTGGAAGCTGTGTCTTGATGTGCCTCATGACGAGCCTCTCGAAGCACTTCATCACGATGGGAGTGAGCGTGACGGGACGATAGTCATTGAGGCAGGAGGCAGGAGACAGTCGATTTCTTTGGCACAGGAACGATGGTCGTTGTCTTGAGGCATGTGGGAACAACGTTGCTGCTCAGGGAGATGTTGAAGATGTCAGTAAAGACATCTGCTAGCTGTTCTGCACATTCCCTGAGCACTCTGCCAGGAATGTTGGCAGGTCCAGCAGACTTCCATGGGTTAACTCTGCATAGAGTTTTCCTCACTTCAGCTGTGGTTAGACAGAGCACCTGATCAGTGGGAGGAGGGATGGTCTTCCTCGCCACCACGTTGTTCTGCACCTCGAACCGGGCGTAGAAGTCGTTCAGCGCATTCGGAAGGGGGGGGGGTGTCACGGTCACAAGCAGGTGATGTTGTCTTGTAATTCGTGATCGCCTGGATGCCCTGCCACATGCGCCGAGTGTCTCCACTGTCCTGGAAGTGGTCGTGGATTTTCTTCGCGTGCGTGTGCTTTGCCTCTCTGATGGCACGAGACAGTTTGGCCCTTGCTGTTTTTAAGACCACCTTGTCCCCTGATCTGAAGGCAGAGTCTCTTTGTTTCAGCAGCGCACGCACATTTGCAGTCATCCACGGTTTCTGGTTGGAGCGTGTAGTGATGGTCTTGGAGATGGTCACATCGTCAACGCACTTGCTGATGTAGCTGGTCACTGATGACGTGTACTCCTCCAAGTTAATGAAATCGCCATTGGTTACAGCCTCTCTAAACATGTCCCAGTCAGTGCACTCAAAACAGTCCTGAAGAGCAGAAGTAGCTCCTTCTGGCCAGGTTTTCACCTGTTTCAGAACCGGTTTAGAGCGTCTGACGAGCGGTCTGTATGCTGGGATCAACATAACAGAGCTGTGGTCTGAGTATCCGAGATGGGGGCGGGGCTCCGCACGATACGCGCCGGGGATGTTTGTGTAAACAAGATCCAGCGTGTTCGCTCCTCTCGTTGCAAAGTCCACATGCTGATGGAGTTTAGGAAGCACAGTCTTGAGATTCGCATGGTTGAAATCTCCGGCGATAATAAACAATCCGTCGGGGTGAGCATTCTGCAGGTCGCTAATAGCGCCGTAGAGTTCACTCAGTGCCTCCTTAGCATTAGCACTGGGAGGAATGTACACTCCGACAATGAAAACAGTTGTGAATTCCCGTGGTAAATAAAAAGGTCTGCATCTAACAGTCACAAACTCCACTAGCGATGAGCAGTAGCATGAAACAAGCACAGAGTACTTACACCATTCCGTGTTGATATAAACACACACGCCACCACCACGAGTCTTACCGCACAGAGCTGCGTTTCTGTCGGCTCGAAACACAGTTAGCCCGTCTAGCTGGATGGCGGCTTCTGGAACTCTGTTGCTGAGCCACGTCTCTGTGAAAACAAAGACGCAACAGTCTCTAAACTCTCGCCGTGTGGTTTGCTGGAGTCGGATGTAGTCCAGTTTATTATCCAGGGAGCAGACGTTTGAAAGGAAAATGGACGGGATAGCCGGCCGGCTAGGGTTAGCATTTAGCCTAGCACGGACACCCGCCCGCTTGCCGCGCTTTCACTTCCTCGAACAGCGCTTTCGACGTCTCCTCTCCTGGCCACCGGCATCAGGTAACACCGAGGTCTGGGGGCCTGGTCTTTGTGGCCGAGGTCGCAGCAAGCCGAGGTCTTGAAGGTTGTTGATAAGATCATCATGCAGATTGTTGATTGCATGATGCCTGTACTGTAGCAGTGTCTGGTGGTCGTACACATGAACACAGCTGACTCTGGTGTCCATGTATTGTGAAGGGTCGTGCTAGATAGGGTGAAAGCACCATTTTTGGATCCGAAAAAAGCCGCTGCGAGCTACTGCCGTGCCACCATCTTGGATTTATGAAGTACTACTTATTTATTTTTCTTCTTGTCATGTACTTTCCATTTTCTCGGACTCCGCATTCTCTCAGCAGCCCCTCCGATTTCCCCCGATCCTGCTGTTTTCCATCTTCACGCTGTCTGCACCACGTTTATCCGTTGCTGCCCAGCGCTGCGCTTTCCATATCGCGGATCCGTGGATTCTCTGCACGAACTGTCTCTGCTTTCACAGAACTTGGCGGACGGCTCTCCCGGAGCGCAGCACTGGATATCACTGCTTCACTTCAAGTATTGGTGGATGATCTCCTGAGTCTCAATAAACGTTGTTTGTGTTTACTTCGGCTTCTGCCTCCTTATCTGCATTACAGGTTTTCTCCATCCGCATGACCAATCAATCAAATCACGGCAACGCTGTTGTCTAAAAAACCTCCAAAAACACGTGCATGCACATTCTCATTTACTAACCACATCATGTACATAAAGACATTTCAAGCACATTAATATATTGCCGCCATTTTGGTTTTAGTTTATCTTGAGCATCGGTTATCTCCACGCTTTTTGGCGACCCCCTACACCGGCAACATAACCGGGTTCCACAATAATTATTCGATAGTTTATTGATGATTGGTAATGACTATCAGTGTATCTTATTGTTAATCAATATTACTAATAATCAATAAACTATTAAGTAACGGCAATGGTTTTTTTAAAAACATTTTAACATTTATATTACTTTCTGTACCCAGCTGCCAGTATGCCAGATGGACATGGGTCAGGAGATGAGGCTCAGGCAGAAGTTACCTCCACTGCTCTAAACAAGACCAAGTCATCAAGAAAAAGGGGTGAGTTTAATAGAGTGAAAAAGATTGAGGTTCAGTTTTCTGTCCATCATTAAGATGCACACACGCAGTATACAATCTAAAATCCCAAACCTCAGGTGCCAGTTTACATACAGTTATTTTTGATTTGATTTTCTCCTCAGTGATGTTTATATAAAATGCTTACAAGGCACAAATCCAGAAAAATTAACTGTCATTACCCAATGTTTATTTATTTTTTTTAGTTCTTGTAAGTCAAAGAGAAAATGTTCAATCATGGGTGGAAATTTGGAATAATGAAAAATTACATGTATTTATTTTGCTACTTCATTTTTATTCTTCATTTATTATGTAAAACATGATAAAATTATGTTACAGGATAAAATCTGGGGGATTTACCTTCAACTCCTATTATTGATGGTTAGTCCAGAATGGGTTAAAATCTTTTTTTCCTACCCTATTGCAAAACAAAACTGGGCAACAAAGCAATGTTCTGCAGTTGAAAGGCATTTGAGAAGGTGGTGAATGAAGCACCAGGAAAAAAAGACTGTCAGCAGTGTCTTCCTGCAGAACCTGAAGCCCTTGAAGGCAGAGACTGAGGGCATTAAAATATTTTGAAAAAATCGGCATTTCTTCCCACAGGAGAAAATTTCAGTAACAGATCAAAATGCACAGTGTTACTAAGGTCCTGAAAGCTGTGCATCATGATAATTTCATGCAATATTCTCTGGAGGTGAAGGTGTACACCAGTGAGAGTGCTTAAGTTTTGTTAAAATAAACTGTGTTAATGGTGTTTCTCTCATGTTGTATTTGTATTGTTTTCTCAGGGTTGTTAAGACTGTACTTTGTTTTATTGTAAAACTGTGCGCACACTGTTTGAAGGTAAATCATTTGGAACGGCCATTTTCTAAATATATAAATACATGCAAATACAATACAAATATAAATACACAAATAATTGATTTTAATAATTTGGAATATAAATACAGTGAAACCCCGTTGTACGAGCAACCTATAGTACAAGCAAACGAAGATACGAGCAACCTCACTCGCAAAATTTGACCCTGTTTCACGAGCAAACCCACGCTGCCGGTTCACCATTTTTGGTGGAGGGTCGCATTAGTCGCTTAGTTGATGACGTATCACTCGGTCGCTCTCATTGTTCAGTGCAGCAAAAATGTAACCGTGGCAGCGGGGGCGTGGCCGAGCGGCGGTGTGTGAATGGAGGGCGGGTCCGGGAGCAGATAGGCAGGGGATTGCTTTACCTGAAGTTAATATGACCTAATGATTGTTCTCTGTTCTTTGATTGAGCGTGTGTGTGTGTGTGTGTGTGTGTGTGTGTGTGTGTGTGTGTGTGTGTGTGTGCGTGCATGCACGCGTGTCAGAGACGTGGGGCACTGAGTAGACCGACACAAAAAAAATAAACAAAAGTGGCTACCGTACTCATACGCTCTCCCACAGTAACTTTTTTTAGTTTTATATTTTTATTTCACTAGAAATCTTGAAAAATGTTTTCCAATAAAATCAGTGATGGTGCTGTGAAAACGAAAGTTAATATAATTACCATGGAAACTGAGGAGGTTATGAGCGTGGTGTGTGTCTCACACTCACAATCAACCACTACCACATGAGTGTTAAATTATGTTTATATTATGGTAATTTGCGGTGTATTTGTTTTTAAAAAATAGGCTACAAATAATTTTTAAATGCAGAAATAAGCGATCGGATGAGGTCTCGGAACGGATTAAATCATTTTTACATTCATTCCTATGGGGAAAATCAGTTCGAACGTACGAGCAAATGGACACACGAGCAATTTTCAAGAACGAATTATGCTCGTCCAACGGGGTTCCACTGTACATGCTTCTAGAGGACAAAACATGTGTAATGGAGCAACACTATATGTGCTGTCCAAGTTACTGTAAGATTATCTGATAGTTGTAGAGAATGCATACATCAGATCAAACTGAGTTTTTGCTGAGCATTTTACCTTTTATTTTGAGTAATTGCAAAAAAATATCCAGGATGAAAAAATTCACACGTCACTTTAATTGTACGTATGATACTAGTAATATTTAATGCATTCCTTTGGTTATTCCAATATATTGGTGACTTTCTTTGTGGTGATCTTGCTTAAAGAAAATTGTTTATATAGCTTATTCATTACTAGAGATTTAAAGCACTTTTGTACGATAAGGGTGTCTGCTGAATGACGCAAATGTAAATGTAAATGTAAATGTAGCAGGAAAGGTCAGGTGACCCAATACTTTTTGCAATATAGTGTATAGTCAATTTCCAGTTGAAACTATGGAATAATCCTGGTTAAGTCAAAACCCTGTCTGTGAAACCAGGCCTATATCTGGAAATGTAATGTAACCACATCCACACTTCATTATTTACCACTGTGCAAACCATGTTAGCCAACATTTCATTCCTATAAACCTCTCTAAAGATTCCATCTTGGAATATTAAAGAAATTCTGAGATTAAGTTTCCATGGAAACTTTCTGGAAAATTTCCAGAATTTTACTTGAAATTTTGCAGCCCGAGTTGTCAGTGACAGTTTATAACACAGTGCTTTAACACAAGTTTCCTCGTTCACAACACTGTTAAATAGCTTTAATTCAGTTAAGTCAAATGTATTTGTATAATGATAGCACAAAAGACTGCTTTAAAACCTTCATACAAGTCTAGTAAATGCACAATTATCCCAACAATTATTCCAAATTACAACTTGATACTAAATTGCAGTGCTGAAAATGGTTATGGGTTATTTTGATCATGTTGACAAGCATGTGCGTTGTTCAATATTCAATTTAGAGATCATGATCTTTCCCTCTAACAACTGCTTGCTAAATAAAAAATATATAATCAGCTGAAATTAAATATTAAATTAAATATTAGTTTATTATATAGAATTTCAAATCTCTGGTTTTCCCCAACTGACATTATTGTATTTTAAAACTGTTGTAAATAAAAATTAGCACATCATCTCTTCATGCACATGCAGCACTGATTAAAATCATATGGCCTAAATAAAAGAGAGATAGTAACAAGCTAATCACATGTACAAAACACAAGAAAAACTGTGCAGCCTACAGTGCATGTGGAAAATATTCACAGAGCTTCAGTGTTTCCACATTCTATTTAACAGCTGAATTCATTTCATAATGTGTGTGTGTGTGTGTGCGTGTGTGTATCTCTCTCTCACGCATGCCATTAAAACCCGAGCGAGCTGTACTCCGGCTTCTGCCTTTTGTTTCGCTCACACCGTGACAGGAACATCAGTGCACAGTCATTTTCAGACCTTTCCAGAGATGTTCAATCGGTTTCGAGTGTTGTGGTGTTGTCTCGGCTGTGTGTTTACAGTTGTTGTCTTGTTGGAAGATGAACCGTCACCCCAGTCCTCTGGAGCAGGATTTCATTAAGTATGAATATACTATAGCTGCATTCGTCTTTCCCTCGATCCTGACCAGAGTCCCAGTTCCTGCTGCTAAAAAACATCCCCACAGCATGAAGCTGCCACCACCATGCTAGGTATGGTATTGGCCAAGTGATAAGTGGTGCCTGGTTTCCTCCAGACATGACGCTTGACATTCAGGCCAGAGAGTTAAATCTTTGTTTCTCATGTTCTGAGAGTCCTTCAGGTGCTTTTTGGCAAACTCCAGGTAGACAGTCATGTGCCTTTTACTGAAGAGAGGCTTCCATCTGGCCATTCTACCATATAGGCCTGATTGTTGGAGTGCTACAGAGATGTTTTTTTTCTTGACGGTTCTCTTTCCACAAAGAAATGCTGGAGCTCATTCAGACTGACTATTGGGTTCTTGGTTCTTGACTAAGGCCCTTCTCCCCCGATGTTTTAGTTTGGTCGGGCGGCCCGCTCTAGGAATCGTACTTGCGTTTCCAAATTTTTTTCATTTACTTCCAGTGGATAGAGGCCACTGTGCTCATTGGGACCTTCAATGCTGCAAAATGTTTGTCTCCTGCCCCAGATCTGTGCCTCGATACAATTCTGTCTCTGAGGTCCACAGACAATTCCTTGGACTTCATGGCTTGGTTTGTGCTCTGACATGCTCTGTTAACTGTGGGACCTCATAGACGTGTGTGCATTACCAAATCATGTCGAATCAACTGAAATACCACAACTGGACTCCAATCATGTTGTAAAAACCTCTTAAGGATGATCAGTGGAAAGAGGATGCACCGAGCTCAATTTTGAATGTCATGGCAAAGGCTGTGAAAACTTGTGTAGGTGTGATTTCTTTATTTATTTATTGATTTTTTTTAAATAAATTTGCAAAGATTTCAAACTTCTTTTCGGATGTCAATATGGGATATTGTTAGTAAAAATTTGCAGAAAAGAATTAATTTAATCCATTTTGGAATAAAACTAACAAATTGTGGAAACAGTGAAGCGTTGTGAACTTTCCACATGTAGTGTACATGCTGAGTTTCCCATCACATAATCACCCTGTCACCTCATACTAGTCTACTAGGACTACTGAAGACAACAGGAGAAGTAAGTCTCCTTTAATTTCTCTTACTTGCTGCTGCAGATTTTAACGTAGGTGTTTAATTATTCCAGGCCTGCTCAAAGCCCTGGGGGGCTCGGGGCAATGTCTGCAGGGAGAAGAGCTTTTTTGCACTGAACAATAGCACACAGCAGAGAGCAGGATGTACGCAGTGCAGATAACAAATCCTTTCAAGCACTAGCATGTTTTTCGGCCATTTATAATAAATAATTGCATTACATATCACAGTAAATCTGTATGTGTGTGTGTGTGTGTGTGTGTGTGTGTGTGTGTGTGTGCGTGCTTGCGCAGCAATTCTAAGATTCCCCTGTGGTGATGACAGCAAAGGCTAATATTCTTAATAATCTGCTGCATCGTCACATCGGTTTTATTAAACATCATCGGCTGGAAAAAGGTCCCACACACACACACCCATGAACTGTATTAATCTACTGTCATCACATACACACACCTCAATTGGCTCGGATAACTGAGTATGTTAAAGAATTTAGGGTGTTTTCACACCTAGTTCGTTTGAGCCCTCCAAACGCTCTCGGAGCGGTTCAGTGTGTATATGTGAACAAACCAAGTGATCTCAGACCCTTTAAAAGGACCCAGAAGCGAACCGTACTCAGACCACCTCCGTTTGTGGGTCCGTTTGTGGTTCGATTTGTTTGTGACATGTGAAAGCAATGAGGTCCCGGTCCACTTTGTGTTTCGTTTCGCCAAATGTCCCTGGAGGCTTGCCATACCTGCAACTTTTCGACATGGCAGGTCGCGGAGTCGTGTGGTCTTATGAAGAGAGCTGTGCACTTTGATATTTGTAAAGAGGATGGCATTAAACGCCAACTATTCTCAACACATAAAAACATAAAAGTATTTCTTCTGTTTTCTCAAAAACTGAAGGAAAGGGGCCAGAACAGAACAGCACCACAATGTCACGTACAAGTGAAAAAACTACGACAGAAGTACATAAACACACGTGATAAAATTTCACACAATTCTGGGTTCTGAGTTCTTATGAGGTTGAGGTGTGAACACGGAAGGGTCTGAGATCACTTCAATACTGAAGAGGACCAGAAAGAGAACTGGGTTCTCTTTTGAGTCTTTTATATTGTGAACATGAAAGGGACTGAGGTCACATTTGCTTAGATCACTTTCTGCTTCTCTTTAAGTGAACTGGGTTTGGTTCTTTTAAAACAAACTATGTGTGAAAACACCCTAAAAGACTGGATGACTCATAACTTTCTACTATTAAATTCTGATAAGACAGAGATTTTGCTCATTGGCCCAAAAATTAGTACACAGAAGCTCCAGCATCTCAACCTGCATTTAGAAGGATGTTCTGTAACCACTAGTTCAACAGTAAAAGACCTGGGAGTTATTTTAGAGCAACTTGTCTTTTGAAAATCATATCACATACAATAAAAAGAACAGGCTTCTTCCACCGTAGAAATATTGTTAAGCTAAGAAACATGTCTGTATCTGATGCAGAGAAGCTTGTCCATGCATCCATGACCTCTTCTAAAGTGCAGTATTAAAATGCCAGTATGCCACAGAAATCGTGGGTCTCCACCAACTCCCACTCCCTCCTTGTACAGTGTAAGAAACAGGAAGAAAATTGTGATGAAGCAGGGCAAAATCACCACTAACTGATGTGTTGTGGCTTAAACCCACCAACCCGTTCCACTCCTTCACCCAGTCAGCAGGATCCACAACCAGGATCCCATTCATTAAAAAGAAGTTTAAATAAAAACATAGTAAAACACAGAGAAGCTGCAGATGGAGGAGTTTATGCATGAGACAATCACTCAGAGCCGAGATCACCATACGGGTTCAGAGGACAGATGAAGAGAGGAGAAGAGAGGATGAGAGACGGTGAGGAAGAAACATAAAAACCCTCCTGAGATAAATCAGAACTTATCAAAAGGGTTTTCAGTTCCATCATCATGATTATTCTCACTGAAAGACGTCACACCATAATTCAGTGTCCAGCTACTGAAATCCGTGTATCTTTCTCAGGTGGTGTGACGTCAGGTGGATGGTAGTCGGTCTCCTGATTGTCCTCGATCCGCTCTGGTGACTCCTTTCCTATTCTTGACGTTATTGGTGCTTGAAGGGCAGGTGTGACTTAAGCACCTAAATGTCGCCCTTCTCCCACCTCACGAGGTCCAGTGACACCAGAGTTGTAATGTGAAGTGTGGTTTATTTGAACAGCGGGACGTCTCACCCTCTGGATCACACTGACTGCATGCTGTTTTGGGTCTGAACAGCACACAGAACCTAAATACGGGGGTTCTTTCTTCTGGGGTGATTTTCTTCTTGTCTGGGTTGGTCAGTGTTCGTTGTCTGACTGGTGAAGAGACGAGGAAAGGATCGGCTGGGTTGCTTTGTTCTACATCCTCAGCAGTCTCTCTTTAATGCTTTGGCTGTCTCCCATGGCTCCCTGCTCTGGGTCCGGCACTCCTTCACAGCGGTCTGCGGTGTCAGGAGTCGTCGTCATTGTGCTGCAGTCCAGGTGCTTTTCCTACATTAGTACTGGTACATATGACACACCTTTCATCTTGTGTAGGACCCTTTCCACCCCTGTCCCCTACACAGCTACACTACACACAGTAAATCACACTGATGAGTTGTGACACATTCAACACAAACACTACAGTAGTGCACTACATAGACTACAGAATAACAGCTGATCTCCTGGTTAGGACATCACTCCCTGTACACACCACTAAACTACACACTCTATTTAGGACACTGGAGATCCACTAGACACAGAGGTGCTACTGTAATGAGCGATTCCTTTAGACTCACGTGATTATAAAGTCATGGATATGTACCATACTAAAAACAGACCTACAGAGCGCACACGCACACACACACACACACACACACACACACACACACACACACACTACGTGATGAAGTCTAGTAGATTAGACACGTGTGTGTGCACATTTAGAAATCTCTGCATAATTCAGTCTATTAAAATGAATTTATCACAAAATGTGCACATTTATATTCTTTCATATTTAATTAATATCACATGAAACGTGCTGCTTTTTTCTACAAAAATCAGCACGATTATAAATGTTATATTGATTTTATTCACCAGTTTAATAAATAAGAGATTAGAATATAAGAAATAAGAGTTAATATTAAGAGATTTATGTTTTAGACACCACGTTGCCTGTTTTTGCTCGATTTCACCAACAAAAATAATCCAAACAAATCCACAGCACTGTTTTGTGTCTCTGAACAACATGATGGTGTTTCGTTCTTGAATGAATCACTCGTTTAAATGATTCGGTTCAATCGCCATGACTCACTTTTAACAGTGACGTGCTGCCACCTACTGGCGATTTTAATATCACATTTAAATTATCTTCTTTTTTATGATATTAAATATCAGTATTTTATAATTAAAATATTAAAAGATTATTGCTGCATTTGTAAGTGGATTTATAAATGTGAAAAATGCCCATAAAATGTGAAAAGCCCTGATTTAGGGTTAGTGCACATATAGCTCATGTTAAACGCTGTTAAATGTCCAAAATCTCAATTTATTAACTTTATTTATTAATAATTATATAATTATTAAAATGTAACTACAAATAATAGTTTTCTTCCTCACACATGATACATTATTAAACACAGACAATAAAAATCACAATTTTACTCTAAAAACCAGCATTAAATCTTTTTTTAATCATTAATATTTCTGCATTGAGTTTATATAAATAATAGTTGATATGTAATTGTTCTCCGTTAGCTTAGCATAGTCTCCCCTGACTATAGCGACTAACTCCTGACAGGATTTTGATCTTTTTTTCCACTTTTACCACCCAAATCATTTCTAGTATATTTCTACAGTCTGAATGATCTCATTTCACATGGTTTTTATTGTAAAATAATAAAGATATCAAAATATTTACCTCAGAAACGAACAGGCGGGAAAAATAATGCTGGATGATTCTGAATGCGGCAGGACTTTTTCTTCTTCTGCGTGTCTAATGGTGTATTTATGTAGTAGCGCCACCGCCTGGTGGAAGAAAATATCAGCATTATCCATTTCTATAATTCAGCATATTTGTAGGAACAATACATCCATTTTTAAAACAAAGCCATTTGTAACATTTCCCATAATAATGATATGATTTGGAAGAAACACACACACATTGACTTATTAGCGTTAGCATGCTATTTCCAACACCACGTGGTCTCCATCCTTAGCATGACTAGCGTGATGTAGGAGTTCAACTCTGAACAAACTTTCAAACTCACTTCAACAACTCATTAATGCTCGGAACAACGATATCCACATTTCAGCCCCTTTTCCAAACCTCAACAATAAATTCAACATTGAGTTGATGTATTTATTACCTGGTGGGGAAAATATTAGCATTAAGAATCACAGGACACCGAAATGCTGCTGCTGCTGCTTCATCAGCGTGTGTGGAATGTGTGTGAAATGCGCCCCCTTCTGGTAAACACTCAGAAAACAGGGAAGAGCAATCAAAGAATCCATTGTCCATATCGCTGTATGTAAGGAAGATCAAGCAGCATCAACTCAAATCATACACTACATACATACATACATACATACATACATACATACATACATACACAACTCAAATCATACACTACATACATACATACACAACTCAAATCATACACTACATACATACATACATACACAACTCAAATCATACACTACATACATACATACATACATACATACATACATACATACATACATACACAACTCAAATCATACACTACATACATACATACACAACTCAAATCATACACTACATACATACATACACAACTCAAATCATACACTACATACATACATACACAACTCAAATCATACACTACATACATACATACATACACAACTCAAATCATACATACATACATACATACACAACTCAAATCATACACTACATACATACATACACAACTCAAATCATACACTACATACATACATACACAACTCAAATCATACACTACATACATACATACACAACTCAAATCATACACTACATACATACATACACAACTCAAATCATACACTACATACATACATACATACACAACTCAAATCATACATACATACATACATACACAACTCAAATCATACACTACATACATACATACACAACTCAAATCATACACTACATACATACATACATACATACATATACAACTCAAATCATACACTACATACATACATACACAACTCAAATCATACACTACATACATACATACACAACTCAAATCATACACTACATACATACATACATACATACACAACTCAAATCATACACTACATACATACATACATACACAACTCAAATCATACATACATACATACATACACAACTCAAATCATACACTACATACATACATACACAACTCAAATCATACACTACATACATACATACATACATACACAACTCAAATCATACACTACATACATACATACACAACTCAAATCATACACTACATGCATACATACATACATACATACATACATACATACATACATACATACATACACAACTCAAATCATACACTACATACATACATACACAACTCAAATCATACACTACATACATACATACATACACAACTCAAATCATACACTACATACATACATAAACAACTCAAATCATACATACATACATACACAACTCAAATCATACTCTACATACATACATACACAACTCAAATCATACACTACATGCATACATACATACATACATACATACATACATACATACATACATACATACATACATACACAACTCAAATCATACACTACATACATACATACACAACTCAAATCATACACTACATACATACATACATACACAACTCAAATCATACACTACATACATACATACACAACTCAAATCATACACTACATGCATACATACATACATACATACATACATACATACATACATACATACATACATACATACACAATTCAAATCATACACTATATACATACACAACTCAAATCATACACTACATACATGTCAAGTCAAGTTTATTTCTATTGCGCTTTTCACAACAGACATTGTCTCAAAGCAGCTTTACAGAAATTAACAGTGAAAGTGATGGTGTGTGTTTATCCCTGATGAGCAGCCGTGGCGACTGTGGCAAGAAAAAACTCCCTTAGATGTTATGAGGAAGAACCCTTGAGAGGAACCAGACTCAAAAGGGGGAACCTCATCCTCATTTGGGTGACATCAAGAGTTTGATCATACATACATATATACACAACTCAAATCATACACACTATGCAGTAGTATGGAAGCATAGAGGAGACAAGTCGTGCAGCTGCATTTTGGATCATTTGCAGTGGACTATTTGACCACTGCTCCCTTCACTGGCTTCCAGTAGCTGCACGTATCAGATTCAAAGGTGCTGGAATGAACTTCCCCTAGATGTCCGTACAGCAGAGTCCCTGATTATCTTTAAGCGACGACTGAAGACCTACCTCTTCCTGAAATACTTAAATTAGCACTTTCCAAGTTTGTAGAATTCGAGTTATATTTATATTGAGTTTGTAATCTTGCGTACCAGTGTAGATTTATTCATTACTAGAGATTTAAAGCACTTTTGTACGTCGCTCTGGATAAGGGCGTCTGCTAAATGCCGCAAATGTAAATGTAAATGTAAATGAGACACATTCCATTTCAAATACAATCTTCAACATGATAATGGATTTCCCGATTTACATTTTACATTTTACAATAGCATATCTGCAAAGTTTGAAGCAAAAACAAAATTACATTTATATCATTATCATTTTCCAACAGTAGTTTTAATATGTACATTTCATACACATTCTAATGCTTTATAAGTTGCAAAATATGATGAAAATTAAAAAATAACCCAAATTGATTTGATATGTGTAACTTGTCCAAGCAGGAATGATACCAAAATGATCCTAAATGCATTAAGACTCATGTTGAGGACACTGAGAAAATTCAGTGTGTATTTTAAAATGCATTCTCAGCCAGAGGTACAGCAAAAAGGTAGCAGTTTCGCTGCTGAATCTTGATGGTGGTGGAAGATCGATTGTCTTGGTCCCGGTCAAGGGGAGTGGGACGACTGGCTTCTGAGATCCCTGACAAGGCCTCAGAGAGGAATCTTACGATGGTCTTAATGTTAAAGACATTGCTGCCCTGTATGGAGTTAGTCGTTGGTGTGTACATCGACAAATGCAACAATATGGCCTGAGCTAAATATATTTTAATGTTTTCCTAAAAATGCCTGAAATTCATAATTTCTGTATTAAACTACTTAATTTGGGAAACTGTTACAGCAACTGGTAAAACACGTGTGTAGCTCTGCACACGTTCATACATCTGAGTTAAACTTTTTTATGACTACGGAGGAAGAGAAATTAATTTGGTCTTGGATACTTAAAATAAATTGTGAAGAAAAGTGAGACATGGTGAGGAGGTCACCAACCCTGAAGCTCGCTAGCGTGTCTCAGCCCGGGAAAGGGTTTGATCTCCACTTCCAGACCAGTGAATACGAGCGGTACTACTGGATTACAGCCTCTGGGGGGCGCTGCACATTATGAGTCTGCATCTCTGGTGTGTAGGTTGTGTTTTATTTACATTTAAATGTTTTTGTCATGTTATTAGATAAATATTGATTGTGAACTGCTCCAGATGTTGTAGGTGCACAGTTGTGGTTGTAGTGTAGAGGTTTGGGTTCAGAAAAGTTTTTTGAAAAGAGTATTGCTACTTCTCCACTAGTAGAGGACATGTGGCTTAAAAGTATTTGTCCGTCCCATTGGCTTTTCCAATCCACTTAATTTTTAAGGTCACTGTGTGATTCCTGAATAAACATCAATCTGTTTCTGCTTTAGAACCTCAAACAGAACCAATCTTTTCTGAACATCTCGAGCACAATTTAGATCACGGGTTCCTACTTTTACCTTCTTCATATATAAAAAAAGAGTTTTTTATGCTGTAAACTGTGTTTCAATCTTCGACATTTGTCTATTGAGTTTACTCACAATTTTCCTGAGCTGGTAAACTTCCTTATCTGAAAAGACGACTTCTTTCATTACCGTTTTCACATTATTTGTAAAGCTCACGCCATCAGAGAAACAATCCTCCACCTCCACACCTGGTAACTCTTTAGTCTCGAATAAAAAAGTCTCCCCAGCATTGTACTTCACACACCTTTTTTCACATTCATTTTGTAATGGTGAGTAAGAACAGTGTTGGAATC